>OY757922.1:23560960-23590960 GCA_963585895.1 Sepioteuthis lessoniana
ACACTATATATATATATATATATATATATATATAAAACACACACTATATATATATATATATATATATATATATATGTATATATAAAACCCACACTCTATATATTTATATATATATATATATATAAAACACACACTATATATATATATATATATATATATAAAACACACACTATATATATATATATATATATATATAAAACACACACTATATATATATATATATATATATATAAAACACACACTATATATATATATATATATATATATATATATATATATATATATATATAAAACACACACTATATATATATATATAAAACACACACTATATATATATATATATATATAAAACACACACTATATATATATATATATATAAAACACAGCGACACAACTACTCAAATCAACAGGGACACAGCTAAGTTTGCTCAGAAAGTAAATATGATAGATAGAGTTGGGAAATTGAAAGAAAGAAGTGCCTATATTTTATTTAAGGATCACAAAAAAAACTTCCCAGATAAAAAGCAGACTAGATTAATTAACCCCACAAAAACCGAACTAGGCCTTGTATCTAAAGATGTAATACAGAAGATTACGTCTAGATTGATGAGTAGCCACAAATATAACTTGTGGAAAAACTCTATGGATACTATCGATTGGTTTAAGAAAATTAAGGATAAAAAGAGATCCACTTTCGTACAATTCGACATCATAGAGTTCTACCCTTCCATCACTAAAGAATTATTAGTGAGGAGCCTTAACCACGCTAGAGAATATACAGAGATCACAGAAGAAGAAATAGAAATTATCCTAGCAAGTAGAAAAACCATCCTATCCGATAACCGCAGATCCTGGGTAAAAAGTCACGTAGACAATTTCGACGTCCCCATGGGGGCCTACGATTCGGCTCAGGTAGCAGACTTAGTGGGGATCTATATCCTAGATACGCTAGGTCGTATTGTCAACTCGCAACAAGTTGGACTTTACCGAGATGACGGGATTATTTATATCCCAGACAGTAACGGTCCGAAGACCGCTAGTATACAAAAGAAAATTATTAGGGCCTTCAAACTACTAGGGTTTAGAATTCAAATAGCCTCAAATTTAAAAATAGTAGACTTTCTGGACGTCACATTGAATTTAAATAATGGTACGTTCAAACCCTTTAGTAAGAACGATTCCGCCCCTAGATACGTAAATATCTCCTCAAACCACCCAAGATCGGTACTGAGACAGATACCCAATGCGGTGAACCAAAGAATTAACAGGCTGTCCTCTGGTAAGAAAATGTTCGAAGAAAACAAAAGTAGATATGATGACGCCCTGAAGGACAGTGGATTCCAAGGTAGACTGGAATACCTAACCCCGGTGGACCTCAATTCGAGAGCTAGGAAGAATAATAGTGGGGGCCACACACCCCTCAAGGTAGGTGAGACTGTTAATAATAGTAGTCACGGAAATAAACGAGGAAAGAATAGAAATAGAAAAGTAGTCTGGTTCAATCCGCCATTTTGTAAGCTCACAAACATTAACATAGGTAGACACTTTCTACACCTACTAGATAAACATTTTAATAGAGGCAACCCATTGAGTAGGATTTTTAACAGAAATACAGTGAAAATTAGCTACTCCTGCACAAAAAACATGTACAACATACTAAGCAACCATAATAGGAGGCTACTCAATGAGCTTACCACGAGAGATAGGAACCCAAACGGGGAGTCTTGTAACTGTAGGAATAAGGAAGAATGCCCCTTGGGCGGACGCTGCACCATGAGGAATGTCGTATACCAAGCATGCATTTCTCCTATGGAACAGCAAAGGGACGGGGAAAGAATCTATATAGGGATCTCCGCGGGAAACTGGAAGCAAAGATGGTACAGCCATAGACACTCATTTTCCAACCCGAAACTTAGGTACCAGACTGCTTTATCGAAATACTTCTGGGGCCTGAAGGATCAGGGGCTATCTCCACAAATTAAGTGGAAAATATTAAGGCACTCATCTGCCGCCAACAGCTTCAACGGTAGATGTAACCTATGCTTAGACGAAAAAATTAGCATAATCAATTTCAAGAATAGAAAACTTTTATTGAACAAGAGAAATGAACTTGTGTTTAAATGTAGACATAGAGGAAAATTTAAATTATCTTAAATAATAAAGAAACATTAGTAAATAGTAGAGACCAACACAACAGCAGATATCACCGAGACAAGGAAAGACAAAAGTAGATAAGGGCCAGATGAACAAGGAAGATTAATCCAACATAAGGCCTGGGATTCTAGAGTGGTTTATTCCCCTTGACCAATTTTAGGGTAATTTTTTTAAAGAAATACACTTGACGACTATAATGAATGTCCCCACCTTATCTGGTTCATGTATCTCGATCCTAATTGAAACTAGAGAAACACCTAAGATGACAACAGCTGGGCTGATTAGCAGACATATCAGAAATAAATATATATTATATATGAGATAGCCATTAGTTAAACGATCTGAGTCTGTTTAGAATAGCACACCTGCCAAGTAGTAGAACACACAGGCAGAACATAGAATCAAAGAGACTGACCAGTAGATTAATTCCACTCCTGTTTCTTAATCGTTCTAACATATAATATGTTCACACCCTCTGCTCGCGCCTAGGAACGAATGGTTTTTTGTTTTTTATTTTTATGTTTTTTATTTTTGTTTTATTCTTATCTCTATCCTTGTTTTTTGATTTTTAATTTATTTTTAATTTCTTTAATTTTCCTATTTATCTTCTGAATACGAACTGTAACTCCTCATTCGCATCATATCTCTGGGACAATACAGAGCATGTAAAGAGTCATCCGACGAGACGGAGAATATACCAACTATATTCTCCGCCGAAATAAATTTATTATGACGGCTTAACCGAGTTTGAGTCTCCATTTAATTGTACTATATATAGATATATATATATATATAAACACACACACTATATGTAAAACACACACTATATATATAACACACTATATATAGTAGAGTGTTTGCCACTGGTTCAGGAGACTGGGCTTCGATGCAGCTTTACTTAACACTAAGCATTATAAGGTATGGATCAAGGGTAAGGTAGAGAAATCCAGAGAAAGGAGTTGCACCCTCCCCGACACCTTGGTATGGTAGCTATTGAAAAGCGAGCCTTTTGGTCACCTTCAACTAAGGTCACCTACTAGCGCCCTTCTCTTGACCTCAGTGTAGTAGTTGTGTAACCTGTGGGTTACCCTCAACTATGTTTGCCAACTTTACTTTTTACCTTTATGGAAGACCAACCATAGAGGGTAATTTAATGCCAAATCCTGTTTATACTCATATGATTTGTAGATGAATAGTTTGTAGATAACTGTATCTTTAAATGAGTTTGAAACTCATTTGTTTGCACATTTTTAGATGTTTTCAAGTATTGCTATATAATATTAATGATTCTATTTGATATTAATTTGTTTGTGAACATTTAAATAGTTTCAAGTAATGCTATCTTAGAGCAACTGACTCCTTGCCAATGCCTTCTCACATCTTTAAGATGAAATAAGTTAGTAAAGTTGGTGACCTTAGTCGAAGGTGACCTGAAGGCTTGCTTTTCAATAACTACCACACCAAGGTGTAGAGGAGGATGCTACTCCATTCCACTTTACCCTTGATCTTTACCTTATAATGCTGAGTGTTAAGCAAGGCGGCATCAAGTACCACTTTTTGAGTCTTTGGTATGACTCGACCTGGGATTGAATCCTGGTCTCCTGGACCATTGGCAAACACTCTACTCCTTAAGGATGGGTAATTGTTTGACACAAGAACAATTTGAAGAATATGGTCAAGACAATCAAGTAGGTGCTAGGGCTTGACATGATCTACTAACTGATCAGGTTGGACCTGTCTGACCATTCATGCCCAGTAAGGGCCAAAGTAGAATTTTGAAGGTCCCTTGGCCACTTCGATTGCTGGGTCACAGACTGCTCAGGCACTGGGATCCAGTCCATGAGCATTAGTAATCGCCACCCATGGCTAACAGATAGTCTCGTTTTGAGTGGGGATTATACCCCTCTGCAGAAGTACTGTTGGCATATTCTACAACCCCAGCAGACAAGTCCAGCAATATACAAAATATAGCAGTATACAGACTCGACAATGTAACACTGGCCTTTATTTTATAGACACAGCAAATTTACAGATGACAAAACTGTACATATAATCTACCCACCCTATTAACAGGGCCTATAATATGTCAACTGCATAAAAAAAGTTAGATGTTCTCAGTATATCATCAAACTGCATCCAGTGGTGGGGCAGGAGCTCTAGAGAGTGTGGAGTCATCCCTTTGTGGTGGGGCAGGAGCTCTAGAGGGTGGAGAGTCATCCTTTTGTGATAGGGCTGGAGCTCTAGAGAGTGGGGAGTCATGCCTTTGTTGGCATTATATCCAAATCTACTCTGACCTGGAGTGAGAACACCTGTTAGTCAAATAGACCTATTTAAAAATTATTAGTATTATATTATTAGTATACTTGAAACCATATCATTGAGTGCAGATAAATTATTGTTAATAGTAATAGTTACTTGAAACAATATAATTGTTAAAAAAACCCAAAAACCCTGACCACCCAAACAAACCAACATTAATTAAAGTATATGAATTATCACTCTGAAATACATAGCTCAAAATATACATAGTAAAATTTATAACTTACATTTTAAAATATTTCACCATGTCCCAAAATATATGTCTTAACTCTTCATTGTTTTGAAAAGTAAGTAAGTAAAGTTTATTCTTTTTCTTTTTATCTCATGACCAGAGGAGGGTAAGTCATTTTTCATCTTTTATATTCTTGCCACAAGCATTAACGAAACATTTTACTATAATGAAAATTTGCCTTTATTTCACACAAGCTAAAAATTCTTCCTTGTTTAATTGAGGTTTCTTTGTTGCTTAAATACACAAAACACAGAGAAAATTTCAAAACTCAAAAAATAAAAATAAATATCATTTTCTAAACATTTTCACGTTTTGTTTTATTTGTTTATTTTTTATACTACTAACAGATATAGATATTAACAAGGTAAAAAAAAAAACGTTTTGATTTTGGGACAGTTTTTTTTTTTTCTTTGGTGGAGATAGAGGGATAGTGATGGTGAAAGTTAGTTAAGAGCAATGGGTGACTCCACACTTATCAGAACAGAAACCTTGCAACCGGATGCAGTTTAGTATCATAGCAAAGACACTTGTAACATTGTTCACCTGTAGACCTATCAAATAAAAGCATACAAGTATGAGTAAGTAAGTAAGTAAAGTTAGCGACCATAGTCGAGGGTGACCCGAAGGCTCCCTTTTCGATAGCTACTACACCAAGGTGTAGGGGAGGGCGCTACTCCATTCCCAGGATTGCTCCACTTTACCCTTGAACCGTACCTTATAATGCTGAGTGTTAAGCAAGGTGGTATCAAGTACCATTTTTAAAGTCTTTGGTATGACTCGACCTGGGATTGAACCCAGGTCTCCCGGGCCATTGGCGAACACTCTAACCGCTGGGCCAAATGGTGTTATATTTCACTTGGCTCAATTCATCTATCCCTCCTACCTATTTCTGAGATAGATACCAAATCCTGAGGATAAAGGTAGTTTTGTAGTTACAATAGTATTTATAGAGAGATACTATAGAATCAATTTTTTAAAAATCTCTTATGAATGAGAAGAGTAAAAATGAATATAAGGAGGACAAAAATAAGATAGACCATGTACATTTCATACTTTTATTAGTTTGGTTTCTTTTATTTAATGGCATATCAACTTTGTAGGTTATTTAATGCCAAAGCCATCCTTCTAGAAGAATAGTTGTAGTACTATTGGGACTGGTGCATGGTCTAGTGGGTAGAGTGTGCGCCAATGGTCCGGGAGACCTGGGTTCAATCCCAGGTCATGTCATACCAAAGACTTTAAAAAGGGTACTTGATACCTCCTTGCTTAGCACTCAGCAATATAAGGTATGTATCAAGGGGGGAGTGGAGCAATCCAGGGAAAGGAGTAGCGCCCTCCTCTACATGTCAGTGTAGTAGCTATTGAAAAGGGAGCCTTCTGGTTGCTCTTGACTATGGTCGCCAATTTTACTATTTAACTCATAGGTAGGGGGGATAAGGGGGTTCATGGCTTTCTCAAGGGTATTTGTCTGAAAGTGAACCTAGTAGTGCAACTGGAGTTCGAACTCACTACTATTCTGCAGTCCATTGCTTTTAACCATGACACCATGATGACCCTCCCCCATACATTAATTATTTTTTTTATACATTCATCTTTTTTTTTTTTAAATTTTATTTCATACATTCCTTTTTACTATACAAAAGTTTAGATATCACATTAATTCTTGTAAAAAATATTTACATAAATATATTTAGCATTGTTATATAACTTAGAATTAAATATGAAAACAAGATAAATATTACTTCCTTTTGAGTTTGGTTTGGCTTAGTTTCTTTGTTTAATGGCATATCAATGTTTGAGGGTTATTTAATGCCAGTCGTCTTTATAGAAGAACAGTAGTGATACTATTAACCCATAGCTAGAGGGGGATAAGGGGGTTCATGCCTTTCCCAAGGGCATTAGTCTTTACAGGAATATAACAGTATGACTGAAGTTGGAACTTGCTTACTTTGAGGCACTTTAGCTATTATGCCATTTAGACTCACAGAGTTCCTTTTCAGTTTCAATATTTTAATGTTTGGTGTTAGAAAAAACAGCTGAAAATTCTTTAAATTTTGATCTTTCAGTTTCCATCATGTTTTTTTTTTTAAACCAATTTTATCTTAGAAAATGTTTGTTTATACGTGGATATTGTTAAAAAATGGCAGATATAATTCTGAAACTAACAAAATTTTCTCATGCTTATTTTCTTTTTTGATGGTTAATTTTTTTTTGTTTGTACAAAATTGTAAATATTCACAAGGAAAAAATAAAGCCCAATAGGGTAGAGCACAAATGTTATTCTAAACTGATAAGTAAAAGAAAAAAGCCAAAAAAAAAAAAAAAAAAAAAAAAAAAAAAAAACACTTCTCTGAGAAGTCATAAAAACTATCACAGAATACAAATAGAATATAAATGTAACTTTACAAAAGAAAAACAAAAACAAAAAAAAAACTCCTACACTTAAGTCTTAACTTTAAGATCAAAACAGTGAAATATTCAGCAGAGTATTTAGAAAGGTTTAGAGAATTATGAAAAATGATATTATAACCCTGACTTCACCAATGGGCTTAAGGGTTCACTAAATACTTGATAATGGCCATCAATATTGGATTTTCTCCAATAAAGATTGGTTGTGGCGACCTCTATAGTTGTCAAAAGTATGGTCAAATGCCCAAATAGTCTGATCTCAAATGGCCAGAAATTTGTGGCAGAAGTCAATGCACCATAGCTTTATGATTATATAACGAGACAAAAACTCTTTCCAACTTCAGCAAAATTATTTATATAACAGAAAAAAAAAAAAAAAAAATACAGATGTTATTCTTACTTAAAACTGTGGGAATGACAGACATTTGATTCGTGGTTTTTGGTTGGAACACAATCATAGGTTCAAAAAATAATCTCAAGCAATTCTTAGCACATTTCTCAGCCAAGTTTTCAATTCTGATTCAATTTAAGTGATTCTTCCAGTTCTTCTGTGGACTTGACTGGAGTCAGCTTGTCTGTTTGAACCTGTCTGTTCTGTCTGTTCCACTCATAGCTGCCACCTTGTTTTCTCATTCCTATCCTCCACCTCCAAGAATCAATCAGTTACTATTTCCATTTGGGTGTAATCTGATCTGGCTAACCAATACCCCTCTTCAAAACCACAGGAGAAACTTTCAAAGAAAGAGTCAAAAACCTTAAAAAGGTCTTTATTGACTTTTATATTTACTTTTCTGTGTGAACTCCATTCATGGGAAAAATCACTTCCTTTGGAATAATTATTATCTGATATGCCTGCATAGATCTGTTCTGATGGAGAATTTCAATTTCTTCATAAAAAGGATAAAATACCTTTTTGACAAACTCATAAAAATTCACCTTGTGTGTTTTTATATGTCCCAGGCTGGCTTGCTGACTAAAACAAGTCTATATCTACTTCAGAGTAAGACATTGCATCACTGGTAGCTTTAAAAATAATTTTCTACCAGTAGTCTAAGTTTAAGATAGTTTTCCTATATTTCTGATAATGTCACAATATAACTTTTTTTTATATATGCATGGTTCAGTTCTATTAGCTTTCTGTTATAAATGATTGTGTTTTAGTCTAGATGAAGAGTAAACAACCTTTTAGATTCCATAACTTGTTCTATTGATTCTTGAAAAATATTTTAGGAAATATTTAGCGTTTAAATGATTTAATATAAAAACAAGGTGAACATTAATTCCTTTAATGAGACTTTTGAGTTTGCTTTGATTTTAACAAAGTTTTTATGTTTTGAGTTGAATTATTTACTGAGAGCTGTAGAGAATTCTGTAAATTTTTATCCCACAGTTTCTATCTTGTTTTCAAACAATTTCAGGTCAGAAAATGTTTTTTTTTTATGTCTGTATATTGTTCTAAAATGGTTGATCAGTCAACTTTTTTGGTTCTGAAAAATATTCACAAGGTAACACTCATCAAAAGATTTATACCTAAAGAACTTGGGATTAAGTGAAGCTTAGTCTTACTACATCAGTAATAGTGCAAGCCCCATGATCTTATACCACCCATTATGTATGTGTGATAGTCTTGCATGTTTTTGATTGATGCAATGGCATGTCAGTACATCTAGGGTTATTTTATGCCAAGGGGTTAGGAAATCACATTCATATTTAGATTTTAGTGTAGTTGGTACTTATGAGGGTTTTTTTTACACATGGTACCATTGAATATAAATGATTTTTTAATAGATGTATTTGACTCTAACAGGTACTACCACTCTGGTTCAGAGTAGACCTGGGAGTAATGACAATGAAGTACTTTGCATTCCTAGATCTCTAGATCTGGAGCCTCACCATTAGGTGCAGTTTAGTATCATACCCAGGACATATTTGCTTGGTTACTAGCCAATTCACCAATTATATTTGGGTTTGATCTTCAGAGGATTTATAATAAAAATTTTGATGGTATCAAGTGTTTAATACAGTCTTTCTGACAAATTTTTGTTAATAATAATAATAACAATGATAAGACTTGGGAATTAGAGAACAAATGGAGACCATCCAGACTACAGCATTATTAAGATTAGCCAGAATACCGAGAAGAGTCCGGGAAACTTAAGGGGACTTGCTGTCACTCAAACTCCAGTGAGAAACCATAAGATAACACTGGTGTGAAAAACTCTCAAAAGAGTAAAATAATAATAATTATAATAATAAAAACATCTCGTACCATACATAAATAATTAAAGACAAATCAGATTATTTTGGCAGACACAAATTCAACATTTTGCCAATATTTTACAAAACTCCAAATATTCACAAAGAATAAATAAAAGCACAACTCCCTAGTGTATGAATGTCAATTATAACTGAGTACCAAAATATACAACTTAACTCTTCATTATCTTGTGCCAACAATCACTTTCTAAATTCCCAAGTGTTTAGACTTAAATTAATTACTGAGAGCAGCAGTTAATTCTTTAAATTTTGGTCAGTCAGTCTCCATTATATCTTTAATCAATTTCATTGCAAAATATGCTTGTTTACAGATGTACAGTTCCAAAATGGCAGATAATTCTGAGTACATTTTCTGAGGTCAGAAAAATGTTCACAAGGCAACAATCATCAAAAATTTATACCAGAAGCATTTTGGATTGAGAGAAGCTCACCAAATTTCTTTTTTTAAATATATTTGTTTAAAACAACAAATATTCACAATGAATAAAATACAATTTCCTTATATATGGCAATCGTAAACTGTTGGTTGGTATTTCATGGCATATCAAACCTTGTGGGCTATTAAATACCAAATCTTATATATATATATATATATATATATATATATATATATATATACACACATACATACACACACAGTGATTGGACAAAATAATTGAAACACCAAAAATCTTCATATCATCATTTTAAAATTCCATTAAACATTTGTTATTTTTATGTTTTTTGATTTATTCTAAATTTTTCATCTTATTTTACTAAAATTGTTTTTTAACAGATATCATCAGAAGAAATAATCAAAATTCATTAAAATGGCAGATCTATCAGACTTTAAAAGAGGTCAAATTGTTGGTGCTTGTATGGCAGGCACTAGTGTAACAAAAACTGCTGAATTATTTGGTGTAGCAAAGAGTAGTCTCAAAAGTAATGATAGCATTTGAGAAAGAAGGAAAAACCTCCTCACTGAAGCAAAACTCTGAAAGAAAGTGAAAGCTGTCTTATACAGCTCCTAAAATTACAGCAGAGCTTAATGACCATCACAATAACCTAGTTTCCTTAAAAACTGTAGAAGGGAGCTGCACAAAGCCAGATTTCATGGAAGGGCTGCAATCTGAAAACCATATTAAAATAAATTTGTTTAAAATTTCCAGGTATTTCCATTATTTTGTCCAACCACAGTATATATATATATATATATATATATATATATATATATATAGTCATCCACAGACAGACTGTTTCGTTCTATCAGAACTCTTCAGTGTGGCTAGACATGCAGGACACTCGAAGCCGGGATCGAAACCCGTCCAACTTTATGTTAGACTGTGTTTCAGACCTCTCAGCCACCAAGTGGACCATGTTGGCTAAGGGAATTTTAAGGTATTTTATTTTTAGAAACAGCAGCAGCAGCCTTTGTTTACATTTTTTATACCCTTTCGGCTACCAGAGTGCTCAATTCTTTCGAAGAGCTTTGCATTACACTAGCGGCGGCTGACAATTCCTTCGCCAGAAAGCTCAACCTCCCTGGGGGAGCATATATATATATATATAATTTGTTAAGTGATTAGTTTGTGGCTAACTTGATTTTTAAATGAGTTGTCAGAGCTCAATTGTTTGCACATAGTTAAATGGTTTCAAGTACACCTATTCAACATTGATAGTTTTATTGATTAAGCACTCCCAAGTAATATCATATTCACACAGCTGTATGGTTTCAAGTAACTAGTAGTAGTAGTAGTAGTAGTAGTAATAATGATAATGATAATTCTTTATGAATGATTAAACAGTTCTATTTGGCCCACAGATTGGACGCTAACAGATGCTACCATTCTAATTGAGTTTGAGTTTTGTTTAACGGCATATCAACCTCTGTGTGTCATTTAATGCCAGAAGGATTAAATTGGTTTTGTTTTTTGTGCTTGTTTTAGGTTTTAGGGTATGAGTTTTGGTTATGTTTTATTATATTTGACGAGATTTTGATGAAGTGGTTGGTTTATTTGAGAAAGCTTAAGATTTCCTCTGGTTTGGAGTCTTTGAAGAGGTTCTTTAAATTGTTTGTTTGGTATTTGGGTGAATTTGTCAAAACCTACCACTCCAAGTCAGAGTGGACCCAAGAGTAATGAAAAAGATTTAGGACTGGAGTCTCCCCATCAGATGCAATTTAGTGTCATACCCAGGATACTTGTTGGAGGGAGGAGCTTGCTCCTTTGTAGAGATGCAGTTAGCATATTCAACAGACTCAGCTGGCAGGGCAAGCAGTTATTTGTAAATTGATTGGAAAAATAAATGAGAATTACACAAGGATGCTGCATGCTTTTTTTTAACAAATCCTTGAAGCAGTACCCGACAAATGACAGCTGTACGGCCACTTATCTCCCATCTCATCGATGTAAAATAAGCAAGACATGCTGGTGAAGTAAGAATGAACTCATAAGAAATGTTATATGGACTACTACACAGAGACGCACGAGTGTTGGTTGACCAGCAAAAAATTATCTTCAGCAGCACTGTGCAAACACTGAGTGCCGTCTAGAGGACTTACCAAAAACAATGCCTGATAGGGATGGATTGCAAGAGAGAGCCAAGCAAATCTGTACTGTAAGTATGCTTTGATTAAGACTCTTACCCATTTTTTTTCTCAAAGCAGTAATCAAAAAATTTCTTATAGATTAAAATGAGGGATTTGGTGCTCACCTGCTGTTCTCCAACAATGATGAAATCTTATGTCAAGACTTCTATATAAAAATATCTTATCACTGATATAAAATATAAAGGGGATGCTGAAAAGTTCTTGGTTAAACCAAGAAGAGAATGACCTACAGCAAGAAAATTTTCATGCCATTCCACATATTCATCTGAAGTTCAACACACTTAGTACATTGTTTTTCAAGTTTCTTTAACCTTTCCAAAAGAACTCAATTAAAAAAAATATCATTATTATCATTGTAGTAATAGAAA
Source organism: Sepioteuthis lessoniana (assembly GCA_963585895.1). Classification (NCBI taxonomy): domain Eukaryota; kingdom Metazoa; phylum Mollusca; class Cephalopoda; order Myopsida; family Loliginidae; genus Sepioteuthis; species Sepioteuthis lessoniana. Next base: position 23,573,307 of record OY757922.1, read on the forward strand.
GAGAACTTGCTGAATTGAAAGAAAGTGAAAAGATAGTACCTGGACCTTGCTAGAGAACTGAAAAACTGGAACATGAAAGTGAGTGATACCAATTGCAATTGGTGCTCTTGGTACAGTCACCAAAGAATTGGTACAGGGACTGGAGGACTTGGAAGTAAGAGTGAGTACAGACCATCCAAACTACAGAATTGTTGAGATCGGCTAGAATACTGAGAAGAGTCCTGAAAACTTGAGAAAACTTGCTGTCACTCAAACTCCAGTGATAAACCATCAGTTAGTACTGGTTTGAAAAATTCTCCAGAAAGAATTTTTAGTTAGGCTGAGAACTTGAGCACCCATTTGTAGAGTAGGCAAGTTAAAATGAGGACATAGCCACTCACTCATAACTACCTTATCTGCTCAGGCAGTGATGCCAACACCCCCTTGAAAAAGAAAAAAAAGAAAAAACAAATTGTTACCTGTCATATGTTATAAGATAGTGTCAGATCGAATGATTATGCTGGAGACTGTCTTCTCATAGAGGCCTCAGAGATTGGTATAAAGCCAAATTAAGACTGATTGAAGAAAGATAAGAAAGACTATTTATTTGGGCAGACCATCCCAGAAAGGAAATAGAGAAAAGATCCACGAAAGGCTAAGCTTTTAATTCAGGTATCTTTTTTCTGTTCATCTCCAGATCATTTTGTGGTTTGGAAATAAGATTTTTCTTTTGGGTGATACAAAGAATAAACATTTTTCTATACATCACCTTTGCTTTGTCAATTTGCTTGATTTACTGTCAAGTCATGCTCAAAACTTTTAAAATTGAAATTACAGAGTCCAAAAATTATAACAGGAGGTAGGATACAACTCATGATATAATATACAATTCATATATTTTTGGTAGTAAATGATAAAATATATTAAAACTATATATAGTATGCATAGTATGCAACCCCTCTACCATGGACAGGATATTATACAAGGTTGATATTTAAGCCATGTACAGCTGGTTGGAATTCAGAGTTTTCCTTCTAGACTGGTTGCTGTATCAAGACTAAAAAGCCTAGTCTGACCTACTATCTGGGAGAAGAGGAGATAGATTCCTGCTATTACATACTAAGAATATATACTGATTCAAAATAGAATTGCAATATTTTGAACTGGCTACCATGTGTTTGCAAGATCTAAGTACTGTTAATACACCCCTTATTTTGGAACCTGTTGATATAACTGATACAGATCAATACATTAACTATGTTTAATCTTGAGTGAATTGAAACCTGTTCTGGGAATTCGTAAATTTTCAGTCAGTGCATATACATTTATAAGTAGCTGAAAATCTTTAGCTGTCTAAATTTCCAAGATAAGGAATTATTATTTATACATTTCTCTTATAACCTGATCTTGTTATACTCACATTTCTGCTGCTTTATTCTCCAGCCTTCTTCAGATATCTTTTTTCATAGTTGGCTGAAATGTTGTGAGTAAACAGACTGAGAAGTGTGAATAATAAATTTTTTTTTGGTTATAGTTTTCTTTACATTTAGTCTACATGAGTCATTTGGGATTTTCCACACTAAACTTGAGAAAAAAACTAAAGAAAAAAATTCCCATTTACAGATGGTAGTTTTGTGAATAATGAAATTCTCAAAAATTGAAACCATCAAAATAGAGCTTATATATACATCTAATACCAAGATTGTGAATAATTAGCAAGCAGGTCAGTACAAGTAAGTACTCCACTCACTAACCAACTTGTCTGCTAATACATGGCTAACACACAGTAAAGTGACAGTTGTGATAGCATATTTGAATATGAGAGAAAGGAACAACCCAGTTGGTTTACAAATCTATATCTCTACTCCCCCATGGTGTAGTGGTTATAGTCATAGGAAATGGACACAGCAACACTAGTTCAAAACCTGGATGAGACTGATAGCATTTCACATAGCACTAATACCCTTAGGAAAGGTATGAATCCAATTATTCTCCCTACAGCTATGGATAAATAGTAGGGCAGACTGTATTTTTCAGCTTTGGTGAGGCAACTAGTCTAGGAGAAGGAAAACTCTGAATTCAAACCTGTTAAACTCCACTTAAAAATTGACCTTGTGTCATATCCAACCCGAGCGGAGGGGTTGGTAAATGTGTATATCTCTACTCACCAATCTCTTTTGATTGGCCTGGATTTGAACAATGATTGATAATTAGCAATTAATCGGTGTTAATCAAGGCTTGCGATGGGGAATCCAGAGTCAGAACTTTGTCCACAGTATACAGGATTCTTTGTTTTTAAATATGTGTTACTAGTTTAAAGAAGATAGTTGTTTCAACTACATAGGAAGTCGTCTCAACTTTCCAGTCTAATTTGACATCATCATCATCTCATTCTATAATTCAAATTAATATCATTGAATTAGTAACTCCTTACTGAAGAGTTGTACACGGAATTTAACAGAAGTTCAATTTTCATTTATCTACGCATCATCTATAAAGTTAATTCAAATCTTATACCATTGAATTAACAATTCATTGCTGGAATGTTGTGATTACAACAAAAGATTATTCAAAGAAGCTGCATTTTGATTCGTTTGGGTTGGTTTTATGGCACTTAAACCATTGTAGGGTAATTAATGCCAAATCTATTTTTATACACATAAACAGTTCTATTTCAAACACTTCAATTTACTATAAGTATAGTTTTTTGTTTACAAAAAGTTAAATGTCAAAACAGTTCTATTTCAAACAATTCAATTCAGCATAAGTACATAGTTTCAATGTCAAAAAACAGTTCCATTCCAAACAAGTCAGTTTAGCATAAATACACAGTTTTGTTCTATTTGACTCATAGATAGGATCTTTATCAGGTGCTACCACTCCAGGTCACAGTAGACCCGGAAGCAATGGCAATAAAGGGGTACTCCGCATTCCCCGAAGCTCCAGCATTACTGGAACCTCACCATCAGATTGTTTAGTGTCATATCCAGAGCACTCATTGTGGGGGAGGTCTTACCCCTCTGCAAAGCTCTACTTGGTGTATTCTACTGCTCCAGCCAACTGCACAAGTCACATTTTGATCTGAGATTCCCATGATGAATGAAAAATAAAGTTTGGTGAGATTTGAAAATATTGCTGAGCACTCTGAGTTAGTAGTAATGATACTATGGCTCTGAAACCATGCCTGACCCCAAAGTCAACATCTGATGAAAATTTTGGTGGAGGAGGAGGAGTTGTTTTTAGTTTGTAGCAACAGCATGTATGTGTATATAAGACATATATGAAAAAAATATATATATGACCAGTTATAAAGTTTGTTTCTGTTTCTTTGTTTAATGGCATATCAACCTTTGTAGGTTATTTAATGCCAATGCTATTCTCCTAGAAGAACAGTAATGGTACTATTTAACCCATAGCTGGGAGGATAAGGGGGTTCATACCTTTCCCAAGGGTATTTGCCCGAAAGTGAACGTAATAGCGCGACTGGAGTACAAACTCGCGTACTACGATTCTGCAGTCCATCGCTTTAACCATTACACCACTAGGACACCCCCACCAGTTATAAAGATTTTCTTGTTTGAATAACACATGTACAAATGCCAAACCATATTTTTATTTTGTGCAGTAATAACACATGAAACTTAAGTAACTGACCTTTTTTGCCCATAATTCTTTATATATCTATATATATTATATATATATATTACACATACACAAGCTAGGATAATTGGTATTACCTAGAGGAAAATAAGTTAAAATATATACTTTAATATGCCTTTTAAAATACAAATCAAAAATAGAAAAAGAAAAACATTTACTCTATATATGAAAAAGCTGTTATTGAAAAAAATATTTTGATATACAAACTACCACTCATCACTTTGGAATATTAACTTTTAGCATAAAAAACACTTCATGTACATTTAAATTCATTAAAAAAAAAAAAAAATAATAATAATCAAAAATATTTGAGAGAGAGAGAGAGAAAAGTGACATGTAACAAGACACTAAAAACTTGTCGAAAAATTAAATTTATTATATCATTGTGCCATTCATAAAAAGAATGGCTTGAGAAAATGCTGATGAAAAATTATTTGTTTGCCAGGTTTAGTTTAGAGATTTTTTATATTTGATCTCTGTTGGCCTCAAATGACCTTCAATGTCAACCTTTGTCACAATTGGAGAGCTGGTGAATTTTCATGCTAAAAAATAAGTCAATAGACTTTGTTGTTTTATCATGAAAGTAGCACAGCAAATACTCTAATGGGAGGTTTATTAGTCTACAAATGTTATAAATATTAGGAACTTGTAGCATAACGGTCACTGTTGCAGGAGTAGTGACCTTCATGACCAAACCCAGTTATAAGATAAGTCTCTACATCTCTAATATATATATATATATATATATATATATATATATATATATATATATATATATGACTGTTCATCTAAACATGTCATGCTGAGGTGAACAAAATTGAATAAAATAAGCAAATATGACTGGGTTTAGATTTTTTCTTTTGGCATATCAACCTTTGTGGGTTATTTAATGCCAAAGCTATCTTTACAGAAGAGTAATAGTGGTACTATTTTACCCATATCTGGGGTGGGGGATAAGAGAGTTCATACCTTTCCTAAAGGATATCAGTTTTATTAGTCCGAAAGTGAATATAATAGCGTAAATAGACTTCAAACTCTATGAAGTTGCAGTAAAGTACATTAGTTACTATGCCACAGGGACTCTCTGCCATTACATCATGGTGACTCTCACTTACTTGATGGTAAAAACAATTTAGATGAGACTAATGTCATTTCAACTAATATAGAATGCTTTTTAGGAGGAGGTGCTAGTTCAAATTTCAAAAAGTTACAAAAGTAAGTGCCACCCATATATATTAAATCTGTAACTGAATATTTTCGAAAACAGGATATTTTAGCATAAACTTTTCTTTACTCAGTAATGAAAGAGAAATTAGTTTCAAGTTAACATGGTTTCTTTGAGCTGAGTTATAGTTTTTGGGTATGCCAACATTTAAAATTTAAAAAACATACACACACCACTACACTTATCTCTTTTCTTTTACTCTTATGAAATCAAATGAATACCAAAACAAGTAAGTAGTACACTAATGTAGCATTACCAAAAGGATGACAAATCAGACAAAAGAAAACAGAAACAATCAAATAACATTTTTTGATTTTTGGTTAATAAACATTAATTAAAAAAAACAAAACGAAAAAACATCACAATAAAATTATGACAATTATCAATATTTCATTTTTATACACTGAATCAACTGGCAGAGTCTCCACAAGATAAAAAAAAACATTTGTACATACAGAGTTATGCACTATATATATATATATGAAAATAATTCCTACGTGGCCAAGAGAGAGTCTACCTAAGTTTCACCTGAATGGCTTGTCAGGATTGCATTGGCCAATGCGATCCTGACGAGCTGTTTAGGTCAAATCAAGATAGACTTGCTCTTGGCCATGTAGGAATTATTTTCATGATACTAGTTCTATCTCATGTATTAAGCACTTTATTATGTTTTAGCTCAGGTAATTCTGTCAGTGTTTTTTCTTTTGACTAGACATACGGGCTACTTGATTATTTTCAAGTAGCATGTGTGTTTTTCGTCTTTTCTTTTTTTATTGAATTTTTTTTCTTGATATCAGTTTGTAGAATTTGCAAATGGTACAATCTGTTTTTTTTCATACCAGCAGATTTGAATTATAGATTAGATATAAAGATTAAAATATATATATTATATTATATAATCTTATATTATATTATATTATATAAGCAAAAGTTTTACATGTAATTTTTAGGGGGTGTCCTCGTGGTGTAATGGTTAAAGCGATGGACTGCGGAATCAGTGTAAGTGAGTTCATACTCTAGTCGTGCTATTACGTTCACTTTCAGGCAAATACCCATGGGAAAGGTATGAACCCTCTTATCCTCCCAGCAATGGGTTAATAGTACCACTACTGTTCTTCTAGGAAACTAGCTTTGGCATTAAATAGCCTACAAAGGTTGATATGCCATTAAACAAAGAAACCAAACCATGTGATTTTTATAAGGAAGCCATTAAAAAAACAAAAAAAACGAAAGCAAAATTCTTAAATATCTTCTCATTTTGATATTGTTAATTTAGCAAAACAAAATTACGTGGATGTTAAATTAATTAACATCTACTACTAAGTCAAAAAAACAAACAAAAGAATTAATTTAGAAGAAATATATTAGAAGATACATTCTTTACAATATTGCAGTATATTATGCTATTTCCTCTACCAGGCAATACAGAGTAGCTCTTCTTGTGTGTGTATGCATATATATGATAAAATATCTGACAGAATAGTTAAATTATGACTTGAAAATCAATCTTGAGTATTTGTTTATTTAATATAGCATTTCACTTATTTACAAGCTTAATCAGATAATGATTGGAAAAAATTTTGAAAGAATAATGGAAAAAGTAAACTGCTGACAATAGAAATGGAAGTAAATTTGATGGTATATATATATATATATATATATATATATATATATATATATATATATATATATATATATAAGAATATGAAAAAACAAAATATTCGAAGATATATTCATTTATACATGATAATATACCAACATCCATTTTTTTTGTTAAACCATCTTCAGAACAATGTTAGAATGCTTCAAACCAAAAAAATCTTAGCATTCTATTATTGTTAATAATGTTATATATATATATATATATATATATATATATATATATATATATATATATATATATATATATATATATAAAACAGACATTGAAAGCACATATTGCAAATAATAGTTTCATATTTTCAAGATTATCATGCAGTTACTTATTCTGAAAAATTGCAAGTAGTATGAAAAACATAAAATATAAAACAGTTGGATTTACATTATAGAAGCTCCCAAGAAATATGTATGTATATTCTCCTTGAGTAAGATGTAACTAATAATCAATTTTTAGTCTGAACAGTAGTTTGAACTTTTTAACTCAGAGACTACAGTTCTGCTGTTAAGTCATTACACCATAGGGAATTCCCCTCAAATCATGATATAGTGATAAACAGTGCGGTATGAATTTATTTTCCTGTTTGTATTTTGACATCAACTCTGATATTTCATTTAGAAGATATTTGCTTGAAAATTTGATAATAGTCATTTCCTCTCTTAAATGAAGCAAACACTTATTTGCTAGTTGGTTTTAATGGCATGTCAACCCTTGATTTATTTAATGAGACTTTTTCTTTTCTTATTTAATAATAATTATTTCTTTGCATACAGTTATAATTATTTCAAGTATTGTTATATAATACTGATAATTTTCAAACAGATTTATTTGACCAACAGACAGGACTGTAAGAAATACTATGAGTCTAGATCAGAATGTTCCCGAAAGTAATGGTAATAAAGAGATGAGTCCACACTCTCCTTAACAGGAGCCTCATTACCAGGTACAGTTTACTGTAATGCTATATCAGTTTGATAATATATTACTAATGTATATGCCATTATTTACACATACCTATTATATAAAGCTGTATAATCAGTACACATAGCCACAGATAAATGTGTCAATGAAACTACTTTATCTTGATTCATTATAAAGCATAAACAAGTAAACATTCTTTAAATATGTAGGTTTTCTGATAGGTCAGTATTTTTTGTGTTGACAATTGGAAAGATATAGAATTACTATCAATATATGACAAACACTCATTAAACTTTGTATGTGTGTGTGTGTGTGTGTATTTATCCAACCCCTCCTCATGAACAGGATGTGACACAAGGTCAATTTTTAAGTAGAGTTTTACAGGTTTGAATTCAATTTTCCTTTTACATTAGAGGCAACATCAAGGTTAAAGAGCCCAATCTACCTACTATCTATCTATAGCTAAAGTGAGGATAGTTGGATGCCTACCTTTCCTGAACATATTAATGCGATATGAAATACAAAAAGCCTTACCCAGGATTAGAACTTAAGTTGCTGTGCCTACTTTCAATAACCACTACACAATGAACAAATCATATATGATTGATTAAATTACTTTGGTTTGGTTTTATGGTATAGCAACCATTGTGGGTTATTTAATGCCAAATTATTTTAAAATATATTAAATATATATGATTTTTAAACACATTTAGTTGATAACATTTTTAAAAGAGCCTAAGCCCATTTGTTATATAATTGCGGAATGATTTTTTTTATACTATCATTTTTCATTGGTTATATCTTATCATTTGGTTTGGTTAGGCTTTGAACTGTTCGGCTCTTAGTGCAAGTGTTCATGCTTGCACACGGAGGATGTGACAATCACAAATGTCATAATAAAAACCCCAGATAGGAAATGTGACAGGGGTGTGTATGATGTCATGCCTGGAAGCGATGGGCTGGGAATTTTGGTGATTTTTGAAAAAAGCAGGAGTTGAGATTTGAACCTGGGTGAGGGCAGTCCAGCTGAGGGCTAAGGGATGCACTGTGTGTTTGTTGGGTCAGTTAGTTGAGATTGGACTCTAGGCCGGGCAATTCAGCTGGGGAGTTGACTGTGGGTGATGCAGGAACAGTCATCATAGAAAAAATTGTGTCTCTCTCCTTGTGTCGAAAAAGTAAAAGTCAAAAAAAGTTGATAAACATTTCATACCTGAACTAAAGAAAGTCGTCAGTGTTTCGGGATTTCTATGCATCTGAATATTTTACATATTCGTATATTGACTATGTTATACATTCTTTTGTTCACAAATGGTTCCAAGTATTGCTATGTACCAATAAGAATTCAATTAAATATCTGTCATTTGTTGACACAGTTAAATGGTCAAACAGTTCTATTTCAAACAATTCAATTTAGCATTAGTCATTTGTTTGCACTCAGTTTAAATGTCAAACAGTTCTATTTAACTCATTGATAGGATCTTACCAAGTGCTACCATTCTGAGTCAGAGTGGACCTGGGAGTGATGACAATGAAGGGGTACTCTGCTTTCCCCAAAGCTCCAGCATTACTGGAGCCTCACTATCAGATTGTTTAAGGTCATATTAGGACACTCATTGTTGGGGGTGGTTTTACCCTTCTGCAGAGATGCAGTCGGTGTATTCTACAGCCCCAGTCAACTAAGCTGGATTAAAATTAGCCCACCAATATTTTATTAAAGTATTACTCTTAAAATTCACTTAGAAAAGCAATTTCCCGTCTAATGTCCAAATGAATAATTTTGTGAGTTATAAATTTGCACTGATCTTCACTAACAGCTAATTTTCATATGTAAATATCTTTTTTTCATTTGTGTCATAACAAATATATTAAGTGTATATCTTAACTGAAATTTTGAGTAATTTCTAAATCAACCAAATTCTCATTATAACAGAAATAACAATAAAATGTTTATAAAAATCCTTCACTCTTTCCTAAACAGAAGCATCATTATCATCATGGACCACAGTTATAACAGGCTTACAAGTAATTTTATTTTAATTCACCGGTCCATTGGTCTAAGGAGTTGAGTGTTTGCCAATGGTCCAGGAGACAGGGATTCAATCCCAGGTCAAGTCATACCAAAAACTAAAAAAAATGGTACTTGATGCTGCCTTGCTTAGCACTCAGCACTATAAGGTAAGGATTAAGGGTAAAGTGGATCAATCCAGCGAATGGAGTAGCACCCTCTTCTACACCTCAGTGTAGTAGCTATTGAAAAGGAAGCCTTTGGGTCACTCTCGACAAAGGTCGCCAACTTTACTTATTTCAATTAAAACTCGGTCCAAGTAATCAAAGAGACTAAAAAAAAATTATTTAAATGAATCTAAAATTTATTTCAGCCACATTAATGCTATGCATTGAAAGTCAGAAAAAAAAAACAAAAAAAAACAAAACGGGATTGTCAGTGGTCAGGAATCAAGACATGTTACCAACAGAACAAGACTGATATATGTATAATCGTATTATTCACTTAATGTCTGCACACACACAAGACTTTGCCACTATTCGACTGATTTCAACCAAGCTTTCAGGGTGTGTTAGAGTCATGCTTTAAAAAGTTTTAAGCTCTAAGAGATTGGACTCAAACAACATTTTAGATGGAATCTGTCTCCCTCACTGCAAAAGGATGTCTATCTCGTAGTACTCAACTATCCTTTGGTAATCATAAGATGCAGATAGTTCTCTTCTTCTGTATGCTTTTTAAATTATTTTGTCAACCTGTTCAGAGAGAATATATTTCATCTTAATGGCCACCCAGTCTTAAAAAGCTTATAGCCCTCCCACTTTTTTTAGATTAATATTATTAACTGTGGCTAACTCTTTTGTTTAGATTGATTGTCATGTACTGTAGGTTTATTTGGAAATATCCCTAAAAATTAATAACCCTCTAAATATGAAATGTAATAAAATCAAATACAGTGTTTGTCTAACATAATTCATTCAAAAATTATGTTTGACTAATGACTTGTTTGAAAACTGAAACAATGCTGGTGTTCAGCAGTGTTTGGTTTGTTTCGGCAGTCATTCATGTGCATTCTATTTTCATTGGGTTGACTCATGTTCGAACCCCGAATATTTGTTCAATCACTAAAGCATTTTTTACTCAAATTTTTTGGTCAAACTCTTGTTTAACTTGAGTCATTTGATAACCAAGGTTATGGAAAGAGACAGTTCCTATTAGAATGAAGAATCTACTCATCTTGTATTGTGTCTTATTTATTTCCACCTGCAACCACGGCCTCAGAAACTAAATAGTGGGAATAGAGCAACAGAGGGCTTAACACTTGCGGCAAGCTGTATTCATGTTTCTCCTTCACCAGGATTAGTCATTACCGATATAGCAGTCATCTGTGACTTAACTACATACATACAGCTAGTTTATCATAATTAGCAAAATAACTGTCAAAATATCTGTCTGTTTACTATACCAAGTTGTTTTCAGTGCCATTCCTTGACCGCTATCTAGGATCTGGGAGTAGTAAAGGAAAAAAAAATTTTTAGATTAGTAAAAAATCTCAGGATTAATTACGTTTAGATTAGTAAGTAAAGTTGGCGACCTTAGTCGAGGGTGATCCGAAGGCTCCCTTTTCAATAGCTACGATACCAAGGTGTAAGGGAGGGTGCTACTTCATTCCCTGGATTGCTCCACTTTACTCTTGATCCGTACCTTATAATGCTGAGTGTTAAGTAAGTTGGCATCAAGTTCCATTTTTAAAGACTTTGGTAAAACTAGACCTGAGATTGAACCCCAGTCTTCCGGACCATTAGCAAACATTCAACTCATTAGGCCAATGGCCTGGTAATTAGTTAGATTAGTACTTCAGCCTAAATCAGTATAAGAGTACTATGCCTATGAAGATTATATATATTAGTAAATTTCTACATGTGTAACTGTGCAAGTTCATCAGTAAAAATAAATAAATCAATAATAAATAAATTTTTCTAGTAATTTTTTTTTTTTGTGATTTGAACTAGACTCTCAAACTTGCCGTGATTTTTTTCTTTTTTGAAAAAAAAAACAACATTATTTTACATTTTTATAAGGAAATTCATTTTCACATTTAAATTCAATGTAGAAAGATCACCCGTTCCCAGAAAAGTTAGTGTTGGAAAAAATAGGTAATCAGACAGGTTGAATTATTTAATTTTTTCTTTTTTCATTTTTGGGAAAGGGGTCTTTTTTCTTTTAATATACTTTTCCAGAATTGGGTGATTATTCTACATTTAATTAGAATGTGAAAGTGAACCCGCCTCCTTATTAAATGTAAAATTATTAAAAAAAGAGAGAGAGAGAGAGAAAAATCAAACTGTGTTTGATGGTCTAATTAGTTTGAATTACTCAATAAGATTAAATTTCTTTTGTTCACAGGTGAACTTGAATAGCTGCACATGTCTAAAAAGAAATATAATTAAAGATACTACACCACTGACAGTAAAAAATATCTAGTCCACAATATATAGTAAAAATCAGAAGAAAGATGAAAAGTACCTGATACACAAAGAATGATCAATAATGTCACACACACCTGGGGCTGTAGAAAATGCCAACTGCAAGACCCCTGCCAACAAGACCACTTGTTGGCCCTGGATGGCGACCTGTAATGCTTGAGGATAGAATTCTGGTGGCTGAGAAGGTGGAGACTCAACAACAGAAGTGGTCATGTGACTTTTCTTACTCTGTGGTGGCCCTTTCTGGGCTAGGCAGGTGGTTGGAGTGACCCGATCCGACCAATCAGCTGGTCATGTCAAACCCGAGGACCTATATAATTGTACTAACTGTATTCTTCAAATTGTTCTTGAGGCAAAAATCTAACACTTTTATTTCAAAAGGTGTTGGAAGGTGGTGACTGAGGGTCAATTGTGCCCAGAAAAAAAAAAGTGTGAGTGTGCTGAGTATGACACTAAACTACATCTGATGGTGAGTCTTGGAGTTTAGGGAATATGAAGTACCATTTCATTACCATTAATATGTGACACACTGACCTGGAGTGGTAGTCAAATAAAACTGTTCAGTCATTTACTAAGGATTATTTTTATTAGTTATTTGAAACCGTACAGCTTTGTGCAAATTGTTCATATTAGATAGGAATAGTTGATAAATAGAATTACTAATGTTAAATAGCAATACTTGAAACCATTAATTACCATTAACTGTGTGCAAAGAAATCAGCTCTAAAAATTCATTTAAAGATAAAGTTACCTACAAACTCTTTGCTTAAATATTACATATATATGTGAACAGGATTTGGGATTCAATAACCTACAAGGATTAATACGCCAGCACACCAAAACTTAAGCTAACACACACTATTACCAATCTGACACTGAAAATAGTGAATTTATTTGTGAAATAACTGATAGAATATATTCAGTCAGATGGTTTTTTAAATATTTTATCAGAAAAGCAATGATAAGATTTTGGTGCATTAATATCTACATTCAGTGCTCAGTATCTCTTAACATAAGTTAAAAAATTAATTGATAAAAATGAACAAACTGTGGTGATCATTTTAAATCCGAGGATTGTAGACACTCTGGTCCCTCAAGATTTTAGATTAGTTTTATTCATGAACTAAATGAACTAAAATAACTGCTGTCGACATAAGATTAAACTTACTAAATAGTCTGATAAGCTAACCAAGTTTGGACGTATAAGTAATCGGGCATAGTTGTATAAGCCAAGTTACATAGCAGACTTCATATTCTTCAGACTGATAGAAATGCTACACCAACAGTACATTTCACATTGGATTGTTTCATTGAATATCAATGCAAAAAAAAAAAAAAAAAAAATGCTTTTAATAAAATTGTCTCCTAAGAATCAATTAAAAATTCAAAACAAGTTGAGAACAATCAAAAAGTAAACTATATAAAACTAATATATATATATATATGTGTGTGTGTGTGCATAATGGTGAGTGTATTTATCAATGATCCGGGAGACCTAGGTTCCATACCATGTTGTGTCAAAGACAAAAAAAAAAAAAAAAAAAAAAAAAAAAAAGGTACTTGATGCCACCTTGCTTAACACAGTATTATAAGGTATGAATCAAAGGTAAGTGGAGCAATTCAGTGTAGTAGGTATTGAAAAGGGAGCCTTCAGAACACCCTCGACTATGGTCAGCCAACTTGCTCTGTGTGTGTGTATATAGACACACACACACACACACACACACACATGAACGTGCATGTGGAGCAATATCAATGGAAAAGACTTGTGCAATCAGGCTTGCAAAGATACTATTCCTGAGGAGACATTTGCTTCAAGTATGCTCTCACCAAATCAAGATAACCTTCTTTAAAAAAAGGTTTCAGTCACTATATATATATATATATATATATATATATATATATATATATATATATAAAAGTAAAGTTGGCGACCATAGTTGAGTGTAACCAGAAGGCTCTCTTTTTAATAGCTACTACACCAAGGTGTAGAGGAGGGTGCTACTCCTTTCTCTGGATTGCGTCACTTTTACCCTTGATACGTACCTTATATTGCTGAGTGTTAAGCAAGGAGAAAATCAAGTACCTTTTTTAAATTCTTTGGTATGATGCGACCTGGGATTGAACCCAGGTCTTCCGGACCATTGGCAAACACTCTACCCACAAGCCAATGAGCCGGCTATTTATATATATATATATAATTTTTTTCCTTAATATCAGGTTATTCCATAATATTCTATAGCTTGGAAAAAACACAACTACTCTAAATAATATAATCTTGTTTGCTTAAGGTATATTTTATGAAGACAGAATATAAAGCTATAAAAAATGTTTGCATCTTATCTGTTAATAATTCACTATTAAATAAAAACCAAAGTGAACATATAAGTGTACTAATTCTATTATTTTTAACAGGGGTAGCAGTAAACTGATTTTTAATTGGTCCCTTAACTTAATTAATAGAATTAATTTTTGAAGCAAAAGGTTACTTTTAGTCCTTTCCATTATGTTAGCAAAAACAGTTATTACACACGTATAGGTAAATGCAAATGTTTTGTCTAAAAATTAGGTCATCAAAATTCAAACTGTACACATGCAATTTGTCTTATCATTGGTTGGTTGATTTTATGGTATGTCAACCTTTGTTGGGTTATTTAATACTCAAGTTGATTCTATAGTTTCAACCAACTAATGATAATCATTTGTAAATAATTATAGCGTCAAGTAATTATTCTTGATGCCCTAGGGAGTGTGGTGCCTCTTATTCATTGCAGTTACATCCAGGTCCACTCTAACCTGTTAGTGTCCCATCTATGGGTCAAAAAGATCCATTTAAAAAGAATTAGTATTAGATAATACTTGAACTAAATAACTGTGTGCTATTTATTTTTGTAATATATAAGCATTTTTCTTTTATAACTGAGTCATGAGAAATTCCATTATAACATGCTACATGTTACCACAAACAGTATTGGACAAAAAACAAAAACAAACAGTGAAAAAAAAGCCACTTTTTTTGTTATCGCCTCAAATTGTGATGAAACTTCAATGGTTTCGACACATATAGGAAGAGATTATTTTCCTGGATTATTGCTCTCAAAGTCCTCCTAGTTGTAATAAAAGTCAATTTTCTAAAAAAATTCTAATTATAAAAAATAGGAAATTTCTTAGAATTTTCTTTTCTTTGTTATCCTAATTTGATTAGCTCTTTGCTAATGGTAAGTAAGCAGCTGTTTAAGTTTGAAAAAAAAAAAAATCAAAATAATTATTTCCTATGACCATCTAAGTCATTGAGGTTTTATGAAAATTTGTAGCATTAAAAGAAAATTTTTAAAAAAATAGTTATTCTTTTTTTACTGTAATTTTTTGTCCAATACTGTATTTATGAAGTTTAATAGTGTCTTATCTATAAGTATGTATTTACTCAACTTCTACAAAGGCAATACTTAAGCTGGTTTGAATGCAGAGTTTTTCTTCTCCTAGAAGGAATAACCTAATTTGCCCAAATATTTATCCATAACTTAAGCAAGAATTTATACTTTTCCAAAGGCATTAGCATGAATTGAAATGCAAACAGTAGTCTCCAAAATTTGGTTTGGTTTTATGGCATATCAACCATGGTTGATTATTTAATGCCAAATACTGTTTTTACATGTATATCAAATATATGATTTGTATACACATTTTGTAGATACACACAGTTCTATTTCTAACAATTCAATTTAGCATAAGTAATTTGTTTACACTCAGTATAGATATCAAACAGTTCTATTTGACTAATAGATAGGACCCTATCAGGTGCTACCACCCACTCTGGGCCAGACTGGACCTGGGAGCAATGGCAATGAAGGGGTTTTCCACATACCCCAAAGCTCCAGCATTACTAGGACCTCTCTATCAGATTGTTTAGTGTCATAACCAGGACACTCATTGTGGGGTGGGGTGGGGTGGGGGTCTTACTCCTCTGCAGAAAAGTAGTCTGTATATTCTACTGCTCCAGCTGACTGGGCGACTGTGGGTTCTATGTATATATAAAACAATATGTATATATAATTTTGATAATTTTAGGATCAATTAGATTATGACAGTTTAAAAAAAATAAAGACTAAAAAACAAAAAAAAAAAACAACTTAGAGAAAGTAAGTGTTGTATTGGTTTAATCTTGTATCATGTGTTTCCGCAAATCTTATCGCCTGGCACTTTTTGAATTTACTAGAACAATTTTTACCAACAAAAGATTCATAGGATGACCTTATAAGAAATAACTCAAAATTACCTTTGCAAACAGTGGAAAGACTGGTAAAAGACAAGACGAAATGGAGGTCTTCTGTGACCAAATATGAGCAAGGAAATTTTTGGGGTTTATACAGATAAATACATGCTAAAAGTCAATAAGGCTTGTCAATGCTTCATCTAATAAAAAATCAAATTATAAAAAATCTGATACTGTTTGTAATTTTTACTCATTCTTTCTAATCCTTTCCCGATTTCTATAGTAAAATCATTAGTAATAGATCCACATTTACCACACGATAACACTTTTATATCAGCAGAAAGCCTGGCAAAATAGTGGATTAAATCGAGAACTTTTATAGACAAATATATGCAAGGAATCTATGAAATGTGGTACTATTTACCAACCCCTCCGCTCGGGCAGGATATGACACAAGGTCAATTTTTAAGCGGAGTTTAACAGGTTTGAATTCAGAGTTTTCCTTCTCCTAGACTAGTTGCCTCACCAAGGCTGAAGAACCTAGTCCGTCCTACTATTTATCCATAGCTGGAGGGAGAATAAGGGGGTTCATACCTTTCCCAAGGGTATTTGCCCGAAAGTGAACGTAATAGCGCGACTGGAATACGAACTCGCGTACTACGATTCCGCAGTTCATCGCTTTAACCATTACACCACGAGGACACCCAAATCTATGAAATGTGGTTAGGTTATGCAGATAATAATAAATAAATAAATAAATAAATAATAGAAATTGCACTGTTCATCTTTTCCTAAATTTTTGATGCATAACAAACTTCTGAAATCTTGCTTACAGAAAATTTAGATTAAAAAACAAAAAAAAAAAAAGAATCTAGTGCTTAAACATCCAGGCCCCCCTACACTCCTCCAATATTATTTTAACTTCTTTGTATTACAGAAAACAATTGTTGTAGATAGCCCAAATTGTATGTATGTACACACATATAGATTGACCCACCAGGATTAAGCCATGTGCACTGTTTATTTAGCAAGCAGAGAAGTACATGGAACAGTGTTGTGATTTGTGGCTTAATTTCACAAACCTGCAACTTAATATCCATGATCTCCTTAGTGGCCACCAAACCCATCCTTCCTCATTAAAAAAAAAATTGACAATTATAAGGTGATTCTTTTCTCATGTAAATTATATTAAGTACTGGTAAATTAGCTATGTTTTGTAATTTAATATTCAATTAATTTGAGTGGAGGTGAATGGCAATTAAATTTGCTTACAAAGAAGAAGGTGCATAAGGTACTATTTACCAACCCCTCCGCTCGGGCAGGATATGACACAAGGTCAATTTTTAAGCGGAGTTTAACAGGTTTTGAATTCAGAGTTTTCCTTCTCCTAGACTAGTTGCCTCACCAAGGCTGAAGAACCTAGTCCGTCCTACTATTTACCCATAGTTGGAGGGAGAATAAGGGGGTTCATACCTTTCCCAAGGGTATTTGCCCGAAAGTGAACGTAATAG
>OY757922.1:23595960-23608460 GCA_963585895.1 Sepioteuthis lessoniana
AAAATGCTGAATCCCACCTTGTTCTTTTAACAACCAATGTTCAGTGCAATCAGATTGGAGAGGAAGTAAGATTGGAACAGAGGTAAAAGTAGCAGCAAGTGCTTGGCAGCAGAAGAGGAAAAGTAAGAGGAGGACATGAAGTGAGAGGATGCAGTGTGCTTATTCAAAGGGAGAGAAAGAATAGAATCATTTGCAAAGTATGAGAAATAACTATTATCGTCTGTGTTGTTATGGCTATAGTGATGGCATTTATGACAAGTTGAGGAATTAACAGAAAAGAGGGAAAAATAGATTAAAAATCTTGAAAACAGAAGAAAAGGAAAAGTGAGAAAATAAAAGGTACATTGAGTATGTCTTGACAGAGAGAAAGAGAGAAAGAAAGAGAGAGAGAGGGAATATAGTTGTTAAGAAGAAAAGGACAGAGTGAAATAGAGAAAGAGAAACTTTGAGAAAAAAAGTGGAGAAGATATTTTGGAAAAAGAGGAAAGAAGAGAAAACTTTTGGAAAAAGTTGTGAGAAAAAAAAAGATTTTTGGAAAAAGTCGGCAGGAAAAAAAAAAGAAGAGATTTTTGGAAAAAGTCAGGAGAAAAAAAAAGAGAGATTTTTGGAAAAAGTCAGGAGATAAAAAAAAAAAAGAGATTTTTGGAAAAAGTTGGGAGGAAAAAAAGAGATTTTTGGAAAAGGTTGGGAGGAAAAAAAGAGAGAACTTTTGGAAAAGGTTGGGAGGAAAAAAAGAGAGAACTTTTGGAAAAGGTTGGGAGGAAAAAAAGAGAGAACTTTTGGAAAAGGGTGGGAAAAGAGAGAACTTTTGGAAAAGGGTGGGAAAAGAGAGAATTCTTGGAAAAAGAGGCAAGGCAGATGTTTTGGGAGAAAAAAAAAGCTCAGAAAAGACTTTTGAAAACAAGGAGTAGGGGAAGTGAGACTCTTTAGAAAAAGAGGGGAAGAAGTGAGATTTTGAAAAAAGAGGCAAGACAGATGTCCTGAAAAACGCGGGTGAGAGTAAATTTTTGGAAAAGAGAAGAGACTTTTTTAAAAATAGCAGGAGGTGAGTAGAAGACTTGATGAGGGGGGGGGGAAATGTCAGGGACATTTTGAAGAAAAAATATGAGAGAAAATAAAGAAAAAGCAAAAGAACATTGATGGAGACAATGACAGAGAAAAAATGTCTGGTGGAATAATAAATCTGAGACAAAAATAAATGTATTAATATTCTTCTAGACATCAACAGAAGCATATTTTTAACATGTCGTAACAGATGACATTTAAAACCATGAAGGAATGGAAAAATAGGAAGAAGCACCAGGTGCAAGATATGTTTTTCCATCTTTAGAATCCTTTTAGAGCTATAGTAATAACAGAAAGTGCTTTTAGGAAGTCTTAGAAAGATGAACCATAAATTGGTTTTCAAATTCATCATTCCAAGAAGGAAAACAACAATGAAGACAGTACTCTAAAAATAATTCAAGCCAAGATCCGAATAATCTAAATATGATTTAGGAGGAGGTTAGCTCCATAGAGTAATCTAAATTTACAATATCTAA
This sequence comes from Sepioteuthis lessoniana, assembly GCA_963585895.1. Taxonomy (NCBI): domain Eukaryota; kingdom Metazoa; phylum Mollusca; class Cephalopoda; order Myopsida; family Loliginidae; genus Sepioteuthis; species Sepioteuthis lessoniana. Next base: position 23,597,502 of record OY757922.1, read on the forward strand.
AAACCCTTTTAAAATAGCAATTATTTTTGTTAATTTGTTTTCTAATATCATCAGTATCCTTTCTTACAGTACCATAAAACAAGACAATCACTGAACATAGTAATTTTCTATAAAAGAATAAAATGGTTCTCCAATACAGTTTAACAAAGACAGAGGTGAGCTGTATTTTGCCTTTTAAGCCATCAAGTTCAGTCTTTGACAGTCTTGTTGAAGGATCTATTAAAATTGCATCCTCCACTTTAGAACCTGATATTTTCATGCTTTTTTGCAAAAAGCTATCAAACCAATCCTCCCAACCCACACAGTGTTGACTGGTATGTGACACAAGGTCAATCCTATGTGGGAATCCTGCAGGAAGTAAGTCTCCTGAAGGTCAAATCTAAAAATTGTTTCAGAGGCATTGCAGACCCAGGGCAATAAACCCAGCACTTGGGGGGGGGGGAGGGTCCTGGTGGTGTAATGGTTAAATCAATAGACTGCAGGATTGTTGTAAGCAAGTTTAAACTCCAGTCATGCTATTAAGTTCACATTTGGACAAATATCCCTGGGAAAGGTATGAACCCCTAGCTATGGGTTAAATAGTATCACTGCTGTTCTTCTAGAAGAATGGCCTTGGCATCAAATAACCTAGGAAAGTTGATATACCATTAAACAAAGAAACCAAACTAGCACTTTTAGGTCTATTTGATTGCTTTGCTTGATGGTATATCAACCTTTGTTGGTTATTTAATACTAAACCTATCCTTGTAAAAAAAAAAAAGCAGTAGTTAGAACATGGGGAAAGTGCTGCCTGGATTGTGGGGGGAAAGAAGGGCCTCTCTGGAACTAAGCTGATTATTTTTTTTGTGCCCCAGACACAATGGCTGAGGTGCAATATACTGTAAACCAAGTAAAACAATTTAAAAAAATCTTTAAAAGTTTAAGGAAGTTTTTTCTTTTGTTTCTGTTAATCATCAATTCTTTTTTAATTAAATGTGAACTAAGTTACAAACAGAAAGTTTAAACTCTTGTAAACTTACAATAAATTGAAAGTACTTGTAATGTATGGTTACTGCCATAGGAAATGGACATGGTAACCCAAGTTCAAATTCTGGATGAGGCTGTTTGCACTTCATATAGCACAAATGTCCTTTACAAAAGTATGAATCCAATTATTCTCTCTCTAGCTATATGTAAATAGTATGATAAAAAAAAAGTACCCAGTGTTAAAATAAGTTAAAATCTCATGTCAAGGGGATGGTAAAAAAATAAAATAAATTTTAATGTGGTCTTTAAGCATGGAAAGGTTCCACACCACTAGATTAATCTTTAGAACACTGATTCTCAAATACCTGTGGGTTCCTGTTATTACCCAACTTCTTCACCATGAGTAGGATGTGACATAAGGTCAGTTTTTATGTGGAGTAAAACTGGTTTAAATTCAGTATTTTCTTTTTTCTAGACTGGTTGCCTAACCAAAGATAAAGAACCAAATTTGCTCTACTATTCACCCATAGCTGAGAGAAGAACAGATGGATTCATGCTTTTCCAATGAGCATTAGCACAAAGTGAAACCCAAATGGCCTTTGTTGGGATTTACTTCCATAAGTATGTTTGGTGTTCAAATACAAATAAACAGTTCTATTTCAAACAATTCAGTTTAGTATAAGTACACAGTTTAATTGTCAAAAATATTTCTATTTCAAGTTATTCAGTTTAGTATAAGTATACACAGTTTAAATGTCAAAACAGTCCTATTTCAAGCAATTCAGTTTAGCATAAATACATAGTTTGGTTCTATTTGACCCATAGATAGGACCCTATCAGGTGCTTTCACTCCAGGATAGAGTAGACCTGGGAGCAATGGCAATGTAGGAGTACTCTGCATTTCCCAAAGTTCCAGCATTAATGGAACCTCATTATCAGAATTGTTTAGTGTCATATCCAGGACACTCATTGTGGGGTGGGTCTTACCCTTCTGCAGAGAAGCAGTCGGTGTATTCTACAGCCCCAGGCGACTGGGCCACAGGACACTCGTTGGAGCAGGGTGGAGTGTCTTACCCTTCTGCAGAGAAGCAGTCAGTGTATTCTACAGCCCCAGGCGACTGGGCCACAGGACACTCGTTGGAGCGGGGCTGGGGGGGTTTACTCCTCTGCAGAGATGCAGTTGGTATATTTTACAGCCCCCAACCAGCTGACTGGGCAAACACAGAATAGGAGAATCTTGATGTCAAATTTATACTAATACTTTAATTTGTTATAGCAACTAGTCCTGTGAAATAAATAAAAATAAAAAAAATATTCAGTTCATCCCAATCTACAGGAGGGTTTGGTATGATTTAGTATAACAAATAGGCCAAGACTTTTCAGGCTTTAGAGCTATTCTAATGTCATTCACGAAAGAATATTTTGACATAAAGAACATCTTTTTTTTTTAAAATCTGTAAACTTGTAAACATGGATAATTTTAATGAAACAAAATAGCAATATATCTTATCTTACTTGAGTACAGCTGGTATGAATTAAGAGTTCTTTCCTGTAGATCAATTGACATACCAAGGCTGAAGAACTTGGTTTTCCCCTACTATTTACTCATAGTTGATTGGAGAACAGATGGATGTATGCCTTTCCCAAAGGTATTAGTGTGAAATGAAAATGCAAACAGCCTCATCGAAGAACTGAACCTGGGTCTCCAGAACCATTTCCTACAATGATAACCATTATGCTAAGTTCACTTCTTGTATTATTCAATGTACACTTCCAGAACTTGTTCACTTTGTGGGTCCCAAAATGAATGCAACTGACATCACCATTGGATATACTCTAATATTCTCCCATCAGACAATTATGGCTTTGTACTTCTGATTTTTAAAAATAGCAGGAAGTAACTTAGGCAAAACAATTTTAAGGAAAAGAAAAGTTGCTGCAATTATCATCAATATATAACTAAAATTCTTGTCTATGGAAGGGTCATTCAAAAAGTACTTAACCTCATCCAGAAAGCAGAGTCATAGCCGAACATTTTTCTTGTGAAAACGCACTACGACTTTTTATAAAACTATAAAAACTAATTCAGATTTCTGCCATAACTTCAATGTGCGTGAGGCCCATACAAAGGTGAAAGGTGTGTGACAAATCTAAAATCCAAGTGACATTTAAGAGTTTTTGAATAACCCTCGTATGTCTATAACTGTACCCTACACAGAGGAAATAGAATAGGCAAACAGATTTCAAACCCTGAACAAAGCTGTTTGCATTTCACTTTGTGCTAATGCCCTTGAGAAAGGCATGAATCTATCTGTTCTTCCCCACTATAGGTAAATACAAGGGCAGACTAGGTTCTTTAACCTCGGTTAGGTCACCAGTCAAAGAGAAGGAAAATTCAAATCCAAACCAGCAATAGTAAGTAAAGTTGGCGACCTTAGTCGAGGGTGACCCAAAGGCTCCCTTTTCAATAGCTACTACACCGAGGTGTAAGGGAGGATGCTACTCCTTTCCCAGGATTGCTCCACTTTATCCTTGATCCTAATCTTATAATGCCGAGTGCTAAGCAAAGCGGCGGTGACACATCCTGCCTGTGGTAGAGTTGTTGGGTAAATACATACCCCAACCAAAACAGTACACAGTGAGATTTCTTTTTATTTGAGCAATATATTTAAATTACTTTATCATTGAGAATAAAGTAATTTCTAGTCAAATTTGCAGCTGAATAGTTTTCTTATGTCTGCATTTATAGTGGACATAATTTTTTCTTTAAAATCCAAGTGTTCAATATAACGGAGATAGTTATATATGCTAATTAGAATCCTTGAATTATTAAAAAGAAGCATCATTATTCTCATGGGCTGATGTTGCAATGAGAACTCAATAGGTTAACGAGTTATCTTGTTATAGCAGTTATTTTCTGCATTACATCAAAATTGAAACTGAATTAAAAGTAAAAATCTTTTTATTTTTTTATGTAAATTGGTTGGGTTGGGTTTTATGGTATATCAACTATAGTAGCTTATTTAATGCTAAATCCTCTTTATATATACATATTAAATGTATAATTTTATATTTTTATGTGCTTAAATCAGAAAGGCGACATCTCCACACTAGACGGAACATCTCTGAAACTGGTTGACAAATTCACCTACCTAGGAAGCAGCGTCTCATCAACCGAAAAAGACATCGACACACGGCTAACAAAGGCATGGACAGCTATCGATTGGCTTTCGATCATATGGAAATCAAACCTGACAGACAAAATGAAACGCAGTTTCTTCCAGGCTGCTGTCGCATCGATACTGCTATATGAATGCACTACTTGGACGCTGACAAAACGGTTGGAGAAGAAGCTCGACGGCAATTATACAAGAATGTTGCGAGCAATATTGAACAAGTCTTGGCAGCAACACACCACAAGGCGCCAACTATACGGTCACCTACCACCTATCACGAAAACTATACAAGCTAGACGAACCAGACATGTCGGACACTGCTGGAGAAGCAAGGACGAGATTGTAAGTGATGCACTCCTGTGGACCCCCGCATATGGCCAATCAAAAGCAGGACGACCAGCTCGAACATACATACAGCAGCTATGTGATGATACGGGATGTAACCCTGAAGACCTGCCAGAGGCGATGAATGATAGGGAGACATGGAGAGAGAGGGTCAGGGATATCTGTGCTAGCCGCACGACATGATGATGAATGAAATATATAAGATTTGTAAATATTTTGTTGATAACATTTTTTGACGAGTCTGAACTCTTTTTTGCACACATTTAAATGGTTTCAAGTATTGCTATGTAGCAGTAACAATTCAACAAGTCATTTGCTTACACATAGTTAAATGATCAAACAATTCTATTTCTAACCATTCAATTTAGCATAAGTCATTCATTTGCACATAGTTTAAATGTCAAACAGTTCTATTTGACCCATAGATAGAACCCTATCAGGTGCTACCACTCAGAATGTCAATTGGATTGTTTTTCGAGTTTGAATGATGAGAATATTTATATCATAACACCCACATCATACAGAACAATTAATTCAAAACCATTTTGTGTTGTATGCATGGTCAATAGAACCCAAAAACAAAGAATGCGAGTTTTGTCTGGTAATAGCAACTTAGAAAACATTTAACTATGATATCAATAACATTACTCTTCAGAGCTACAAAGTTAGCAAATACTGTTATGTCAAAACCAAAGGCATGAAAATGGAACCACATCCAGCCCAAAGACAAGAACACAACTGATAAAACACCCTGTTTGTTGCAGGGCTTAGAATATGCTGACTGCATTTCTTGTAGAGGAGTAAGACCCCTCTTTGAAAAATTTGATGTCCTAGATAGAACACTAAATTGCATCTGATGATGATGGAGGGGGCGGGGCTCTAGTTCTGAAGAGTACTTCCTTTCATTTAGGGTCTTTGGTCGGAAAGTATTCTTATTTAGAGTTAGAGAACTTTAACATTATTGCAAGTGAGGCATATGTGGCATAAGTTACTATTGTAAGAAACGGATGAAGCTGACTGCATTTCACTGGCATGAATATTTGTTCTCGTCTACCCACCAGTCCCCCCACCAAAAAAAAGGTTGGGAGGGTACCCGGGCTTCTTTAATCTTGGTATGACAACCAGACCAGAAGAAAAATTCAATTCTTGGAGGGGGGGATCCCAAACAACCAAAGAAAAATTTTGTTTTGCAACCTTAGCATAATGGTTATCTGTTATCCCAGGAAAAGGAATTGGCAAGGAAGTTTAAATCCTGAATGAATCTGTTTGCAGTTCACTTCACATAAATGCTCTTGAGAAAGGCATAAATCCTTCTGAGGGTAAATGGGAGGACAGACAGGGTTCTTTAGTCTTGACAAGGTAACCTGTCTAGGAGAAGAAAAATTGAATCTATTCTCCCTTTTAAAAAAATAATGATTAAAACAAAAAATTGACAGTTTCAACCTGCCTGTGACAGAGGGGCTGGGTAAATACTAACATTGTTGCAGCAACATATATACAAAAATTGGATAATTGTTATATAGATAGTTGGTAAGAGGAAATTTTTGGCAGATGACTATGTCTAAATTTTATTCCTTCAAAAGGTTTAAAGGGAAAAAAGTATCAGTATCTTAGTATTTGTTTATTCTACCTACAGTGAGGTTATTTAGTTTTGTGAACGAATTCATTCATTTCTTAATACTAAATCTCAAGTGACAAAATAAAAGGTTATGCCCAGTTCTTTTTTCAAGTTTCTGACACTGAAGGATATATTAAATGGGTCAGACATTGCCAATTGGCTAACCCAAATTTGCAGTCTCATACTTTCATTGCTGGATTAGTTTTAAAATGGAAGTGGAGTGCGTGTTCTGTGTGAAGAGAAATAGATGAAACTTTAATCATTTATAACAACAAAGGGAAAAGTGGTTAATGATATCAAGAGAGAGAGACAGAGAGAGAGAAAGTTTGAAAGAAAAGAGAAAAAAAGGGTTTGGGTTATGAGAGAGAGAGAGAGAGAAAGAAAAGAAGGAGAGTGAAACAGGGTGATGAGAGAGAGAGAAAAGAAAAGAGAGAAAAAGCATTAGATACAGAAATGAAAATAGGGTTTGGGTTATGAAAGAGAGAGAGAGAAAGAGTTAGAAAAAAAAGAGAAAAATAGGGTTTGGATTATAAGAGAGGGAGAAAAGAAAAGAGAAAAGTAAAAGAGAGCAAAAAAAAAAAAGGGTGTTAGGGTTATGAAAGGGAGGGAGAAAAAAAAGAAAAGAGAGAGAAAAAGCATTAGAGAAAAAAAAAAAAAAGAACAATTGGGTCTGGGTTAGAACGAGAGAAAATAGAAAGAAAAAGAAGAGAGAGAAAAGGGGTTAAGGTTATGAGAGAGAGAGAAAGAGAAAACAAGAAAAGAAAGAGAGAAAAAGAGTTAGAGGAAGAAAAGAGAAAAAGAGGGTTTGGGTTCAAGAGAGAGAGAGAGAAAGTAGAAAAGAGAAAGAAAAAGAGGAGAGAGAAAAAAGGTTAGGGTTATGAGAGAGAGAAAACAAGAAAAGAAAGAAAGAAAAAGGGTTAGAGGAAAAAAAGAGAAAAAGAGGGTTTGGGTTATGAAAGAAAGAGAGAGAGAGAGCATAGTCGATACAGTATATATGTCATCAAATTTCAGGGAGTTATTAATTTACATTTTTCTTCCTAAGTTAATGTTAAGCAAGTTATGATCTCACATAAAATTGAGAAAGAGTTTGATCTTCCCTAGATGATTGACAGTGGAGGTTCAGATAGCTCAACAGTTAGCAGTTTCCAGAATATAATCAATAACAGAGCTCAAAATAATGTACTAGCGGAAACAAATACATCACAACTTTCATTCAATCTAACGATTACACTTATGAATTTTTTTTGGTTAGTATTAATTTTGTATTAATTCCTGCTGCTTTTTATTGTAATTACCAAGTCATTCAATGTTTATTAGAAAATGGTATGGATTAGAAGTAAAGATAAGCCTATGTTTTGGTAAAATAAGGAATATGCCTTTATAGCTAGATTTGGATGACATCTGCCAGTTATCTTTCATAGCCTTAACATTAAATCAACTGTCATGGAAAGGCAAATTCTCAAGTCTTGCCAAAAGATTAATTATTTTCCATATACATTGTAATTCTATAATCATGTGTAATCGATCTGGAAGACTTAATAAAAAAAGCAATTGAAATAAAGATGAAAAAAAATACTTGTTAAAAATTAATAATTGATGATTCCTCCATTTAAAGAAATTTGAATGATATTACTACTAACTTCTGCTTGGTTCTTTTGATTTTATCTAAACTTGCCGTTTTCTCTGGTGAAATGATTACTATTTTTTTTTTCTTATATCTACTCTTTTGACTTTATTCAATATCTGGAATCTAAAGTAGCTAAAATATGAAATCTCTTCTGCCTATATTCATTATTATTGATTTTAATTGCCAGTATCTTTAAGAATAAACTTTCCAGCTGTGGGACTTCTCTCTAATATCAGAATAGTCGATCTAATTTGTTTCATTCTTTATGCAAATGTTTTGTTTTTCTTGTACCATCCTTTACCTCTCTAATACTTGTGTTGAAATCATTTTTACAATTTGTTCTTATAATCAGCCATTGGTGGCAACTAGTGATAATGCTTGCCAAATCTCTGCTGCCTATAGTTATTCATTATTAATTTTGATTGTCAGTATCTCTGGAAATCCTCTTATTTCCCGTCTAATTTTCCCCCCACTCTTTTAGCTTGATCTGCCCACCAGAATCTGAAGAAGATGAAAGAAATACCAGTCAAGAATTGTTAATCACATCATCATCATCATGTCGTGCCGCTAGCACGGATATCCCTGCCCCTCTCTTGCCACTTCTCCCAATCATTCATCACTTCTGGCAGGTCTTTAGGGCTACATCCTGTATCCTCACATAGCTGCTGAATGTATGTTTGAGCTGGTCGTCCTGCTTTTGCTTGGCCATATGCGGGAGTCCGTAGGAGTATATCACTGATGAATTTGTCCTTGCTTCTCCAGCAGTGTCCTGTGTGTCTGGTTCGTCTGACTTGTATAGTTTTCGTGATGGGAGGCAGGTGCCCGTATAGTTGGTGCCTTGTGGGGTGTTGCTGCCAGGACTTGTTCAATATTGCTCGCAACATTCTTGTGTAATTGCCGTCTAGCTTCTTCTTCAGCCGTTTAGTAAGCGTCCAAGTAGTGCATCCATATAGCAGTATTGATACGACCGCTGCCTGGAAAGAACTGCGTTTCATTTTATCGGTCAGGTCTGATTTCCATATGATCGAAAGCCAATCGATAGCTGTCCATGCCTTTGTTAGCCGTGTGTCGATGTCTTTTTCGGTTGATGAGACGCTGCTTCCTAGGTAGGTGAATTTGTCTACTAGTTTCAGAGAGGTTCCGTCTAGTGTGGAAATGTCGCCTGTTTGGTTATAACACATATATTCAGTTTTGTGTGCATTGACATAGAGGCCGATGCCTGCAGCGGCTCATTCCAAACTATTCAGTAGCGTTTCAGCTTGGTTAGCTGTATTTGCCAGTAACGCTATGTCATTGGCGTACTGCATTTGAACTCTGTATGCACAGAAAAGATTACAGCTTTTCTTATTGTTACCCACTTACTATACTGCTACTCCAATACTTATTTGTTTAACTTCAATCATTTTCTATACAAATAAACTAAATGTTTCTAGTAGCAAAAGTAAGGAGTTTAAATTCAGGATTTTTTTCATTTACTGGATTATTTATCTAGGGTTATTCTATGCTTAGAGGTTAGGGAATTGCATTCATTGTACTGATATATTTACATATTTTGTGAAACAGATCTACTTGACCCATAGATAGGGCCCTTACAAATAGTACCCCTCTAGGTCATTTTTTGTGTGTATTTTTTTTCAAAGAGGTCTTTTTTTTGCATTCTATCATATAAATATTCCTAGAGAAGTAAATAATGGATTGTAATCCGACAATATATAAAGAAAAATTGATAACAAGATAATCCAAGTAGAAGGACAGATCTATTGAGAAATGAAGTCGACTATATAGTGCTTCAGTTCTAATGAACCATCATCAGGGCTATGAGGGATGATATTAGTGATATTAAATCAATGATAGATTTGTAAAAAGTGCAAAATTTAAAAACCTAGGGAAAATTTGTATAACAAGAAAAAGTTAGCCGTTTGATTAAGGAATCAGAGTTTGTTGTTTTCAATTATGTCATTTAACTTATTAGAAATATTGTGAAGAATTTATGTCCCATTTGTTTATCAAGAAAGATTTTGAATCATTCCTTGTTTTTGATGAAGTTCTAATCCTATGAGTCTGGCTTTTTCAAATGTACGTGCCTCAGAAAATTTTAAATCAGAAAAGAATTTTCAAGGTATAGACGTATATAACCCAGGAAAGTATGTTGGGATGGACAAAGAACATTGGACATACTGGTAGGTATGATTTTTCTTGTATATAGTTGGTTATCAATTTTTCTTTCTATAAATATTCCTATAGATTACAAATAATTATATGGTTTATTTCTATTTAATAATAATCAATTGAGAAAGTTTTTATTTTTGAATTTAGGAGTTGCAGTCTGGTAGTATAACAGTATAGGCCTGTTTTTTATGGTAACATTTTAGAAGCTATTTTTTCAATGGAGATTTTTTAAAAGAATGCAAGGTCTTTCCTCCTCTCTCTCTCTCTCTCTCTGAGGGACAGTTTGGAAATTCATTTTGGCTGACTTATTTAAGTATTGATAAACCAAACCATAAATTCATGTTTGTGCATTTCTTTCATTGTTAGGGATCAAGTGACAACTTTTGAGTCCACCCATCATATTTAAGGAATAGAACATTTCCAAATAATAATATATATGGTACACACACGCACACACAATACGAGAGGTAAACTATTGTCTAAATTATGCCAAAAAGAAAAATAACACTGACATCTTAACTTAATCAAATATATTTACCAAAATTACATGAAAATATCTTGAAATATTATAGATTAAATCTATTCAAAGAAATCACCAGGGGCTTTAATCATGGCCTCTTGATGACATTTGAATCTACAAGCCATTCCAATGGTCTCCCAGTAAATGTAGACGTTATCCTTGTGCTCAGTTCATCTTTGCATTGAGTTTTGATAGTCTCTCACTCAACAGCACCCCACACATAATAATCAAGGGGGTTATAATCTGGGAAGTTAGGTGACCTGATGCTAAGAGTTATATGGTCATAAAAATTTTCTCACAGCCAACACAGGGTTGTTCTGCTTGTGTGGCATGGCACAGAGTCCTGTTGCCAGACATAAGTTCTTCAAGCAACCACCCTCTTAATCCAGGTTAGCACTACTTCCACCAAGCACTTGATGGAGGCTTTCATATTGAGTTTTAGGTCATTTGGGAAGATGAATGGAGGCATAATGTCACCATCACTAGTGACCCCCACCAAACATCAAGATGCAGACAGTGTTTGGTTTTTATTAAAATG
>OY757922.1:23620960-23653460 GCA_963585895.1 Sepioteuthis lessoniana
AGGGAGAACATTTTTTGGATAAGGTTTTTTTAATATTTGTTCATCTATTTATAATTATTACTATGAAATTCCATCTAGTGGAAAGCTTTACCCCTGAATATCTTGATTAGGAACCTAACCAGTTTGTTGGGTATTAAAATATATATATACATATATATATACACACCGTCACACACATGCAGAGAAAATAATCTAAATTCATTCCACCTTTTTATTTTGTATTGAAAATCAAAGCACAAGGAAGATAGAGTTTAATACTTGTCCAGAATATCTTGTTAAGGGAATGTCTTTAATAAAAGGTGATAGATACTGAAACTAGTAGACAAATTCACCTACCGAGGAAGCAGCGTATCATCAACCGAAAAGGACATCCACACGTGGCTAACAAAGGCATGGATAGCTAACGATAGGCTATTGATCATAAGGAAATCAGACCTGACCAATAAAATGAAACGCAGTTTCTTCCGGGCAGCAGTCGTATCGATACTGCTGTATGGATGCACTACATGGACGCTAACTAAACGGTTATCTCACTAAAGTCCTGGCGGCAACACCCCATAAGGCACCAACTATACAGCCACCTGCCTCCCATCAAGAAAACTATCCAAGTTAGACGAACCAGACATGCAGGACACTGCTGGAGAAGCAGGGACAAGCTCATAAGTGATGTACACCTATGGACCCCCACATATGGCCAGGCAAAAGCAGGTCGACCAGCTCGAACATACATTCAGCAGCTATGTGAGGATACAGGATGTAGCCCTGAAGACCTGTCAGAGGCGATGAACGATAGGGAGAAGTGGCGAGAGAGGGTCAGGGATATACGTGCTAGTGGCACGACATGATGATGATGACTATGAAATTGGTTTTTGTAGTATAGGTTTATCGATTGTTTATGGTTAAGTTATTGGAATCTAATAACCTATTTTTAGAGATAATTTGTTGGAGTTATTTTGCAGCACCATATTTTTTTTCAAAACACCTTACTGGACTGCAGGAAAAGTATTTAACATCATTTAGCATAGCATGAACCTATTTTACTCAACTATTATTACCACTACTAAAATAGAAGCAACATCACTTTATTTATTTAAAAGGCACACCATACAAATGACTAATAACAGTACAACTGACACTAGTTAGTTAGAATGTTTTATATGAGGTTTGGCTGAAAAGTTTATAGGCTAACCAAAATACTTTCATGTAATGTGATTAGATAAGGTTTATTTTTCAACATACTGCCCTTTGAGGTTCACACATTTCATCAACCAGTGTTGCAGTGCTTGGACTTCATTGGTCAAAAAAGTCATCATCTGCAGATTATGGCATCATCATATGAGCTTTTCAAAGCACCCTTGTGTGTATATATGTACAAAAGTACATTTCACAAAAACAAAATAATAAACAAAAAAATAATAAATAAATAAATGAGGCAAGTGAGTGAAACTTAGTTTTGTTTTTGTTTACAGAAGTCATATTTTCGTTGCGAAGAATTACATCCACAATCAATCAAAGTCTCCATCTTAGAAGTTGATGGATGGAAAAGCAAAAGGAATACAGTGGCTGGGTTGAAGACATGGTTTTCACAAAAAAACAAAACAAAAAAGCTGAAGAAAATGAATGAAACTTACTCTTATCTGGATAGTGAAGATGTATATATCACCTTTTATTCAAGACATTCCCTTAACAAGATATTCTGGACAAGTATTAAACTCTATCTTCCTTGTGCTTTGATTTTCAATACAAAATGAAAAGGAAGAATGAATTTAGATTATTTTCTCTGCATGTGTGTGACGGTATATATATATATATATATATATATATATATATATATTTTTTAATACCTAACAAACTGGTTAGGTTCCTAATCAAGATATTCAGGGGTAAAGCTTTTCAAACTTTGCGTCTTCATTAATTTCTATATACCTTGCCTTTCCTCCTCCTCATCATCATCATTATGATAATGATAATAACAACATCATTCGTTGCAAGTTTTCCATACCAGCATTAATTGATGGTCTTTCACAAAAGTCGGGGTGATCGCAAGCCTCAAGTCTCCAGGTCTGAGTATTCTGGCTAATCTTAACAATACTATAGTTGGGATGGTCTCGATTCTTCCTGATTTTCAATTCTTCCAAGCCTCTTGGAAGCATTCCAAACACACCAATTACAATTGGTACCACTGTCACCTCATGTTTCATATCTTTTTTTAGTCCTTGAGTATGGTCCAAGTATTTGGTTATCTTTCAGCTTTTTTTCATTTCCATGCTTTGATCCACTGGAAATGTACAAGTTTTTTTAGTTTTTGTTAATCAACACTAGGTTTGGTAGTGGTGGTATGATGATAATAATAATAACAACAATTAAAAAAAAAAGGCAATTTTTCAAAACTGATTTTCTCTATGAAGTTCATAGCTTTCACTTTAAACACAAATTGAATAATAGAAACATCAGTAGAACTTTTAAATAATTGCTGATACTTAATGACCATATCATCATTTTTAACTTGACATCGAAATTTATCTAAAAAAAATGTTTGCTTTTTCTTAGACAGATTTTATAGAACTATAAATAAATAAATAAAGCAAGTGTCCGTAACGATTCCAGTCCCGTTTTTCAACCAAAGCGAGAGAACTGTTGGCTGGGATAAGTGTCATAACATGGAGAATTGGTATGCTATGAATTAATTTCCTCATCTAGTTCGCCTGCAATCCTGTGTTGCATATGTGTAGGGTACAATGGGTTAAGTTTCATTTAGCTTTGTCCGTTGACTCCTAGCCATTACCTTAATCCTGGGGACGAAGATAGGAAAGGCGTTACAATGATATTAGATTAATAACATAACCCTGGGGACGAGATAGGAATGGTATTAGATTAAAGATTTGCAACTGTGGAGTGGCTAATCGTAATTCTTTCAACTAATTCCATTTACGCCAGTTTGTATTTTTCCAGTTCCAGTTTAAACATTGCTGCCATTTCAGCAGGAGCAAAACCAACTCAAACATTAACCAAAGAAAATGTCGTCTGCTGCTTTGAATTGGCGGCCATTTCTTTTTTTTCAACAAAATGTTGTTGAAAAGTAACAACTATATTTTAATTTGCATAACTGGTTAACGTTGATCATTTTTTTTCTAAATAATTACGTTTATTTTTTAAGTTCAACAATTCTGATAAAGAAATATCTTAAAGAAGTACAATATGATTTCTATGGACAAGTTCAGCGAGTCCTACTTAAGCTTTTCAGATACTAAAATCACAATATCCAGGCACCGACGAATGCAAGAAATGTACCATTCAGCCACACATAAATCTTGAATTTTAATATCCAACTACGAAATATATTTTAATTTCAAGTCTAGGTACTCCCAACTATTTTTGATGGAAAACGATTTGTGACCGAAAAGAAATCAACGAAAATTTGTATAAAAGTTGATTTCATCATCATAATCTTTGTATAGAAAGACAGTAAAAAGTTCTGATATTAAAATTATTTTTACCAACTATGGAAGAATTTTGCGTTTGAAAAATTTATAAAATTTCATTTCAGACAGAACCACAGATATAGAAGTGTTGTGATTTTAACCTGGGCAATCCACACAAAAAAAAAAATAAAAAAATAAAAAAAAATAAAAAAATGTATCAATTAATTTTCAAGTAACAGGAAATCATAAAAAAATGTTATTTGCTCGAATAATTAAGAAAATAGGATTCAGAATTTCATAAAAATAAAGTTTTGGAATGAATGAATTCATACCTACAGTTCCAAATTTTCTCCAGATAACGTGACCCACTTTATACCAATTTTTTGTTCTCGAATATAAAATTTGAAAGATGGCGACGAAGGTGGGGATTTATATACCAACTGGATCAATCCATTTAAATAGTGATAAGTACTACAGCCATCCATGTACTCAGGCGATTCCAAATCATACTGTAAAGGGTTGAAAGGGTTCTCAAATTCTTTGCCTAGTAAAATAAATCACAGCATTTGCTCAGCTCATGACTGATATAGATTATGATACAAGCAGATTTTGATAGGTTTTGAAAGCATGACAATCCATATAAATTTATTTTATTCCTAGAGGTTAGGGAATCGTGTTCATTATACATTTATATTTATATTTTTTGTATAGTTATTTCTAAATATTTTTTTTTGCATACGGTCTGATGGAATAGGAATATTTTTAAACAGATCTATTTGATTCGTAGTTTGGACCCTAATAGGTACTACTACTGAGGATCAGAGTGGACCTGGGAGTAATGACTATGAAGGGGTACTCTACTCCTCAGATCTCTTAAACTGAAGCCTTACCACCAGATACAGTTTAGTGTCATACTCAGAACACCCAGTTTTGGAGGGTTCTTACTTCTCCGCAGGGGATACAATCGGCCTATTCTACCCACCCCCCAACTGCTGACAGATTTTCAAGGTTTCGATTCATGGGTGGTGTTATAGCCAACTAGACTAGCAAATCTTCGCGAGTGAGTTCGAGTCACATTTGAAGCCCCATTCATACGTCTTTGTGCTACAGCTATGCAAAAAGCTTAGTAATCATATCCGCACTAAAATGTGTATAGAAAAGTTCAGCCAGTGGCGGGAGTGGGGGATGCGCAAGAAGGATATGACCTGGAGTCATGAAATGTACATGCTGTTCCACAATTCTACCCAGCCGTTCAACACACAAAGCACGTTGTTTTTCAAGTTTCTTTACACCTTAAAAAATGATATAGAAAAAAAAAAGAAAGAAAAAGAATAGCATAAAACCCCCCCAAATCCCTTTTTTGGTTGTGTGAATAACTTTCTCTTCAGCATCTTTGTATAAAGAAAATAGCAGTTTTGTCACAAGATTTTTACTGTTCTGATCCCAATGTTTGTTTGTTTCTTTTATTAATTGATTTTAACGGCAGGTCAACTCATCGTAGGGTTATTTTACACTCAGAGGTTAAAAAATCACATTCATCGTTGGTTCATATTTTAATTTTTTGTGCAGTTCTTTCTTAGGGATTTTTTGCACACTGTTATGACAGTAAGAATTCTTATCTAATACTAATAATGATAAGGTTTGAAGTATTCCTAACTAATACTAATGATTATATAGTTTCAAGTATTCCTGTCAAATACTAATAATTATATGGTCTCAAGTATTACTATCTAATACTAATAATTATATGGTCTCAAGTATTACTATCTAATACTGATAATTATATAATTTTAAGGATTCTTATCTAATACTAATAATTATATGGTTTCAAGCATTCTTATCTAAGTAAAAAAAGTAAAGTTGGCGACCATAGTCGAGGGTAACCCGAAGGCTCCCTTTTCGATAGCTACTACACCAAGGTGTAGGGGAGGGCGCTACTCCTTCCCTGGATTGCTCTACTTTACCCTTGATCCGTACCTTATAATGCTGAGTGTTAAGCAAGGAGGCATCAAGTACCATTTTTTGAGTCTTTGGTATGACGCCACCTGGGATTGAACCCAGGTCTCCCGGGCCATTGGCGAACACTCTAACCCGTAGGCCAATGTCCGGTATAAAATGCTTACAGCACCTGGTATTCCCAGGCAGTCACCCATCCAAGTACTGACCAGGCTCGACGCTGCTTAACTTCGGTGATCGGACGAGATGGTTCCAAGTGATTATTTCTATTTAGTAATAGTTATTTGTTTCCACACAGTTATATGGTTTCAAGTAACTAATTATAAACCTTAGTAAACAATTATAGCTTCAAGTTACTATTCTTGATATAAATAATTTATAAGGCGGAAACTTTACAGCTAACAGTCTTGGACTGTGACATCGAACTCCAGTCTAACTAAAATGTTCTTTTTCGGATTAATACTCTGGGAAAAGGTTTATAACTCCTTTATTTCTCCAGAACCAATAGGTTAAATAGTATCATTGCTCCTTTCCTATATATTTATAATTCTTTTTCTATTGAACTTTTTATTTGTTTTCATAGTTCTTAAATGGTGTAGAGAAGAAGAAAATCTCGTATTTTGTTTTGGCGCGCTATTTAATTCAACACTGAATTTCACCCAATCAGGATGACTTATCCCATTCAACCCGGACCTTCATTTCCGGCTAGCAAAACGGGTGAGCGGCCAAACACACTCTCTTCGGCTTGAGACGGCGACCAGAACGGACGTGTCTCTTGTCGCTCCTGCTTAGCGATGCCCTTTAGCTAAACAAGCCACCCAGTGCGGACATATCACTGTGGCTTTAACCCTAGCAGCAGCAACATGGACACTCAGCGAGGGAACCTTCTAATTTATGGATTCTTTGCGTCTGATATATTTTAGACCAAGGAATCCCAGTTGAATATGAATTAGATACGTTCAGCATGCCTTCCACAAGCACCACAAAAATTTACTATGTCGATCCGAGCGCCACTCCGCTCTCGACACAAAACTACACTGTGACTTTGAATACTTCCCTCACACGTCCAACGACACGCTGCCATTTCCAGCATCCCGCTAAGCCATTTCGTCTCAAACATCCAGCAAGCCTAAACATCACGAGTCTTGCAGCACCAAGAACAAACCTCCTCAAAGCTGCAAATAAAAACTTTCGCTGTTGTGTGTTGCTAAAGCAATAGTCTCGTAATTCATTTGTGTGCCTTAAAAAATATAGCGTTAAACAATAACCTTTTCACCTCACCTGTGTTGTCTTCAAAAACGCTATAATGGTTTGGTTTCTTTATTTAATGACATATCAACCTTCGAGGTTTATCAATGCCAAAATCTCCCTTGTATAAAATCAGTAGTGGTGCTACTTAACCCATAGTTGGAGAGATAAGAGAATCTCTGCTGGGTAAGTGAGCGGTTTATGATGGCTTGGTTTTAGGAGGCCTTTCCTCCAAGTAATACTCGCTTTGCAAGGGTTGATTTTGTTTGGTTTTGTTATAGTAAAATACACCAAATCTCTTCTGATTTACCCATTTAACTCTTCACAAAACCTAACTACTAAAACACACAAAACACAGACCGACAGACATCGGAACCGCTGAAGAAAATAATATCTACCGGATGTTAACCCAACAACGGCCAGTGTCAAACTGAGAAAATCATGACTTTTGCCCATAGGCTCCGCGCATAGTCTATTTAAAATCCTCAGAAAATTCTCAGTTATAAAAAAGGTCTAGTTTTCAACCAATCATTTTTTTCCACAAATAGTATTTATGGGGATTTTTATAAACCCTGAAAAGCCCGATTTATTCTTACGTTTTGTAAAAGAATAAACCGTACTTCAACAGCAGTAGAGAGATGGTGACAGCTTTTGAAGAAAGGAAGACGAACGACTTTTAGTGCAACAAAATTTATATACAACAACAACAACAACAATAAACAGGGTTTACACCACATGGAACAAACAACGAATGTGTAAGTGTTCAAAAAAGAGTTCAAGGTGTAAGATAAAGTAAGGTTAGGTTTGTTATGTGAAGGTTGTAAGGTTGTAAGGTTTTGTGAAGGTTTGGTAGGTAAGGTTTGGTGTGTGAAGGTTTGCAGATAAAATGTCTGCTGGAACTTAACTGTCTGTGTGTCCTGTTCCTTTTAACTCACCACGTGCGTTCGTCGCTCTTGAGTCCTGGCTGGTGGAAGGTACCAACTACGTATGCCGTCAAGGGCTGCTACGAATGGACCTCCTGCTAACAGCGGTGGGAGTGGAAAATAGAGGAAGAATCTCCAGTGGAGCTCCTTTTTATAATGGACGCAACGTGACCCCAAGGGGTTGCTGCTGTTCGGTGAAACAGGATCACCAGTTCCTTAAAATTTCTACATATTTTCTGGGGCCGGTGTTTGAAGTCGGAAACATATAAATCGGGCAAGCGGAGGTCACACGGGCAGTTGAATATCCCCGACCGTCGCTCAGAGCGCCACTCGACAACACTGTCAGACCAGATCAAAGCAACCGCTTGCCGCCGACCAGATAACCGCCCGTAAGCCGGCTTAAAATTCCATTCGCTTGTTTATCTTATTTATTCAATAAACAAAATTAACAAAATCTTCTTGTCAGTCTTATTTTTCTTGCAACCACACGCTTGTATATAACAGTTTTATGGCACATCAACCATTGTCGATCATGCCGAATCCATTCTTATACATATAAACAGTTCTATTTCAAACAAGTCAGCTTAGTATAAGTAGAGTTTTTTGTTTACACACAGTTAAATGTCAAAACAGTTCTATTTCAAACAGTTCAGTTTAGTTTTAGTACACAGTTTTTATGTCAAAAACAGTTCTATTTCAAATAATTCAGTTTAGCAAACGTACACAGTTTAGTTCTATTTCACCCATAGATAGGACCCTATCAGGTGCTACCACTGTGGGCCAGAGTGGACCGGGGAGCATTGTCAATGAAAGGGTACTCTGCATTCCCCAAAGCTCCAGCATTACCGGAACCTCACTATCAGATTGTTTAGTATCATATTCAGGACACTCGTTTGGGGGTGGGTCTTATCCTTCCACAGAGAAGCAGTTGGTGTATTCTACAGCCCAGCCAGCTGGGCATTTGCAGGGTTGAATTTATTGCTCGGCGTACTAAGGAGCCTCAATAAGCGATGTTGACGGTTCCAAGTATATTTTGGATCAGCTGCGCTTGAGTCTCGGTTTGTGCGTGGCTACCGACTATAAAACGACTTGTCATATATCGATTTGGTGGGAAGTCGGTTAAATACTTCATACCTTTCTCAAGTATATCAGTCCGGAAATAAACTTACATGCGAAACTGGAGTTCGAACTCGCTTTATACGATGCCGTAGTCCGGCACTTTACTCATTACGCCATTAGGTGCTTGACTGATAAAATTAACTTTGATAGTTAAACAATGCAATTAGAAATTATTATTATTAAATAGTGTAAATTTATTCGAATTTGCTTAATATTCTAAAAGTTGGGCTCAGGGATTAACACACGCGTACGAGAAGAGATTAGTTGATATTTTGGAGATAATGTGGTGCATTTGATTTGATCTTCAATTACACTTCATAATCTTTAATTTAAATTGTAAGTCCATAAACTGTGTTATTTGATTACTTCGACATATTCTTCAGGACATACCACAGTTCCATTGGTTGATAGTTATTTCCCTCTTTTTTTCAGATAAAGATGAGCCCAACTAAATTCAAAGAAAAACAAATGAAATGTATTATGGAGAAATTTTAAAATGTATTACCACTCTTTCTAACCAACTATATGACTTTGCGGTGGGTACCTCGGGTGGCGTAATGATTAGCAAGCAAAACTAGCGAACCTTAACGAGTGAATTCGAGTCTCATTGGGTGCCTCATTCATGCAGTCTTGCGCCTCATCTAAGCAAAAAGCTTTTTAAATTACTATATGACTTTATGATCAAATCAAGCTGGAGGCTTTGTGTCTAGTCAGATCACCAAAGTTAAAGCATCAATGAACGTGTTCACAACTTAAATTAGTGATCATTTATAAATAATTGGCACTGTAACTTGAGGCCTGTGTGACAGACTTATCGTAGTCACCCCGGCCACTCAAACCTAAAATCCTCGATGAAAAAAAAGCGCAAAGTCATCCGTGATGTCAGCCAACAACAACGTCGTACCTACATTTACGAGTGAATTTCTGTAGTCAACACACGAACAATTTTTCGAAATCGATCAATTCTACCGGCCGTTTCGGAGATAGTTCTTAACCACTGGATAAAATACATCTAATCTAAAAGACCTTCTTGTTAGTATAATGAGATATCCCATGATTACTTATATTTAAAAAGGAACTTTACGCGATTACACAGAATTTCCTTCACTCACCAGTGACCACCAGACCAAAGCGTCGTCGGACTTTCATGGACAGCACAACATGGCACTAGACTCACGGGTCTAGTTTAAGCTATGAGCATATATACGTGCCGGACTCACGTAAAATCTAGTGAGTCCAAGTCCAGCAGGCTCATCAGGCACACATTGAACTAAGCAAGCCGATGATAAGCATTGTGCAGCAGGGCTCGGGTATTGCCTTATGTCCGACCGACCTCTTCCCTAAAACCCCCACTATAAAAGAAAAATTTGTGTCCAGTCCTGTTGGTGGGAAGCAGAGACAAATATTGCCGAGCATAGATGCCTGGAGGCAGAGTGTCTGTGCCTCTCCCAGCAGCCAGCAGCTGACATGGGACCCAACCAATTACAGCCACAGACCCAGCACAGCCAATGCAAGTTTCCAACCAATCACGGAAACTCTCTCAGACAGCTCTTTTCAGAGCTAATTTCCGAAAGTCATAACCAGCCTTTTTAAGAGCTATTTCAGAAATTGTTCTGAGGATTGCCTTTAGTCTCCTCATTACACTCCTTTGCAGATACCACTTGGCAATGATGTAGCAGCCAGCCACATTTGCATCAAACCAGCAGCCCCTCTAAGCAGCAGCCACCTGCATCACCAAGTAGCAACAGTTTCAGCATCAGCAAACCAGCACTTGCATTTTCCATTGCAGCAGACCAGATCATGAAATAGCGCCCTAGTCCACGAACATAAAATCTGCTTAAACTGCCATTAGCACTCCGCGGTCACACTGACCTACCTCCGGTTAACCAAGGACTGAATAAACTGGCACATCAATCATTCGACCTCTATGACATATGCGCCTACTGCTTTGACCGTCTACAGCTATGATTACAACCTAAACATACAGCTACACTAACGATTTGCACCAAGCACCAAGACCGTCCTGATCTTCTAGATGCGCTGTCATCCAGAACAACATTCTACAGCACCAACTTTCAACATCATAGAGACTACACAGACATTATACAGCAACAGCAAGTCTACACCCACGCACAACTCTTGTGAATAATTTGCTTAATAAAGACCAGATATTTAATCTTATCCACTTGTCCTTGTCATTTGTCGAGTACTCTGTCAATCACACTTCAAATATTTAAATGTTTGGATAATCAATGCATTTATCGGTCCTCAAACAGACTAAGCAAAGCTTAGTAAATAATAAGTATTGAACATCTAAAATCTCATCACGGTGTCCATTTTTCAGTGCTCAGAAACGCAGTAATGTTTAAAAAATCATAGAGACATTCTGAATCCAGATCCATTAGAAATGATCCTATAATTTTTTTCTACAACTGACTCGTATCTCTCAAAATTTATGTGGAGACATAAATTTGGTAATTCACAATAAAAACTAACCCCAGTCCTATTCCATTTAAACATTTAATTGATCAAATAATACTGATGTGTACAGTTTAATAAACCAGTATCCATATCATTTGATGTTTTATTTATAACATCTTTTTATTTATTCACATTGGATATAAATTTCATAGGAGCACATAAACCGTCTTGAGATATATAGAAGAATTTATCAAAGATTTTAAGCAAACCTGTTAAATTCATCTTCATTAAAACACTTGATATGAAAAGATTCTATTATAAGAACACTTAGTTTAACCTTTCCGTTTTATTCCACATTTTATAGTAAAACAATTGGTTATGCATTTTATAGTAAAATCATTTCTACTGCAATTTTATTGTAGAATTATTTCTGATGCATTATTGTTGTAGAAACATATCTAGTGAATTTTTATAGTTGAATCATTTTTTTAAGGTAGAATCAATTTTAATGCATTTTTATGGTAGAAGCAATTTTGATGCTTTTTTATGGTAGAATCACTTTTAATGCATTTTTATGGTAGAATCAATTTTAATGCATTTTTATGGTAGAATCAATTTTAATTCATTTTCATGGTAGAATCACTTTTAATGCATTTTTCTGGTAGAATCAATTTTAATGCATTTTTTCTGGTAGAATCAATTTTAATGCTTTTTTATGGTAGAATCACTTTTAATGCATTTTTATGGTAGAATCAATTTTAATGCATTTTTATGGTAGAATTAATTTGACTGCATCTTTATAGTAAAATCATTTTGTATGGATTTTTATAGTAGATCCTACTAATGCATTAGAAATTATTTGAAACGTATTTGAAATGTTTTTTTATTTGAAATGATCCATTTCAAATAAAAAAACATTTCAAATACGTTTTTATAGAAAAATAATTTCTAATGCATTTTTGAAGTAGAATTATTTCAGATACATTTCTATAGAAGAATAAAAAATGCACTAAAAATGATTCTTCTGTAAAAACATTAAAAAATTATTCTAGTATAAAAATGCATTAGAAATGATTCTTCTATAAAAATGCATGCAAAATGATTCTGCTATAAGATACATCAGATATAATTCATCTATAAAATGCATTAGAAATGATTCTATTATAAAGATCCATTACAAGTGATTCTCCTATAAAAATCCATAAGAAATGAACCTTCAATAGAAACGTATTAGAAATGTTTCTTCTAAAAAATACATTAGAAATGATTTTCTATAAAAATGCTTTTGAAATAATTCTACTATAAAAATGCTTAATTTTACTATAAAAATGCATTAAAAGTGATTCAATTTTAAAAAAGCATCAGAAATGATTTTTATATAAAAACGTATTAGAAATGATTTTACAATAAAAATGCATTCAAAATGATTTTTGTATAAAATGTATTAGAAATGATTCTACTATAAAAATGAATTAGGTATTATTTTAGTCAAAAAATGCATGAGAAATGATTTTACTATAAAAATGCATTCAAAATGATTTTTATCTAAAAATGCATTAGAACTGATTTTACTATAAAAATGCATTAGAAATGATTTTACTATAAAAATGCATTAGAAATGATGTTTGTATAAAAGTCCATTAGAAATGATTCTACTATAAAAATGCATTCAAAATGATTTTTGTATAAAAATGCATTAGAAATGATTTTACTATAAAAATGCATTCAAAATGATTTTACTATAAAAATGCATTATAACTGATGTTTGTATAAAAGTCCATTAGAAATGATTTTACTATAAAAATGCATTCAAAATGGTTTTTGTTTAAAAATGCATTAGAACTGATTTTACTATAAAAATGCATTAAAAATGATTTTACTATAAAAATGCATTAGAACTGATGTTTGTATAAAAGTCCATTAGAAATGATTCTACTATAAAAATGCATTCAAAATGATTTTTGTATAAAAATGCATTAGAAATGATTTTACTATAAAAATGCATTCAAAATGATTTTTGTATAAAAATGCATTAGAAATGATTCTACTAAAAAAATGCATTAGAAATGATTTTCCTATTAAAATGCATTAGAAATTTTTCTTCGTTAAAAATAAAATATATAACCAATTAAGTAGTTCTATAGACAATTATTTAGGAAGTACACATTGTCTAACAGTTATTATCATAGTAAGCCAAGTTAATTCCTGGAGGCTGGTGTTTGCATTTCACTTTGCATTAATGTCCTTGAGAAAAGCATGAATCTGTTTCTTTTCCTATAAACTAAAGGTAAACGCCAGGTCAGACGGGGCCTTTTAACCTTAGTATGGTAAATGGTCGAGCAAATAAACACAATTCAAACCAGCTGTACTCTGATTAAAAATTGAACTTGTGTTGATTCCATGGAGGAGAGTTTAGACAAATAAAAGTAAGTAAAGTTGGCAACAATAATCGAGGGTAACCTGAAGGCTCTCTTTTCATTAGCCACTACTCCGAGGTGTAGGGGAGGGTGCTACTTCTTTTCCTGTATTGCTCCACTTTACTTTTGATCCTCACCTTATAATGCTGTGTGTTAAGCAAGGTGGCATCAAGTACCATTTTTTGTGTCTTTGGTATGACTCAACCGGGTATTGAACCCCAGTCTATCAGGCCATTTGTGAACACTCTACCCATTAGGCTAATGGGCTGATATTGTTTGGCTCCCTTGAGAGGACAGACAAGCAAACACTTCCCTTGGTATGAAAACTGAATTTATGCATCCTTCTCCCCTACAATAAAATGACTTTGTGTCAAATCCATCCTGGTTAGAGGTTGGATAAATATCAATGATGGCCCATGGTAATTTTTTATCATCAAAAATTGTAATTTAAACAATTTCTTACACTTGATAATTCTTTATAACGTTTTCTTGAAGTGGGAGACAATTATTCAGCAAATATTTCTATATCTGTTCAGAGTAAGTTAAAGTTAGATAAAGATGGATAAAGACTAAAATGAGTCAGCAAATAAGATCGAAAAAGAACATTGTGTACATTCTTATTGTTCCTTTGAGAAATAGAAATTTCAGATAACAAAAGACAGTACAGCATAGAAAAAAAGAACATTAGTGTCATTTCCTTAAATTCTGATGAGTAAATTATACAGAAAAAGATGCAGTAACATGGACTCCTTTATACCTGATATAATGGTTATTGAACAAGCTATTCATATAGGTCAATTACTACAAGTTTGATTCTCACTAGGTGACCTTTCTCTGTAGCCTTGTGCTAAATCTAAGCTATGCTAACTTTTTTTTTTCAGTGTGGTGTAATGGTTTGCAAGTTCAGACAGCAGATTTGGTTTAGTTTGGTTTTATGGCATATCAATCACTGTAGGTTATTCAATGTCAAATCCTGTTTATACATATATATCAAATATATTTGGGGCTGAGGAATACACTGACTGCATCTCTGCAGAGGGGTAAAAACCCCTCTCCCAATGAGTGTCCTGAATGTGACACTAAACAATCTGATGGTGAGACTCCAGTATTGCTGGAGCTTTGGGGAATGTGGAGTTACCCTTCATTGCCATTATTCCAAGGTCCATTCTGGCCTTGAGTGGTAGCACCTGATAGTGTCCTATCTATAGGTCAAATAGAACTGTTTGACATTTAAACTGAGTGTAAACAAATGACTTATGCTAAATTGAATTGTTTGAAATAGAACTATGTAATTGTGTGTAAACAAATGACTGATGTATAATTGAATTGTGAGTGACACTTAAAAATGCTTGGAACCATTTAACTTAGTTGACTCATGCTAAATTGAATTGTTTGAAATAGAAATGTTTGATCATTTAACTGTGTGTAAACAAATGTCTGATGTTTAATTGAATTGTTAATGATACATAACAATACTTGGAACCATATAAATGTGAACAAACAAATGACTGATGTTACATTGTTACTGTTTCATAGCAATACTTGAAACCATTTAACTGTGTTCAAACAAAGGGCTAATAGCAAATAGAAATATTCATGAGAATTAATTTTTTATCTATCGCAGATTTTTTGTCCTTATCTTGGTAGTTTTTGGTGTTGTTTTTTCTTCACTACGTTTCGGCCAAATTTCACCTCTGGCCTTCTTCAGGTGATTAACTGCGACCTTGGATAGGAATGCTGAGTCTTGTAACTGTATCCCCAGTAATTACTGTCTTCCATAGTTGTTGTCTATCGCACTACGTTTTTTGACCAAGTAAACCTCTGGCTAGCTTGGATAGGAATTGAAACCGCTATCTTCTGACAATGCTCACCTGGAACCGTAGAGACTCAATGCCTCTATCCGCTGTGCCACTACCAAGATGAGGACAAAAAGTCCACAATAAATAAAAAATTAATTCTCAGATTAAGAAACCTCATCTCAAAATTATTCCAATTAAAAGACAATTTCAGAAATATTCATGTTAGATAGAAGTACTTGAAATCATTTAACTGTATAAAAAATGCTCATTTAAAAATGTATCTACAAAATGAGTTTAAAAATGACATATATTTAATATATATGTAAAAACAGGATTTGCCATTAAATAACCTACAATGTCATAAAACCCTATCAAACTAAATCCTATAAATTTAATATGTATGTATAAACAGGATTTACAATGGTTGATATGCCATAAAACCTTATCAAACAAAACCTAAAGATACATGATCTGTAAACAGATTTTGTTGATAACTTTTTAAAACTAACCTGAGCCATTTTTTTCACAGTTAAATGGTTTCAAGTATAACAATCTAATATGAATAATTCTATTTACTATTATTTATTTGTTTGCACACTGTTAAATGGTTCAAAATATTGCAATGTAACAGTCCAAATTTAACATCAGTCATTTGTTTGCACACATTTAAATAGATATTCATATGTAAGAGATTAGTTCGACAGTAATTTCATTTTTAAATGAGTTTGAACTAATTTGTTTACACACTAGTATTGCTATTATTTCTACACAGTTAAATGGTATCATTTATTGTTATCTAACACTTATAATTCTATTCAATATCAATAATTTGTTTGCATACAGTTAAATGGTAACAAGTATTGCTATTTGACACTAATTATTCTATTCAATATTACTCATTTGTTTGCACTCAGTTAAATAGTTTCAAGTATTATATATAACTAACAATGCAATTAAAAATCAATCATTTGATTACACATAGTTAAATGATCAAACAGTTCTATTTCTATCAATTCAATTTAGCATAAGTCAACAAAGTTTAAGTGTTCTAAGTATTGTTATGTATCACTTACAATTCAATTAACATCAGTCATTTCTTTACACATAGTTAGATAAGCAAACTTTTCAATTTCTAACAATTCAATTTAGTATTAAGTCTCTTGTTTGCACTTTGTTTAAACGTCAAACAGTTCTATTCAACACATAGATAGGACCCTATCAGATGCTATCACTCCGGGTCAGAATGGACCTGGGAGCAATGGCAATGAAGGGGTACTCCCCATTCCCCAAATCTCCGAGGATGGAGCCTCGCCATCAGATTGTTTGATGTCACATCCCGGACACTCGTTGGGTGTGGAGGGTTACCCCTCTGCCGAGATCCAGTCGGTGTATTCTACGGCCCCAACTGAGTGGGCTGAAATTACTTCAAGTTTGATCCACACTGGATGACCTATATCTGTAGCCTTGTGTTAAATTTAAGCTATGCTAACTTTTTTTAGTGTGGTGTAATAGTTAGCAAGTTCAGACATCGGATCATTTTTACTGGGTTTGATTCTCACTGGGTGCTCCATACTTTTTTGGCTTTATGCCAAATTATGTTAAGCTTAGAAACTGACAATCAAGTTTACTAGATGACTATTCCCAAAAAACATTCATAATGAGTTCATTCCTTACAGGGTACACGTCTTGTCGCCTGAAGCAGTAAAATACACCAACTGCTCTTCAGCTAAGAGGTAAGACCCTCCCTGCTTACGAGTGTCCCAGGTATGAAACTAAACTAGATCCTAATAGTGAGGATCTAGTCCTGTAAGTTTGGGAAACGTGGAGTACTCCTTCATTGCCATTACTCCTTTACTCTGACCTGGAGTGGTAGTACCTGTTAGGGTCCCATCTATGAGTCAAATATAACTATTAAATCATATAGTAATAATTGAAATCATTTATATTAGTATTAAATCGCAATACTTGAAACCATTAAAATGTATGTAAAAAAAATGAGCACTGGCTTGTTTAAAAATATCACCTACAAACTATTCGCTTACAAATCATATTACGTGTGTAAACAGGATTTGGCATCAAATAACCTACAAAAGTTGATGTGTCATGAAATAGAACCAAACTAAACCATCCTTACAGGTTACTCCAAAAACAGAACCTAATGCAAAGGGTGGTATTATCTAATATTACACCTGTCACATAATCTACTGAATTTAATTCTCACTGGCTGTTTCTTACTTGTGCCCAATCTAAGCAATGCTTATTTTATTTTAGCTAATGAGTTTGATTTCAATTTTTGTCTTCATGCTTCAAGCTTTGTACCTTACTTAGCTTATAGGACTTACACTCCTATAATTTAAAATGGACGTTACGCCACTTGTTCCCGAAACAAAGATGGCGGACGCACGTAAACAATCAGTCACGGGAACCCATTGACCTGGAGATCCACGTGGTCAGTGATCAAAACTACGTCCGCCACTCCAATTTCGTCCCGCGTTTTTGGAGCCTACTCCATGACAAGTATAAATACGCTCATCTTCCAACACTCACTCTCTTTTTCACATTTTCACTTACAGGGCCAACACACTCTCTCCAGTATGACTTTCAGAGAGAACACTATCACTCTCTCATTTCAACTAACAGCAGACAACTGCCATAAAATGTATACGCCATGCAAACATTCTCTGACTTGTTACATCTTTTCGGTGAGATTTTTTTCAACTTCAAAAGCATCAGAAATTTCGTTAAACCACCTAAAGAAAGAAAGAAACAACATGGGAGAAGACACGTTCCTCCTGATATACCCTATTAAGGTTCTATAGAAAATACTAAATCAACACGACAAGGACACTTTTGTTATTTAGTCTTTTTTGTAGTTCTAGTTGTGTTAGTTACACATACACACAAACACAGAAATATATGTCGAACAATATTAGAACACTAATATTTTGAAATATTTAATTGCGTGTATTGTTGAAATATAAATTTGATTGGTTTGGTTTCTTTGTTTTTAATGGCATATCAACCTTTGTAGGTTATTTAATGCCAAAGCCATTCTCCGAAAAGAACAGTAATGGTACTATTTAACCCATAGCTCGGAGGATAAGGGGCTTCATACCTTTCCCAAGGGTATTTGCCCGAAAGTGAACGTTATAGCGCGACTGGAATACGAACTCGCTTACTACGATTCCGCAGTCCATCGCTTTAATCATTACGCCACGAGGACACCCCCAAAATATAAATTTGAATTTATTTGTCCCGCTTTGTCTTGAATATTCCTTTTGTCCGCGCCGTTTCTCATCTTTCATATCATTACTTCATTTATTACATTTGCCCCTATCAAACATAAACACCAACAACTTACCACTAAGCAAACAAATATAAACTAACATATAACTACAAATTGGGGGACCAAAATTATCCACTAAACAATTACATGTCCCCTTACAAGCTAAACTTAGTAAATGAATATCTCTCCCATAATAGTAATTACATTTGTACATAAATTTCATAAGCGTAACAATTATTATGGGATGTATTAAATTATATAGTTAACATAACTTTTATGAATGTTATAGATAAGAATCAGTTTGAATATTCAAGAATAAGGCTTACCTCAAATAGTTGTTTTTTGTACTGGGAATCCTTTTGATGAAGTTTCTTAATCTGAGAATTAATTTAATTTTATTTTATTGCAGACTTTTTGTCCTCATCTTGGTAGTTGAAGAAGAAAAAAAAAAAAAACTACCAAGATGAGGACAAAAAGTCCGCAATAAAAAAAAATTAAACCTCAGATAGTTGTATTAATTATTAATATTAATATGCTTATTTAAGTCCCTTAGGCTTATTTACTTCTGTCCCCAAATAATTGTTACATGTACATATAAATTTCATGTCAACTATTATAAGTTAGAGGTAATGTACATGATTTGTAAAATGGAATATGAAAATAAAATATTCTGAAACAGACTTCTTATAAAGATTTTATTGTACTGGTAAGGTTGTTTGCTTTATCATCAAATATTACATACTAAAGAAATTAACAACGCTCAAACTAGGGGT
Source organism: Sepioteuthis lessoniana (assembly GCA_963585895.1). Classification (NCBI taxonomy): domain Eukaryota; kingdom Metazoa; phylum Mollusca; class Cephalopoda; order Myopsida; family Loliginidae; genus Sepioteuthis; species Sepioteuthis lessoniana. Next base: position 23,640,325 of record OY757922.1, read on the forward strand.
GGTTAAAGCGATGGACTGCGGAATCGTAATACACGAGTTCGTATTCCAGTCGGGCTATTGCGTTCACTTTCGGGCAAATACCCTTGGGAAAGGTATGAATCCCCTTATCCTCCAGCTATGGGTTAAATAGTAACACTACCGTTCTTCTAGAATGGCTTTGGCATTAAATAACCTATAAAGAGTTGATATGCCATTAAACAAAGAAACCAAACCAAACCAAACGCTCAAACTAGAAACAGATTATCGACATTCAAACTTGGGACAAATTTTCGACATTCAAACTAAGAAAAAATTATCGACACTCAAACTAGAGATAAAGTGATAATATCAGGATGTACTCTAGATAATTCAGTGCCATTTTTTTTTTTTTTTTTTTTTTAATATTAAGCCAGTTTAGATATTTTTTTGAAAATGTTCTTTGCAAAAAATAATATTATTATCCAGTCTTCAAGTATTTGGAGATAAGTATAGGAACAGATAGATATACAGACAGACAGATAGATAGATAGATAGATAAGAACTGACCGAGATAGATTAATGGATACATTGGAACTGACCGAAATAGATAAAAGAGATACATGGTATATTAAGCCTTTGGATATACGTTATAATTATTATAATTTAAGTACCTATCTCCTGTTAAACTGACTCATTCATTTACATTCATAGACATTTCTTTCTAATTACTTGTTTTTGTTATTGGACAATTTGTTTTGGTTCTTCTTATCAATTTCATGAGAGACACAATGCCACAGATTTAAAAAAAAAAAAAGAAAAAAAGTCGATTAAAATAAAACAGGTCGACAAAGTAACAAACTGGGGGTTCCTATCAGGAGAGGTTTACGTATACTTTGATGTAGTTGATTTATTGTTGTTGTTGTTTGCGACCGTAGTCGAAGGTGACCCGAAGGCTCCCTTTTTGATAGCTACTACACTAAGGTGTAGGGGATGGAGCTACTCCTTTCCCTGGATTGCTCCACTTTACCCTTGCCTTATAATGCTGAGTGTTAAGCAAGGTAGCATCAAGTGCCATTTTTTGAGTCTTTGGTATGAGTCAACCTGGGATTGAACTCAGGTCTTCCGGGGGGGGGGTTCCTCGTAGTGTAATGGTTAAAGTGATGGACTACGGAATCGTACTACGCGAGTTCGTACTTCAGACGTGCTATTACGTTCACTTTCGGGCAAATACCCTTGGGAAAGGTATGAACCCCCTTATCCTCTCAGCTATGGGTTAAATAGTACCACCACTGTTCATCTAGGAGAATGGCTTGGGCATTAAGTAACCTAAAAAAAGTTGATATGCCATTAAACAAAGAAACCACAACCTCAGGTCTTCTGGGCCATTGGCGAACACTCTAATCATTATGCCAATTGTGACGGGGAAATTAACTAAAATCCCCAAACGGGACTTTATTTTCGCACGTGTGAAGACGGGGCAGGTTGGCACTTGATCCCCTACAGAAATAAGTCCTGTTCAGAGTTCTTTTCTCAGGCAGATAAGAACTGGCATATTACGTGAGGGAGTAATTTAGGACCAGACTGACAGCCGCTGGCAAAGGGGTCCAAAATTTCACACTATCACACACCCACCAGGCCGCTAAACTTCTTCCCCTTAGATAATAGAAGAATACGGGCCTATAGGTCTTAGTTGTAATAATATTAATATTGCTACAGTCGGCAACTCCGGTTTCCCGTGTGATACTTTAGGAATTAATAGGACAGTTCTAAGCAAGATAATGTAAGGCGAATAGAAGCTGAAAGGAAAGCATGGAATAATAACATAGACCACATGGTAAAATGAAAATACATAGGTTCTTTACTACGGTTATATATATATATATACGTTCAAAATGTCAAAGATATATAATAGGATAGTCCATGAATATAAATGTCTTTTCCTGGCTTTTATCCTTTTTCCAAATTGAGAGAGAGAGAGTGGTAACAAAATTTGGGTGTAAAGGGAAAATGTCCCAAAGTTACTTATCTTATTTTTTTGACGGGGTTCCACTGGAGAATTTCTCTTCTTTCACGGGCTAATAGACTTTGCACTGTTTTTAATGCTGGCTTGAAGGATTTTGGAGTCCCTCGTGTCTCAGTCTTTTTGTCTTTAGCCCGGAGTAAAATGGCTATCGTCCGTCTGCCACCAGACTTGCTCAAAAACTACCTTTTTCTGTATTTACTTCCGTTGAGGGGAAGGGAACCCCACTTCCGTTTTGGGGTCCCCCCGCCAATCATTTGGCTTCTTTTTCTCCTTCCCCTTCCGATGTCCGGCGACCCAAGGTCACTTAGGTGCGAACATCTGTGTGACCCACATTCTCTCTTAACGGTCACTTTTTGACTCCTAGATAATGTTAGTTCAACGGGGGGGGAGTATCATTCCCACCTCCTCGTCTCCGTGAGCCATCACGTGACACAATGTAACCTAAAAGGGTAACTTTTTAGACCATATTTTCCCGATGCATGTATCATTGGGGAACGAGGAAAATTTTGGTTTGGTTTGGTTTGGTAGGTTTTATGGCATATAAACCTTTGTAGGTTATTTAACGCCAAATCCATTTTTATGTAAATAATCTGTTTTATTTAAAACAATTCAGTTTAGCGTAAGTACACAGTTTAATTGTCAAAAACATTTATTTCAAACTATTCAAGCAGTTATATGTAACAATTCAGTGAAGTGTAAATACGATTTTAATGTCGAAAAACAGTTCTATTTCAAATAATTCAATTAAGCATAAGCATGCAGTTTAAATGTAAGTACGGTTTACTTGTCAAAAACATTTCTATTTCAAGCTATTCAGTTTACTCAAACAATTCAGTTTAGCATAAGAATGCTGTTAGTTCTATTTAACCCATAGATAGGGCCCTATCAGGTGCTACCACTCCGGGCCAGAGTGGACCTTGGAGCGATGGCAATAAAGGGGTACTCCGTATTCCCCAAAGCTCCAGCATTGCTGGAGCCTCACCATCAGATTGTTTAGTGTCATATCAGGACACGCGTTGTGGGGGGGGGTCTTACCCCTCTGCAGAGAAGCAGTCGGTGTATTCTACAGCCCCAGCCGACTGGGCAACGAAAATTTTCGTAAACGGAGCTGCTTTGGTCTGTTTACCAAAACTTTCCTGGTTCCCCAATGATTCCTGCATCGGAAAAATAAGGTATAAAAAAGTTCGGTTTTTGGTTACTCTTACGTCACTTTTAACCTGGGCTATTTAATCACAAAAACAAAATTAGAATAAATGAATTATCGTTGCCCCCAGTAAAAATCTTGAATTTGTAGTGTGTACTTGATGGTAATTAAATTAGCATACCGTAATTATTCATGTATATTACGCACTCGTGTATAATGCGCTTACCTCACTTTGGACTACGAAATTATGGGGAAAAAATTATCGTACATAATACATAATGACTAGTTAGAATTTGTAACCCTTATATTTAACCTGAATTTAATATTTGTTCAACTTTTTTTTTGTCGATTGTACTGATTAAAAATAAAGAGTTTATATAATCTACATTATGTATTAAAATACAAAATTTACACAGTATTTAGAGCAAACTCACAGACATGTTCACACAAAAATGCAACAAGCTAACAACGAAAATGAGCTTACATAAGGAGAAACAAAATTATAAACAAACACACATTCCTAGTGAAAAACATTAGTTTGGACTGTAAATATAACTCACTTTCGATCACTCCGGAAAAAAGTTAATTATATAGTTTTCGTGTATAATACGCACCCCCTAAGTTTAAAGCTAAAAAAAATTGGAAAAATAGTGCGTCTTGTACATAGATAATTACAGTATTTTTTTTTCTTTTAATCAGTATTTTAAAGAAAGATCCTTACTTTCATTTAGTTTGTTGTTCAATCAAATATTTCATTATATGCAAATTTTTAGATCTCACCCTATTAATGGGACTTAGAATTCGCTGAGTGTACCCCCTGCAGGGAGGAGGGATAAGGCCTCTTTAAAAACGGGTGTCCTTGGTATGACACTTAACTACATCTAATGGTGAGGATCCAGTTCTGGAGATCTAGGGACTGTGGAGTATCCCTTGATTGCAAATACTCCCGGGTCTACTCTCATACGGAGTATTAGTATACGCTTGGATGCAAGAAAAAATTTAAGAAACAACTGCACAAAAAATGTGAATATAAAACGTATAATGAATGTGATTATCTAACCTTGAGGCATTGAATAATCCAAAGCAGGTTGACATGCCGTAAATCAATTTTCTTCAGATCTTCCCACCCTAGAGGACATAATGACCATGATTGCTATTGGAAACTCAGTTCAGCAAAAAAAAAATCTACCGATAAATTGGCTATTTTCTGAGTATCATGGTATGACGAAAGGACATGAGTTCGATCTCTAGAAACACCCAAAGGAGCCATGGCGCCATGTATTCCTAGTGAATTATCAAAAATCTAATTCTGTTTTGCATAATACATTGAAACTGTTGGAAGATATGATATATTTAACGATGATATAAATTACAGGGAATAAACTTGTGGAAAGGGTTTCAGTTCCAGTTAATTCACAAATGATTAGTATCAAGTCCCGAGTCAATAAGTAATTTGTATAAAATTCTCATTGGGTAAAGTTCCAAATAGGTAAATCCAAACAGTAAATCCAACATCGGCAAGATGTTCTTTTCCTTGTAGGAGATGTTACTTTAAATGGTTTACATGAATTAGTCTTTTTAATAGTAATTAAAAGATTCATTTGTCCCAGAATGCAACGAGAATGGTTATTTCAGACGGTGAGTAGTTTATGGCTTATACCCAAGAAAATAATCCAACGAAAACATCATGTGATAGTCAACAGTAAATATCAACCAAAATACTGTCAAAAACTATCAAGTAATTTAGTGAGTAAATAAATAAAATAAACTGCATTTCGTAAAAGCCAACTTATCTTCTTCCATAAATTATAAAAAAATGTCCGAAAAAATTACGACCAAAGAACTTTGCCAGGTTTGGTTTGGTTTTATGGTAGATCAACCATTGTAGGTTATTTAATTCCAAATCCATTTTTATACATAAAAACAATTCTATTTCAAGCAAGTCAGTTTAGCTTAAGTACTGTTTCTTGTTTACACACGGTCAAATGTGAAAACACTTCTATTTCAAACAATTCAGTTTAGCATAAATACACAGTTTAAATGTCCAAACGGTTCTATTTCAAACAATTCAGTTTAGCATAAGTACACAGTTTAGTTCTATTTGACCCATAGATAGGATCCTATCAGGTGCTACCACTCCAGACCAGAGTGGACCTGGGAGCGATGGCAATGAAGGGGTACCCCGCTTTCCCAAAAGTTCCAGCATTACTGGAGTCCCACCATCAGATTATTTAGAGTCATATCTAGGATAGTAGTTTGGAGAGTCTTACCTCTCTCAGAAATGCAGTCGGTGTATTTTACTGCCCCAGCCGACTGGGCAAGCCATTATTTTGAATCAGCTATGATCTTTTATCAGGTAACTTGTTGATTCCTTTCAAGTAAAATTCATCTGGTTGCGAATTTAAGACATTTTCCCCAAAAGTTTTCACCTGATCTTCTAGAGAAAATTTTTGTCGCTTAGAGCATTTTGTTACGAACGAAAAAGATGGAAATCCCAAGGTGAAAGGTCTGGTGAATATTTCAATGGATTAGAACAGACCTCTCGAAATCCAATACGTTTTCCTGCGTGGTTCTTGCTGAATGTGACCTTGTGTTATCAAAGAGAAGCACAACATCTCTTCTAATGATGAGCGTAGGGAATTTTCCAAGAAGATTTTCATGCATACGTTGCAGGTCTGATTGCGGTTTAAAAACTCAAAAGGAATAATACACACATCCTAACGTTTTTTCCATGAAACTCCGCTTTTTTTGGTAGGCTGCGGAAATTGATCGTTATCAATCCACAGCCTTTTGCGTTGAACATTGTCATAAAAGAATTTTTCTGAAACACCCTGTTCATCTCAAATGATATCAAATCTTTTGAAACACCATATATATATATATATATATAATTATGTCCTTGTGATTTCATGATCTTTAAAGTCTTGCGTTTTGCTAAATGAAGATTTAATTTCTGTACATACTTGTGAATAGATAGAATTTCAAAGACCAAATCTTTAGACCTAAAAAAAAGGCCTGATAATTGTATAAAGTTGAAACTCAAACGAATGTGCATTGCCGTTACAGTCATAGGTGCTTGCTCAATTAGATATGGGTCAAATCCCAATTATGGGGGGGGGTGTCCTCATGGTGTAATGGTTAAAGCGATGGACTGCGGAATCGTAGTACGCGTTCGTACTCCAGTCGCGCTATTACGTTCACTTTCAGGCAAATACCCTTGGGAAAGGTATGAACCCGCTTATCCTCCCAGCTATGGGTTAAATAGTACCACTACTGTTCTTCTAGGAGAATGGCTTTGGCATTAAATAACCTAAAAAGAGTTGATATGCCATTAAACAAAGAAACCAAACCAAACCAAACCAATTATGGGTCAAATCCCAATTATGGGTCAAATAAATCTGTTTATAAATTATTCACATTCGATAGTACCATATGAAAAAAAAAAAAAATTAAACACTTAGAAACAATTACACAAAAAAATCTTTGGATTTGAAGTTATGGAATTGGACTTAAAAGCAAATCTTTGGTTACTGGACCTCGTAAAAATGTGCCAATTTCGACTCCTAAAACCGTATCGAGTAGAGAATCATCCAATCTTATCCTGGATTATTTGCTGAGTTTTGCGGCTGGAAATTGCCAGCATACCAGTTGGCCTAGGCGTAGCCTTGGCAAATTATTTAACCACACAAAGTTTGTATCTCGCGTAAGGTACGATTACTTAATATTAGGTTAAATTTAGTCTCAGAAACTTGGATGATACACGAAGAAATACAGTAAATTTAAATCGTATATAAAATCCAAACATTTCTATTTCATAGATAATAATTTGATAACTTTTCCTTAGGGATTAAATTTTCAGGATATATATATATATATATATATATATATATATATATATATATATATATATATATGCTTTAATCAAATAGGCGACATTTCCACACTAGAGGGAACCTTTCTGAAACTGGTGGACAAATTCACCTACCTAGGAAGCAGTGTCTCATCAACCGAAAAAGACATCGACTCGCGAGTAACGAAGGCATAGACGGCTATCGATAAGCTATCGATCATATGGAAATCAAACCTGACCGATAAAATGAAACGCAGTTTCTTCCAGGCAGCGGTCGTGTCGATACTACTGTATGGATGCACCACTTGGACGCTAACAAAACGGCTGGAGAAGAAGCTAGACAGCAATTACACAAGAATGTTGAGAGCAATATTGAATAAGTCCTGGCGGCAGCACCAACTATACGGCCACCTGCCTGCCATCACGAAAACTATCCAAGTTAGACGAACCAGACACGCAGGACACTGCTGGAGAAGCAGAAACGAGCTCATAAGTGATGTACTCCAATGGACCCCAACATATGGCCGAGCAAAAGGAGGACAACCAGCTAGAACATACATACAGCAGCTATGTGAGGATACGGGATGTAGCCCTGAAGACCTGCCTGAGGCGATGAACGATTGGGAAAAGTGGCGAGAGAGGGTCAATGATATCTGTGCTAGCGGCACGACATGATGATGAGGATATATATATATATATATATATAAGTAACGGCGCATCCGATGAAAAGAATTGGCAATGGCCAAGAAAGTATCAAAGTCAAACAACATTTTAAAATAACAACAGATGGGAAGTATTATGTCTGTCAATGAAGATGATTGTAAAAAAGCATTTGGTGGAAAAATAAGTAGTTTTTATGGTGCTGGCAATAATGTAGCTACGACATATATATACACAAACATGTACGAAAGTCGACTGAAAAGTTCATAGGCTGACTAAGGTTTGGTTTGGTTTCTTTGTTGAATGTCAGACCAACCTTTGTGAGTTATTTAATGCCAAAACAATCCTTGTAAAAGTAAAGTTAGCGACCTTAGTCGAGAGTGACCCGAAGGCTCCCTTTTCGATAGCTACTACACCAAGGTGTAGGGGAGGGTGATACTCCTTTCCCTGGATTGCTTCACTTTACCCTTGATTCTTAACTTATAATGCTGAGTGTTAAGCAAAGAGGATTCAAGTACAATTTTTTGAGTCTTTGGTATGACTCGACCTGGGATTGAACCCAGGTCTCCCGGGCCATTAGTGAACACTCTAACCGATGCCGGGTAAAAGAACAGTCGTGATACCATAAAACCCAAAGCTGGAAGAAATGGGGTATGGGGGTTCATACACTTTGCAAGAGTATTTGTCCGAAAGTGAAGGTAATAGCTCGACTGCCGTTCGAACTCACTTATTTCAAGGCCACAGTCCCGTACTTTACCCTTTGCTCCATGGTACTTGATTACTCCCCACCCCCTCATAGACTGACTAAAATACTCTCATAAAATGTGATCAAATGAGGTTTATTTTTTCACCATGGTCCCCTTTGTGGTCTGCACACTTATCCCATCGGTGTTACTGTGCTTGCATCCCATTGGTCAAAAAAGTCATTAACAGCAGATATGATTCCATTTGAGCTTGTTGGCCCACCCTTGTGTATATATACATTTTTATGCTAAGAATTTCTCGGAAAACGTTTATCACCAATAAATATTGCTTCTCTTACGAGCATCCGTAGAAAAAAAAAAGTCCCATGAAAAACTATACTAGATAAATATAATTTTCTTTTAGATAATAAGAGAAATAATTCTGTATCGATAGTTTTTCTAGTTAAAAGGGGGAGGGTCCTAAATTTGCATTTGATTTTGACATATTTTTCTCTAATCAGAGGCCGAAACTAAATGTGTTATTAAATAAAGAATATTTTCACTGATCGAAAAATATGAATTTTAAATCTATCTATCTATCTATCTATCTATCTATCTATCTATCTACATACATACATTCGGAAGGGTGTGAATCCTCTTATTCTCCATTCAGCTACGGATAAACAGTCGGGCAAACAGGGTTCTTCAGCCTGAATGAGGCAACCAGTCTAAGAGAATGAAAACTCTGAATTCAAACCTGTTAAACTCCGCTTAAAAATTAGCCTTGCGTCACATCCTGCCCTTGCGAGGGAAGGGTTACATACATACATACATACATACATACATACATACATACATACATAAAACTTATAATTATTTCGTTGTAAAAAGGTCTATGGTGGCCATGTTAGCACCTATACTAATATCTATCTATCTATCTATCTATCTGAAGACAGACAGACAGACAGATAGGCGTAAAACCTAAAATTATTTCACTGAAAAAAAGGTTTTATCCCATTATTGACTTGTATAGTCTTCTGAACTGGAAATTAGGCAATTTCAAGCAAAAACGAAGAAAAAAAAAATTCCTGTTGGAAAATTATTTCAAGAGACTTTAGTTTACATTTGTTTGATCTCTCTCTCTCTCTCTCTCTCTCTCTCTCTCTCTCTCTCTCTCTCTCTCTCTCATGCGCCCAACCCCACCTACACTTTCCGTGGAACAGTGGAGATGGAACTTTTTTTTTTCTTTAAATCCGAATATGTTTTACAGGACACGTTTTTTTTTCTTTTTCATTCGTATGCAATGGCAAACATAATTTTCCTCACAAACGAAAATTTCTTTACCTATTTTAATGAGTGTGGGGTAACATGGATGCAGTTTGTTGTACATCAGTGATTTTGTGTTCCTTATATTATATTGCGTTGGACACATGAGACAGAGCCCCCAACTCCAAAAACAAACAAACAAACAAACAAACAAACAAAAAACAGAGGGAGAGAGAGAGAGAGAGAGAGAGAGAGAGAGAGAGAGAACTTTAGAAGTAAGTAAATACTAACTTCTCGTGCTGTTCTTACAGATCAATTACTACTGAGTATCAAGTGGATATTTCTAGCTTTTTTAAAGTTAGAAGGGTCAAATTTACTCAAAGGTTGCAAGATTGACAAATAAGGTTCGATAAGCGTATAGCCCGGACAGGAAGTCATCTAAATTTTTACCTGATATATTCATTATATGTGCATATTTGATCCAGATTGGTCCGTCTAAAGTATACGAATTGTATCTCTTTGTTCATTTTTATTTTTATTATTCCTGAAGAAGTGGAGGTAGAGGAACATCTCCAATACTAGAAGTGGGAGAAAATTATAAGTACGCAAGTTTTACTGGTCGTTTTAAAACTGACATTTGAAAGTAAAAACAAAGGAAATAAAACTCGTGTGCACGCTTGCCAAAAGTCAAAGATCGTTTCGACATTGCAGAATTATAGAAATCAATATTTTCCAAATGTGACTAATTGCTATAAATGCAGAAAACCCTTCTGAATGCTAAGCCATAGAAAATAATCGCGAAATATATATTTTTCTTTTTTAAAGAAGGGACCGATCTAAATAACAAGTGTCATTTCCTACCACTAATAAAAAAGAAAAGAAAAGAAAAGAAAAGATTGTGTCAAAATGCAGACTTATTTTTACTAGATTTTACTTATTTATTTATTTATTTATTCATTTTTTATTTATTTTTTATTTATTTATTTATTTATTCATTTTTTTATTTAATCTTGTTGTAGTTTTATGTTTTAAACATTTTCTTGTGTGGGTGTTTTGGGAGAAGTTGATGACATACCTGTGTATTTTGCATTACTTACAATTGATTGAAATACCTGTGTATTTTCTATTACTGACAATTGATTGAAAGACCTGTGTATTTTGCATTACTTACAATTGATTGAAATACCTGTGTATTTTCTATTACTGACAATTGATTGAAATACCTGTGTATTTTGCATTACTTACAATTGATTGAAAGACCTGTATATTTTGCATTACTTACAATTGATTGAAAGACCTGTGTATTTTCTATTACTTACAATTGATTGAAAGACCTGTATATTTTGCATTACTTACAATTGATTGAAAGACCTGTGTATTTTCTATTACTTACAATTGATTGAAAGACCTGTATATTTTGCATTACTGACAATTGATTGAAATACCTGTGTATTTTCTATTACTGACAATTGATTGAAAGACCTGTATATTTTGCATTACTGACAATTGATTGAAATACCTGTGTATTTTCTATTACTGACAATTGATTGAAAGACCTGTATATTTTGCATTACTTACAATTGATTAAAATACCTGTGTATTTTCTATTACTGACAATTGATTGAAAGACCTGTGTATTTTGCATTACTTACAATTGATTGAAATACCTGTGTATTTTCTATTACTGACAATTGATTGAAATACGTGTGTATTTTGCATTACTGACAATTGATTGAAATACCTGTGTATTTTCTATTACTGACAATTGATTGAAAGACCTGTGTATTTTCTATTACTGACAATTGATTGAAAGACCTGTATATTTTGCATTACTGACAATTGATTGAAAGACCTGTATATTTTGCATTACTTACAATTGATTGAAATACCTGTGTATTTTGCATTACTGACAATTGATTGAAATACCTGTGTATTTTCTATTACTGACAATTGATTGAAAGACCTGCGTATTTTCTATTACTGACAATTGATTGAAAGACCTGTGTATTTTGCATTACTGACAATTGATTGAAAGACCTGTGCATTTTGCATTACATACAATTGATTGAAATACCTGTGTATTTTCTATTACTGACAATTGATTGAAATACCTGTGTATTTTGCATTACTGACAATTGATTGAAATACCTGTGTATTTTCTATTACTGACAATTGATTGAAAGACCTGTGTATTTTCTATTACTGACAATTGATTGAAAGACCTGTATATTTTGCATTACTGACAATTGATTGAAAGACCTGTATATTTTGCATTACTTACAATTGATTGAAATACCTGTGTATTTTGCATTACTGACAATTGATTGAAATACCTGTATATTTTCTATTACTGACAATTGATTGAAAGACCTGTGTATTTTCTATTACTGACAATTGATTGAAAGACCTGTATATTTTGCATTACTGACAATTGATTGAAAGACCTGTATATTTTGCATTACTTACAATTGATTGAAATACCTGTGTATTTTGCATTACTGACAATTGATTGAAATACCTGTGTATTTTCTATTACTGACAATTGATTGAAAGACCTGTGTATTTTCTATTACTGACAATTGATTGAAAGACCTGTATATTTTGCATTACTGACAATTGATTGAAAGACCTGTATATTTTGCATTACTGACAATTGATTGAAAGACCTGTATATTTTGCATTACTTACAATTGATTGAAATACCTGTGTATTTTGCATTACTGACAATTGATTGAAAGACCTGTATATTTTGCATTACTGACAATTGATTGAAAGACCTGTATATTTTGCATTACTGACAATTGATTGAAATACCTGTGTATTTTGCATTACTGACAATTGATTGAAAGACCTGTATATTTTGCATTACTGACAATTGATTGAAAGACCTGTATATTTTGCATTACTGACAATTGATTGAAAGACCTGTATATTTTGCATTACTGACAATTGATTGAAAGACCTGTATATTTTGCATTACTGACAATTGATTGAAATACCTGTGTATTTTGCATTACTGACAATTGATTGAAAGACCTGTATATTTTGCATTACTGACAATTGATTGAAATACCTGTGTATTTTGCATTACTGACAATTGATTGAAATACCTGTGTATTTTGCATTACTGACAATTGATTGAAAGACCTGTATATTTTGCATTACTGACAATTGATTGAAAGACCTGTATATTTTGCATTACTGACAATTGATTGAAAGACCTGTATATTTTGCATTACTGACAATTGATTGAAAGACCTGTATATTTTGCATTACTGACAATTGATTGAAAGACCTGTGTATTTTGCATTACTGACAATTGATTGAAAGACCTGTATATTTTGCATTACTGACAATTGATTGAAAGACCTGTATATTTTGCATTACTGACAATTGATTGAAAGACCTGTATATTTTGCATTACTGACAATTGATTGAAAGACCTGTATATTTTGCATTACTGACAATTGATTGAAAGACCTGTATATTTTGCATTACTGACAATTGATTGAAAGACCTGTATATTTTGCATTACTGACAATTGATTGAAAG
>OY757922.1:23658460-23705960 GCA_963585895.1 Sepioteuthis lessoniana
AAAAAAAAATTATCAGACAGAGCGTTTTTGGTGGGGTTGTTTTATTTTAAAGGAAAAACAACAAAAAAACAAACAAAACAAAAAAAAACAAAAAAAACAGAAAATGTACAAAGAAACGAAAAAACAAACAAACAAAAAAAAACCAACAAAGAACCAAAAAAAATAACAAAGAAAAAGAAAAAAAAAAACAACAAAAAAACAAACTAGAAGCTAAAAAAGTCTAAAAATTGCAACAATTGTGATTTAAACTTTTCGGAAACTAATGGTTAAAAGTTAGTAAGATGGTCGTTATTTATAAAGCTCTGCTTAGATATGACACACGGGCCTCAGGTTGCTTAAGTGGTCGCTCATTTGAGTAGTGAACAGGCTCATCTCTGCTTAAACTTCAGTGATATCATCATCATCATCATCATCATCATCATCATCATCATCATGTCGTGCTGGTAGCACGGATATCCCTGACTCTCTCTCGCCACTTTTCCCTATCGTTCATCGCCTCAGGCAGGTTTTCTGGACAACATCCCGTATCCTCACATAGTTGCTGAATGTATGTTCGTGCTGGTCGTCCTCCTTTGCTCGGCCATATGTGGGGGTCCATAAGAGTACATCAGTGACCTAGCGGACCACAAACATGTATTTTGTCATTTACTAAGCTTTGCTTGAATATGTCACACAGGCCTCAGGTTGCTTACAGTACCTGCTGTTGGTTAAGTGGACACCCATCTGAGTATTGAAAAGGTTCATTACGGTTTCATAGCCATTATTGCCAGGTTCACTTTATTGTTGTATGTGTCAGGGTCCCAACTATGGGACAAATAGTTCCGTTTTAAAATTACTTGTATTTGATAGGTCTTTGTCCAACCCCGCCACAAAACAAACAAAAAACAAAAACAAAAATAAAGCAATCCTTCCCAAAAATTAAGAAAAATTACTTGATAGGTTTGTGTACAACCCATGCACCCCCCAAAAATAAAAACAAAAAACAAAGCAACCCTTCCCCCCCCAAAAAAAAGCAAAGCAACCCTTCCCCCCAACCAAACAAGCAAACTCAAAAATCAATTGCACAAAAATGTAAATATGAACGTGATTCTCTAACCTCTAGGTGTAAAATACACTTCGACAGGTTGACATGCCGTTAAAATCAAGCATACATTGATTGTAGCACCTTCTGTGAGCATCTCGCGTGGTGTAATCATTAGCAAGCTAAACTAACAAACCAGTGAGTTCGAGTCTCACTGGGTACCTCATAAATCTGGCCTTGTGTTACAATAAAGCAAAGCTCAGTAAATAACTACTATACCCGCTGTTTTGAAGTGGTCACGCATCTAAGTCCTGAGGAAACTCAATACAGCTTAACTATGGTGAATCTGGTGGGAAACGGTGCTTTCGGCGTGATTTGACTCTAAGTCTCTTTGATTTGGTTTGGTTTATTTATTTAATGGCATATCAACCTTCATAGGTTATTTAATGCCAAAGCCATCTTTGTAAGAACAGTATGGTACTATTAAACCTATAGCTGGGATATACTTTTCCCTTGGGTATTAGTTTGAAAGTGAATATAACGTGACTGGAGTTCGAACACGTTAACTACGATGTCGCAATCCAGTACTTTCTCGCGTTTTATTTGAAATGAGTCTTGACAATACTTCTTTATGTACAACAGTGCATTTAAAATCATAATTGTTTTATATACAGTGTACTTAAAATTAACATAAAAACGGGCAACTTTTTCGACTAACAGTGCTGTAAGATATCGGTAGGGAATGTTTATCAATCTGTTTTAAGAATTTAAAAACTCTAAAATCTAGTAACACTGTTCATAAGTGTAGTGATATTGGATTGTGGTTGTAGGTAGGTATTTATTTTGCTCCTCACGAAGCCAAAAGGCGACACAAGATCGGTTTAATGTGGAAGTACTCCAGTGGAAGCAAACCTTCAGTGAACCGGATGCTTAGTTCCGTCGGCATCTCCTTTCAGGGACTCCGAACAGTAAACTAAGCTCTTATCCGTTTATGACGAGGAGACAGGTGATGCCTCGGAGGTAGGGGTAGGCATACCTAGAACTAAGTTCATTATTTTACACACCCACCAAGCACGTGTGCCAGGTAAGTCATCCTACGAGGAGAAAATGGGGACATAATAAGGAAGATACATAAAAAAAAAACAGGAAATAGAACGACTGACTTAAAACTTTACTTGGCAACATAAAAACTATCAGAAAAGAATAAACAAAGTTTGCAGCATTCAAACTATATTATTTCACTTTTCACTTTATCTTCTCTCTTGGTCCAAGCTTCTGTGAGAACTTTGATTTCATGTCAAGGGATTTTTTTGTTTAATATTTTTCTGTCTAATTAATCAATTTTCCTCATTTTTCCCTCTGTGTTTTTCAAAATTCAAAGATTCATGACATGCGCCCCCTTAACACCTGGCGCCCTGGACAACTGCAGGTATCTTGGTCCAGTCCTGACTATACATTAAATATGCGACTTCAGATTTACAACTTCTGATGCCTTTTATTGTAAAATTTTATCAAATATTATTTCTCTCTTTAAAAAAAAAACTTCTTCTTCTTCTTCTTCTTCTTCTTCTTCTTCTTCTTCTTCTTCTTCTTCTTCTTCATAATAATAATAATAATAATAATAGTGGTAGTACACCTGTCCTAGAAAATAACACGCATAAACTCCTATGGGACTTTGACATACACACGGATCACCTAATCTCGGCCAGAAGACCAGACCTAATAACAATAAAAAAAAAAAGAACTTACAAAATTGTCGACTTTGCTGTCCCGGCTGACCACAGAATAAAACTGAAAGAATGTGAAAAGAAGGATAAGTACCACGACCTTGCTAAGGAATTGAAAAAACTATGGCACAGGCAGATGACAATTATACCAATTGTAATTGGTGCGTTTGGAACAGTAGGATTACTAAAGGGACTGGAGGACATGGAAGTTGGCGGACGAGTGGAGACCATCCAAAATACTACATTATTGCGAACGGTCAGAATACTGAGAAGAGTCCTGGAGACTTGAGGAGACTTGCTGTCACTCAAACTCTAGTGAAAAACCATCAGCTAACGCTGATGAGAAAAACTCTAATGAGTAAATAATAACAATAAAAGTTATTGGGATACTTGGTGACAGATAAGATATTTAGTCGAGTTCCAACTTACCCAGAACCAACATTAGTATTAGTATAATAACATTGTATATTAACCCTGGACAAACTGAAGGAAAGACAAAATAAACTCATTTACACCAACAAGAACATATAATTTTTTATATACATATTATACATACAAATAATATTAAAAGTAAGAATACACAAACGTGTCCCATGATAGAATTATACGCATATTGGTCCAGTATCTGGAAGGAGTACAAAATGGAAAAAGGCTTACTTGATAAGTGTTGGTAATAAGGCCATAAGACTTTTTCGTTCTTTGGTAGGGCACAGAGACAACGATTCTATTGTTTAAAGAACAAAGACAAAAAGAGGTCACGAATGGGTTTCTGAGACAGTCATGTGACATTCTACATTATGACACCTGACACCCTAACAAACATGCCAATTCTCTAAGGAAGATAATTATTTATTGTGTCCCAACAATATTAACCACTTTTTTCTACTAAAAATGTTCCTGTGCAAATCAGGGCAGGATTAACCAGTAAGCAACATAAGCAAGAGTTTGGGGGTACAGAAAGAGAATGAAACATCTTCTTCTTCTTCTTCTTCTTCTTCTTCTTCTTCTTCTTCTTCTTCTTCTTCTTCTTCTTGTATTATTCCCTGTAAAGATCCAAATCGTATTTGGAGTAAAACCTAATAGAGCAGTGTAACCACCTCCTACCCCGAACGAAGAAAAATATTTATCTTATCTTAGCCCTTTAGATGCGGCTTAGAATATTAGGAAACAAACAAACAAAAAAAAAAAAAAAAAAAGAAAAAGAAAAATGAAGGCGCGTCTTGGTATAACACTCAACTGCATCTGATGTTGAGACTTGAGTTCTTGAGTTCTGCAGAATGTGAATCCACCTCTTCATTACCATTATTCCCAGGTCCACTCTGACTTAGAGTGGAAGTAACTGTTAGGGTCCCATTTATGGGTTAAGTATATCTGTATAAAAACTATTTGTATTTGATAGAGTCATGTACAAAAAAAAAAAAAAACTCTTACGAGACCACAATATATGAATGTAAATATGACAAGCAAGGAACACGATTCCCTAACTTGTTGACATAAAACAACTTTAGACAGTTGACATGCAGTTAAAATCAATCATTGTCGTATTTTGTTCATGAAGTATTTTTTTTTTTGCATGGTCCAGTCCAGCGACATCCAATGAGGCCCCACACGGAAATGCCAATTATCTAAGGGAGACAATTATTCATTGTATTCGTACAATGTTATAAAGATTAAAAGAGTAAGATTTACATTTGTTATTTCATTTAAAAAAAAACGATGCACACATACGATGGCTTCAACGTTTAAATTTCTGGGTTTAAAACGGCGCCAACAACCAGATTTTTGTTGGATAGAGAAAATATTTATTTAAAACATTCAGTGAGAGAAAGATCGGTAAAAGAACGCATTTGTGGCACAGAATAAATTACTAAGAAAATTACTCAGTTCATCCCACTCTCCAACCAAAGTAAACGTTTTCTAAAACTATCTAGACTCAACTGCTGAGGCACAACCCTCACCCACACGTTTTTGTAACTTTTTTTTTTATTGTTATTTTAATTTCTATTTGACAGAGCATGCGTGCAGACACATTTTTGTCGGTTCTCTTTTTTTTTTTTTTTTTTTTTTAATCTTTTATGAGTACTGAGACATTTTTGTAGTTCCGCTTTGTAGTGGGTGTCTCTAAAAAGAAGTTGAGTTTCAAAAATTCATTTAAAAACTATTTAAGATACTGACTCTCATGGTTCACATTTTTCTAGAGAAACAGTTTATTATTAAGGCTTTCGGAAGCACCAGGTATTCCTTTGTCAGTCATAGTGCAAAAACTATAGCCGTTGTGAAGCCATTTTGTGTATTTAAAATGAACAAAACGAATTGTTACTGTTGTTTATGGTTTTCTTTGGTGAATGTTTTTTTTTTTTTTCGTTTTTGTTTAGGTATGTAGGATGTTTTTATTTGCAGCATGGAATATTGGGTTTGCTTTTGGTGCTGCAAAACTCGTGGTGAGTATTGAGACGAAATTGAGTTATGAGAAGTTGAGAAGGTTGAGTTGGCAGCGTATGTCGTCGGACGTGTGAGGATTGTGTTTTTTGCATTTTTGACGAAAGACATGTTGCAGTTGTATGAATTGAACTTTGGATGTCACCGTGAGTTTCGTGTCTGGTATTTGCGGAGAGTATGCGTTATCTCCATTAAGGTGGCCCAGAGGGGAATTGAGAGCTAGCGTGCCGAGAGCGGGATTACGCGTCGGATCGACATAGCCTGTGCGAGGCATGTTGAATTTATATTCAACTGGGATTCCTTGTAAGGAATTCATAAATTAGATGGGTTCCCTCGTGTGTCCATGTTGCTGCTGTTTCTATTCTAGAGCCGCAGTGAGACGTCTGCACTGGGCGGCATTGTCCAGCTAAAAAGCATCGCTATTGAAGAACGGCCAGTGTGACATCTGCACTAGTCGGCGTTCTCCAGCCAAGGAGAGTGTGTTTGGCAGCTTAACCAATCTGTTAGTCGGAAATGAAGGTCCGGGCTGAATAGGATAGTTCATCCTGATTGGGTGAAATTTTGTGTTGAATTAAATTGCGCGCCAAACCAAAATACGAAATTTTCCCTTCTTCTACAGGTATGTGAATCTGAACTGGGGACCGTATAAAAAAATTTTTTTTTTGGTCTACACAAGCGAAATAGAAAGTATTTCTAGTAGTCAATGAAACAGAATTGCTTTAGATGTGTTTTATAGTTGTACGTTTCTGTTTTTCCTTCATTTTATCTTGTTAAATCTGGTTTCAGTTGTGTCTCTAATTTATAATCAAAAGCTTGTAACCGACTCGACATTGTACTTAGAGGCGATCTTTGATTATCATTGACAACATTGGAGCTGAATATTGCCAAACTAGCTGAGCTACATCCACCATAAGGCTCGCATTGAATAAAGAAACACTGAAGTAGTATCTATTTATTTTTTAAACTAAATGTCTTATCATATTATTCACTTATTATATAGTGAACATTCATTTTCCATAGAACTTAGATTTCGCCGTTAGACGTTGATTTGATAGGATGCTTTAATGGGACCTCATGTCAGTGAGGGGGGATGTGTAAATAAAACTGTCGAGGGGAAGGCCCTGAAACGGTGCACATTCTCTCCTGATGACCCCAAAACAAGCATGGAGTTAAACTGCTCGGTGGAAGTGTAGGAGGTGATATTGTGTTTTTGATATTTAATTTCCATTTTGTAGTGGTATATTTAATTTGTTTTATATGTGGTTGCATGTTCTCACCGGTCGGAAGGTCGCCATTTATAGCGATGGGGATAACATTATTATTATTGGGTTTTTAGTTTAAGGTTTAAGTTAGTTTTGTTGGTATTACGTTGGTTGCGTTGGTATTTCGTTGGTAGTTATCCCCTCGCTAAATGTTGATGGAAAATAAAGGTGGTAGAGAAGAACGAAGACGTCGTTAGGTTTTGTATCATGGTTTTAATGGCAGCATAAAGTAAGGGGTTTACGCTGGTATGCTGCGAGCCTCGTAGTAAAGAAAGAAGGTAGGAAGTTGTTAGAGTGTATCATCTAATTTGTTTTTAACTAGAATCCCTTAGTCTAGTAGAATAGACCGAAGGGATTCATAACCTTGATGGCTCTCCTCATAGTGTATGATGCTGCTACTCTATTCAGGAACAGACGAATAGACGTCCGTTCCCGTTGGGGATTTCTAAGCGAGAGAGAGAGAGAGAGAGAGAGAGAGAGAGAGAGAGAGAGAGAGAGAGAGAGAGAGAGAGATTCGTGGGCGTTCTTCAATTTTTGGTGCTGCTAGGAAATATGGTTCGGGCTGAATAAGACAAGTCATCCTGATTAGGTGAAAATGTTCGGTGACTCTAACGGTCAAATTAAATTACGCGCCAAACAAAAATTTAAGTTTCTTTCTGCTACAGAAGTGAGAATGGCTAAAGGAGCGTTTTCTATCCGCTCACTTTTTGGTGAGTTTCTGTTACTTGGTAGGTAACTTCCTTCTTCCATAGAATTTAGTTGTGAGAGTTTATGTACAATAAATTAGTTATACTTCAACAATACACAAAATATTTTAAGAACTTAAAAAATCATAATTCCAAATAATATTCAATTATATCAATTCAATAGAATTTTTAAAGGTCGAATGGTTGTGGGGAGAGAATCTGCAACCTCGAAGTAAGCGAATTCGTACTCTCAACGCACTATTACATTCACTTTTAGTCTAATAATCTTGAGAAAGGTATGAACCTCCTTATTTCCCTCAGTTGTTGGTTAAATAGTAACACTACTGTTATTCTACAAGGATGGCTTTGGCATTAAATAAGGCCCGAAGTTTGGTATGCCTTTAAACAAAGAAACCGAAATAGAATGTCTATGGGAGTCACCAGACTAAAACAGGAATCAAAGCAGACCATAGAGAAACAAAGGTTGGGAACCACTGATTTTGCCCATGAATTAGTATTATAAAAGTAATAGAGTCTGGACTGCTCGTTTCGAGAGGTCTACAAGATACATATATCCAGTGGCTTGGCAAGGCGACGAAAAATACCCAGTTCTTCTTTTGACGGCAAAAATTAAACTTTTGGTGCCAATGAAGTTCTCGGATTTTTTTATCTTATTTCGTTTTTTTTTTAATTCTAAACTTTTTAAAGTTGTTACTCAAATACTTAACGGCATTTTAGAACATCTTTTGCGAAATCAACGCCGATTAGGCAATTTATCAACAATTGGCGAAAGACATTTGAAAGCAGATAATGTTTGTGTAAAGATAAAAATTCTGTGAGACCCTTTAGACTTCGAAAAACAAATGAAGTGTGCTCGTGCTAGTTACCTACGAAGCCCATAGAAAAACTCAAGGAGGGATGCAGACAAAAAAAAAAAAATGACTGAAAATGATACAAGCTGCAATTATTTCAAAGTCTGGTCAGGTTTCGTTTCTTTGTTTAATGTCATAGCAACCTTCGTAAGTTATCTAATGCCGACGCCATCAATGGAGAAGTTTTGGCACTTAGGGGGTTCATACATTTACCCAAAGGTATCCCTCGGAAAGTGAACGTAATAGCGCGAGTGGAGTTCGCACAACGCTACGATGACTCCCCATTGTTTCAAAGTCCAGGACAAAAGCCCTCACTGATATATCTGTACAGAAACGCTGAACTATTGTAGTAAGTAAAGTTGGCGACTGTAGTCGAAGGTGACCCCAAGTCTCCCTTTTCGATAGCTACTTCACCGAGGTGTAGGGGAGGGCGCTACTCCTTTCCCTGAATTGCTCCACTTTACCCTTGATCCGTACCTTACAATGCTGATGTTAAGCAAGGAGGCATCAAATACCATTTTTTGAGTCTTTGGTATGACTCGACCTGGGATTGAACCCAGGTCTCCTGAGCCATTGGTGAACACTCTAACCATTATGCCAATGTTCAGTTGAACTATTGTAAAAATGGGTTTATTGTGCTTCAAATTTTAAACGAAACTGTCTATCGTTAGTGTCAATATCTGAAATAATTTCTAAAAATAAATTTTTTGAAACTATATATTAGAGATTATCGGTTTATTTAACTTTTATATATTAATCTTGATAATTAGAATATTTCTGCATAGTTATTTTAATACTTGATAAATTACGTAGGGATCGGCTCTTCTACTTAGGATCAGAGTGTAGTATGTGTACCCGTTGAAATTCCCCGGTTATTTTAAAAATGAAAAGGTTTAAAAAATGAAAAAAAAAAATCAGTAAAAAATTAATTAAAAAGATAATAAGTAATATATAATATAATTTATGAAATTATAATTATTTTGCTTTTCGTTTTTCTTTCTTTCTTTTAAGAATAAAAGAATGCAAATTATCAGCTGATAAATGCGATACAGCTGGTTTTCTTGTATGTGTATGAAACATTATATATATATATATATAAGGATGAGTCAAACATTTTGAAATATTTTGGTAACGTGGGGCATAATTCGACTGCTTCTAATGCTTTTGCCGAGGCGATGAACTATACTGAACTGTGAGATGCCAAGCTCGCCTGATACTCTCCGAGTGCTACTGGCCGTATTTACCTCAATAGTTTGGAGCTCGGCCTCGGAATCTATGCTTTTTGATCTACCTGATTTTGCCTGACCATCAAGGTTCTTGCGATACGAGCGAAATTCCTTCAATCATTTGGTTAATGTACTGTAATCAACTGCGTCGTCACCTTTCGCATAGCAAATGTTTTTGATTGCTTCCACGGCGATATGGCCTCGTTCGAACGCGTAAAAGAATATATCCTAGTTAGACTACATTGCACTTTCATCTGAGCTATTTTAAATCATACACTGAGTGGGGTGTAATGATTAAGACGCTGGACTGTGGAATCGTAGTAGGCGAGTTCGAACTCTAGTCGCGCTATTACGTTCACTTTTGGTCAATTACATTTTGGAAAGGCATGGACCCCCTTATCCTCCTAGATATGGGTTAAATAGCACCACTAATGTTCTTCTCGAAGGATGGTTTTGAGCATTAAATAACCTATAGAGGTTGATATGCCATTAAACAAAGAAACCAAACCAACACTGAGTGAAGCAATGTACAAAGTTAGAATTGCATGGACACTGGTCAGCCAAGTTTTTACAGCGTGGTTATTTGTGTGGCTATATTATATCAATTTTGCGATTGGTTAATATATTCACCCTTCCCAAAATGCTCAACTAAATCACCTTTGCTACCATGCTTCAAATAACAGTATATAAAGGGATATTCAACACGCCGGAGCCTCTTGGTCTGATGATGTCATAGGCGAGAAACTGACTGTCACCAAGCGCTGTTGACTCTGAGTCTACGCTATTCTAACTTATATCTACATATACTCTATCACCGATATTGAGCACTGTTCTTTTATAAATATAGTGAACTATATCATGTGTGTGTGTGTGTGTGTGTGCAGGTGAGATTATTTTTCAACCGTTGTTCGTCCCACTGATAGGAAAGCAATACGGTATTGCCACAGACGATGGTCACAAGCCAAAAGCGTTGCAATACTCATTATATCTTGCAAGGTTCGTTCCTTCCGCCAATCATTGTTTAAATTTGATTTGATTCACTTGTAAATGAGTGATGGGTGACTGTTTCACGGGACCTATAAGGCTGATGGGGTGTCATACCGAGTATTTCCCTACATGGTTACCCGAAGAGCAGTGGGGGGGGTCACTTTCCGTCTAACTGGTTTTACTGGGTTAAACTGTCTCATCAGAAGGGAATGATCTCTGATCTGACCTAAATAATGAGTGAATAGAAGTGAAAGGTGTATTTTGCCAACTTCAAATATAAACAATATACAATCAAAAGTCGAGAAAAAACATCTGGTTATAGTGTCATTATTGTGTGTGTGTGTGTGAGTGTGTGTGTGTGTGCATGCGCAAACATAGTGAATAAGATTAACTGAGAGCTGAAAAGGAGGGAAGGAGAAAGACAGAAATGATTAACTCGATAGGAAGAGTAAAGAAAATAAAAGGAGAGGAATAAAAAAGAAAGACAGACAGATAAGAATAAGAGAGTGGGGAGAGAGAGAGAGAGAGAGAGAGAGAGAGAGAAACGGTAGTAAAAAGATAAAGATAAGAGAAATACTCATATAAAAGCAGGAATTGAGAGATAAGTATATGACAGAGAAAGTTTCACACACAGAAGAATAGAGAGGATATATATATATGTGTGTGTGTGTGTGTGTGTGTGTGTGTGTGTGTGTGTGTGTGTGTGTGTGTGTGTGCGCGCGCGCGTGCGTGTGTGTGTGTGTGTGAATATCTTTAATGGTTTGTTTGGTTGTGTTTTATGGCATATTAACTCTTGTGGATTATTTAATGCCAATTCATGTTTATACATATATACTGAATATGATTTGTAAGCAAACAGATTGTAGATAACATTATTTTTAAACGACTTTTCCTCACAGTTAAATGGTCTCAATTATTGCTATTTAACACCATTAATTTTTTAACAATAGTAATCCCTAGTAAAATATTAAACAGTTCTATTTAACCAACAGGTAGGGCCCTAAAAAGTAATACCAATCCGGGTCAGAGTGGACCGAAGAATAATGACAATAAAGGAATACTCAACATTTCACAAACTCCAAAACTGGAGCCTCACTATTGGATGCAGTTTAATGTCATACCAGGAAATATCTCAAATCTCTCTCTTATATATATATATATATATATATATATATATATATATATATATATATATATATATATATATATATATATATATAGTGTGTGTGTGTTTATGCGCGTGTGTGTGTTTGTGCGTGTGTGTTTGTGTGAATATCTTAAATGAGTCTATATTCATGTGTTATATATATATATATATATATATATATATATATATATATATATATGTGTGTGTGTGTGGGGGGTTTGGTTAAATAATAATGAGACATTTTGTCTATATAATCTTATTAAGATCCTTTCAAGTTTCCTGATAAGTGTATTGGTTTCAGGTTGGAATTATTGCGTGAATTTACCAAAACAGGAATAAAGAGATAAGAATATGATCCATAGAAGAATAGATAGGACAAAGGGAGCTTAATATATAAAGAGACAGTGAGATGTGACTAGCGAGATATAAATAGATTTGAATAAGATAGATGGATAGATATTCATGACTAAGTATTGTTTTTCCTTTTAATTTTTTTTTTTTTTTTTAATCATGTTAAGCAGTGTTGAACGTTATCAAAACTTAGGAACATTATGTAAGTTGTAAGTAAAGTTGGCGATCGTAATCGAGGGCTACTCGAAGGCTCCCTTTACAATATTACTACATCAAGGAGTCTAGGGTGGGCGCTACTCCTTTCTCTGCATTGAATCTCTTTACCCTTGATACCAAACTTATGATGCTGAGTGTTAAGTAAGAAGATATCAAGTACCATTTTTGAGTCTTTAGCATGACTCGACCAAGGATTGATCCCCGATCTCCCGGACAATTGGTGAACACTGAACCTACTAAGCCAATGAGCCGGTACAAGTAAAGTAGACAACCGTTGTCGAGGTCTACCCGAAGGCTCCCTTTTCAATAGCCACTATATCGAGGAGTCGGGGAGGGCGCATTGCTTCGCTTTATCCTTGATACCTACCTTATGATGCTGAGAGTTAAGCAAGAAGATATCAAGAACTATTTTTTGAGTCTTTGGTATGACTCGACCAAGGATTGAACCCCGATCTCCCAGACAATCGATGAATACTCTACCCACTAATGTGCTAGTTTGTAATTAACTAAGCTTTTTTGACTTTGATTTGGCACAAGGCCGTATGAATGGGGAACGCAAGTGACTTGAACTCACTCGGGAAGGTTTGCTAGTCTCGCTTGCTAACCATTATACTGCTCGATCTGTCCATGGTAACATTATGTACGATAGGAATCTTGTTCTGATCCAACTTAATCTTTGTTAATCCGGGCAGATATTTTAATAGGTTAGCTTAGTCTGGTGCAGAGTTATAATAAAATACTCATTGACAACTTGAATCACGATCAATGGCATGCAAGACATGCTTGTACTCATAATGATTGGATATGGGTTCCGTGAGGTGATTTTTGCATATAGAAAATTCATGAAAATCAAACTTAAGAAGTGGTATCATTAAAATTTGTGCAGAGTAGCAGCACTAATTAATAAGAAATTTAGATATTTGTGAATTAAAATATCATTTAAATAAGAAATCAGATATATTCCGTTTTGCGTAGAAAGGTTAATTGATTGAGATTCAGTTTAAAGGCTTGTCAACCCATCTGAGATTATTTTATGCCTAAAGTTTACAGCATTGTATACATTGTATGTTCATCTCGACATTTTTGACGTAACATTTTTTGTTCTCGATTTTCAAGTATTCCTATCTAATAAAAATAACTTGTTCTCAGTTGTAAGGTTTTAACTGATACTCTCTAATACTAACAATTTTAGGGTTTCAGTTTATCATAATGGTTATTTATTTGCCCACAATTATATGGTTTCAAGTAACAAATCATCATGATCATCTTGTCGTGTCATCAGCATGGATATACCAGCCCCTCTCTCGCCACTCCTCTCTATCATTCATCGCTTCTGGCAGGTCCTCAGGGCTACATCCCGTATCCTCACAGAGATGCTGTATGTAGGTTCCGTTTTGTGTGCATTGACATGGAGGCCAATGCCTGCAGCGGCTCGTTCCAGACTATGCAGTAGGGTAGCTTTAAGTAATTATTCTTAGTACGAATAATTTACAATTTTATTGTATCAAGTATTCCTATCTAATACTAATAATTTTCAAATGGACCTATTTGAGCCATAGATGGAATTCTAAAAGGTACAACCACCCTGGGTCTTAAGACCTGAAAGTAATAACAACGATGTGGAGGTTATCCACTCATTCTAGAAACAGAACCTCAACATCGAATGCAGTTTTGTGTGATACCCAAGCCACTCTTTTTTGGGGGTGTGGAGGGTCTTAGATTTTCTGCAAGAGATATCGTCAGTACATTCTAAGTGACTGCCCAGATTTGGATGGCAAAGAAAATTTCCGTTTCTTTTACGCCAATGTATCATCATCATCATCATCATCTTGTCGTGCCATCAGTGCGGATATCCCTGACCCTCTCTCGCCACTCCTCCCTATCGTTCATAGCTTCTGACAGGTCCTCAGCGCTATATCCCGTATCCTCACAGAGCTGCTGTATGTAGGTTCGAGCTGGTCGCACTGCTTTTGCTCGGCCACGTGAGGGGGTCCATAGAAGAACATCACTTATGAGCTCGTCCCTGCTTCTCCAGTAGTGTCCTGCATGTCTGGTTCGTCTAACTTTGATAGTTTTTGTGATGGGAGGTAGGTGGCCGTACAGCTGCTGCTTTGTGGGATGTTGCCTCCAGGACTTGTTCAATATTGCTCGCAGCATTCTTGTGTAATTGCCGTCAAGCTTTTTCTCCATTCCGTTTCTTTTACGTCAATGTATAATGTAATATTTATATTCACTACTCAGATAAGTGTAAGTTTCTCTCATTGCTTCCTTTCTTAAAAAAAGCACTTAACAGTTCATTCTCCCAAATTATATATATTCTGACATAACTCGGCAGCTCAGTGGTTTGGGTGAGAAATACTCAGGAAATATGGTTGAGACGCACTTAACGTAACGGTTATCGTAATAGAAAATAGAATCGACGACCCGAGTTCAAATCCTAGAAGATACTGTTACGTTTCACTTTGTGCTAATGCCAATGTGAAAGGTATGAATCCATATGTTATCCTCACCACAAGCTATGGATAAATAGTTTGGGCAGTTTAGGTTCTTTAGCCTTAGTCATACTGAGGACACCTCTTTTTCCGGTGCGGGGGGGGGGTCACACTACACAGCAGGAGGTGCCCGTGGTGTAATGGTTATCGTCGTAGGAAATGGACACGGCGATACGAGTTAAAATTCTGGACGAGACTGATAGCATTTCACATAGCACTAATATCCTTGGGAAAGGTATGAGTCCACTTATTCTCCCTCTAGCTGTGGGTAAATAGTAGGGCAGACTAAGTTCTTCAGCCTTGGTGAGGCAACTAGTCTAGGAGAAGGAAAACTCTGAATTCAAACCTGTTAAACTCCGCTTAAAAATTGACCTTGCGTCATATCCTGCCAGAGCGGAGGGGTTGTTAAATATGATACCACTCAGCAAAGGGTACAGTCAGCTTATTCTAAGCGCCATCAACAGAGAGTTGATTATCGTATGATTTATGGAGATGAAGCAAGCCTAGTTCAATTCAATTTTTGTTTTCATCCACGCAGATATTACAGTATCCTTGTTATTTTCTAAGCTTTGTTTAGTCTGGCATACAGGCATCAGGTTGCTTACAGTACCTGCTCTTTTTGAGTCGTCGCCCATCTAAGTACTAAATAGATTGATTTCAACGGCCCATGTAAACCAGTCTACAGTAATTTTATGGTCAGGAAATCACCTTCATTGTATATTTAGATTTTTTGTGTAGTTATTTCTTCAGAGTTTTTTCTATACATGATCCTATAGAATTCAAATTATCTTTAAAAGATCTATTTGACCCATAGATGGGACCCTAACGAGTATTACAATTCTGGGCCAGAGTGGACCTGAGAGTAATGGCAATGAAGGAGTAAACCTACACTCATCAGATCTCCAGAACTGGAGCCTCACTACCAGATTCAAATTAAAGTCATAGCAAGGACACCTCCATTTTGGGGGTGGGTGGGAGTCTAACTCCTCTGCTGGGGATGCTGTAGGCGCATTTTAAACCCCGTCAAAAAAGTGACCAAAAACCTGTGTCAACTCATTAAATGCTTCTATTGAACAGTTCTGAAGTCAGACACGAAATTTATGTTGTGTTTCATTTTCGTGACGCACTTAATCAGACACACTGCAAGATTATTCAACTGAATATGAACTAAGCGGAAAACAAAGTTAGCTGTCAACATTGATTTGATCTGTCAATTTTTAATCAGGGTCACCATCCCCCCACCAAAAAAAAAAAAAAAATAAATAAAAAAAAAATACCCTCATTATTTTTTAGATGAGTCGTATTTCGAAAATATCATTTTAACTTTCCTGCAAAAAGAGGGAAATTTATATAAAAAATTAATGTTTCCAGAATTTAGAACATAAAACTGTTGTAAATTACTAAACATTTTCGCATGCAGATAATGGTTTTAATTCTTCTAGAGTGGGCGAATTATTTTCTGGAGATCTGGTGAGTGTTTTTATGTTCTAAATTCTGGAAACATTAATTCATATATATAGTAAAAAAAAAAGTTGGCGACCATAGTCGAGGGTAACCCGAGGGCTCCCTTTTCGATAGCTACTACACCAAGGTGTAGGGGAGGGCGCTACTCCTTCCCTGGATTGCTCTACTTTACCCTTGATCCGTACCTTATAATGCTGAGTGTTAAGCAAGGAGGCATCAAGTACCATTTTTTGAGTCTTTGGTATGACTCGACCTGGGATTGAACCCAGGTCTCCCGGGCGAACATTGGCGAACACTCGAACCCCTAGGCCAATGTCCGGTCTAGCAATTCATATATATAAATTTCCTATTTTACCCATTGTATTAAATTATGCAAATATTATTTGGCTTTAGTTTTGATTTTTTTTTTTTTTTAGTTTGTTATCATTTTTAGCTAAGCATTCCAATTCAGAGAAATGTTAAATATTCAAAAAAAATTTAAGGAAAAAATTTTCGTTAATCAAGTTAAACAAATAAACTGAATATGTACGCATTTTGGATTGTTTTTAATTTCGAATGAATTCTTTTGACTTCTCTTGGAAAAGTTGCTGCGATCCCCCTGACTGAACTTATAGTAGACGAACATATGACCCGTTCTATGACACTAGAGAATTAAGCATAACATAAAATTTATAAGGTAAATGTGGGGCAGTGTCTAACGTTCTTGGGCTGTGGCCACGAAATAACCGAGTTCGAACTCCAGTCGCGCTATTACCTTCACTTTCGGACTAATACTCTTTAGAAAGTTATGAACTCCCTTTTACCCCCAGCTATGGGTTAAATAGTATCACTTCTATTCTTCTACAATGATTATTTTGGCATTAAATAACCCACATAGGTTGATATTCTATTAAATCAGAAACTCATGTAAATGATTTTATGCTTTGGTATCTAATATTTAGAAATATTCGTGTCTAAGCACTACTTTAGCAATCTGCAGGAGGGAGGACTATAAGTATTACCTAAGAGGATGGTAAGTATTACCTAAGCAGTCCGAATGATGAGAGCGAAGATGATAAATATTACCTGAGAAGATTGTGAATATTACCTAAGCAGTCCGATAGATGAGAGAGAATATAGTAAATATCACCGAAACAGTCCGATTATAACTAAAGATATCCGAGAGGCGAGAGAAAAAATGGTCAATGTTACCTAAGAAGACGGTAAAAATTACCAAAGTAGCCCGATTATAACCTGGGCAATCTGATGGATGAAAGAGAAGATGGTAAATATTATGTGAAGATGTTCGATATTACCTAAGCAGTCCGATGGATGAAAGAGATGGTAAATATTACTTGAGAAGATAATAAATATTACTTAAGTAACTCGATTATAACTTGAGTAAATATTAACTAAACAGTCCGATTATAACCAAAGATATTCGGAAGGCGAGAGAAAAGATGGTAAATGCTATCTAAGAAAACGGTAAATATTACCGAAGTAGTCCGATAGTAATCTGAGCAATCCGATCGATGAAAGAAATGTTAAATATTACCTTAGAAGATAATAAATATTACCTAAGTAGCCCAATTATAACTTCAGTAATCCGATTAACAAGAGAGAAGATGGTAAATATTACCTAAGTAGCCTGATTATAACCAAAGCAATCTGATGGACGAAAGAGAAGATGGTAAATATTATTGAGAAGATGGTAAATATTACCAAAGTAGCCCGATTATTACCCAAGCAATACGCTTGACGAGAGAGATGGTAAATATTACTAGTGAAGATAATGGATATTACCATAGTAGTCCGATTATTACCCAAGCAACCCGCTTGACGAGAGAGATGGTAAATATTACTAGTGAAGATAATGGATATTACCATAGTAGTCCGATTATTACCCAAGCAATCCGCTTGACGAGAGAGATGGTAAATATTACTAGTGAATATAATGGATATTACCATAGTAGTCCGATTATTACCCAAGCAATCCACAGGAGTAGAGAGATGTTAAATATTACCTAAGAAGATAATATATACTAAGTAGCCCGATTATAACTTGAGTAGTCCAATTGACGAAAGAAATTGTGGTAAATATTACCTAAATAGTTTGATTATAACCTGAGCAATCTGCTGGACGAGTGAGATGGTGAATATTATCTGAGAAGATGGTAAATATTACCTTAGCAATCCGATTATTATCCAAACGATCCGCTGAACAAGAGGGGTGGTAATTATTACCCAAGCAGATAGTAAATATTACCTAAGCTGTCTGATTATTACGTAAGCAATCAGATTGACCATAGAGAAGATTGTAAATGTTTTTAAAAAATCTTAAAATAAAAAAAAAATATAAGTTAATCAAGTTGAATAAATAAACCGGATTTGTACGCATTTGTGGACTGTCTCATGGCTAAACGCCAGAATTTGGTGTATGAACCCTAGTGAAAATCAGAATTTTTAAAGATTTCTCAGCCGTTTGGCCATCCCTACGAGCAGAGCTAATGTAAAACTCCTCCTATTTCTCTCTTTTTTTTTATTTTCTTTTGGCATTTTGCTGTTACGAAGCTAGTAACTATGGGATCATGATCTGATTTGTGACGGAGATATTAATATGTTTCTTCCCAACAGTTCAAACCTTGGTAAAAGTCTTGATTTTGAATGCCAGAAATACAATCCACCCACTCTATCATAATGATTGACATAATGTCCTCACACATATTTGATACCAGTTAACCTGGCACTGTTATATAATCACGATGATCTCTATGACAACAGTACGTATACAAATGCAGATACAAACACAATAGAGGCGAAAACAGGCGGACTCCGTTGTTCAGGTACGAACGGTTTATTAATTCTGACTTCTATTCTTCGATACGAGGAGAGAGACACAATTCTGAAAAGTCTATGCTAACCATATTATCTGACCCCATTTCAACGCGCGGCGCATCTTGTGGTGTTTAAGATCTCTATCTGTAGAGATCTGAAAAACCCAACGACATCTTCAACGGCCCAAATCCAACTCTCAACTCAATAGCAGAGTACTCAATTTTCTGCCTCCATGGTCCAATCTTAACCCTCAACTACTCGACTCCATGGTCAAATCTCAACTCTAAACTGCCGTATTTAAAAAAATTCTCAGCCCATCTCTTCCGGGCATGAAGTAATCCACACTCCAGCCCCATTTCTTGTCTGGGATTTATTATGACAATGGTGATTATCATATCCTGTGCGCATGAGCATAAAACTGTACCCAATGGCTATGCACCTTAACTATTAACCCGAATAGCTCATAGCCCAACCAAGCTGAATGATAAAATATAATTAATGAAAATGATTAATATTTTTAAAAAATCATTCCTTAATTATATAACAGCGCTGTACCGAGCAAATATTGAAATTCATATCAATTTTTCGCATCTTGGAAAACCAAATGTGGTAAACCTGGTTTAACTTAAAAAAAACTATTTTAAAAAATTACGTTATACTCAATATACAACTTGTACAATGTATAAAAGTTTAACCCTAGGTGTAATGAAAGACTAAAATGGTAATTGCTTTACTTAAGTTTTATTCGATATAAATTGAAATGTGTTGACAAGACAGGTATTCCTTAACAAGGATTTATTTAACAAAACATTCCCTGACTAAGCAATTCGTCAACTGAAGAATGCAAGTAAGGAAGCTAACTACAATAACAAAATGCCAAGGGCGGATAAGTATAGTACATAAATTAAGCGTGGTCCAGTTAAGGTGAACATTCTTTGTTATTTATAATGTGCGTATATAGGGAGAGACAACTATATTTAACTAAATAGATTAGTAAACTTGAAAAAACCCCAAAATCTATTTTTAATAAAATGTATTGAAGATATTGACTTTCATGATCCATAGTTTGGTTGAAAATTTGAGGCATTATAAACCCACTTAGGAGGTGCCCGTGGTGTAATGGTTATTGTCGTAGGAAATGGACACGGCGACACGAGTTCAAATCCCGGACGAGACTGATAGCATTTCGCATAGCACTAATACCCTTGGGAAAGGTAGGAGTCCAATTATTCTCCCTCCAGCTATGGGTAAATAGTAGGGAAGACTGAGTTCTTCAGCCTAGGAGAAGGAAATCTCTGAATTCAATCCTGTTAAACTCCGCTTAAAAATTGACCTTGTGTCATATCCTACCCGAGTGAAGGGGTTGGTAAATACGATAAACCCACTTTTAAAATAGTCCAGCAATTCTGCCCAGAAATCACAACAATTGCTTTTGTACAAGACTTTGAAATAACTGTAGTCAATATAATTTTCAACCTAATCATATTTGTATAATTTCATTATATTAAAAGAAAAGAAAAAAAACAAAAAACGAATCAAAGTGAAAAATAAGAAAAATAACTATAATTTTATAGATTTATAATTCTTCTAATTAATTTTTCCAATGTTATAAATGTTTATCTTTTTCAATACTTTTTCGTTTTTTAAATACCCGCGAAATTTCTACGGGTACACTTTGATCCTAGACAGAAGTACCGATCCCCACGTAAACAATCTAAAAATTCTCGAGTAAAATACCTAGGGAATTTCTACGGGTACACATACTACACTTTGATCCTTGGCAGAAGTGCCGATCCTTACGGGAGGTGTTCTCGTGGTGTAATGGTTAAAGCGATGGACTGCAGAATCGTAGTAAACGAGTTCATACTCCAGTCGTACTATTATGTTCACTTTCGGGCAAAGCTATGAAGCCCCTTATCCTCCCAGCTATGGGTTAAATAGTACCACTACTGTTCTAGGAGAATGGGTTTGGCATTAAATAACCTACAAAGGTTGATATGCCATTAATCAAGTAAACCAAACCAAACTGATCCTACGTAATTTATTTAGTATTAAAACAACGATGGTGAAAGTATTCTAATTATTAAGATTAATATATAAAAGGCAAATAAACCGGTAGTCTCCGATATAAATGGGGGTGTCCTCGTGGTGTAATGGTTAAAACGATGGACTGCGGAATCGTAGTACGCGAATTCGTACTCCAGTCGCGGGCAAATACCCTTGGGAAAGGTATGAACCCCCTTATCCTCCCAGCTATGGGTTAAATAGTACCACTACTGTTTTTCTAGGAGAATGGCTTTGGCATTAAATAACCTAAAAAAGAGTTGATATGCCATTAAACAAAGAAACCAAACCAACCAATCCGATATAAATATAGTTTTAAAAAATATTATTTTTAGAAATTATTTCAGATATTGACACTCACGATAGACAGTTTCATTTAAATTTGATGCATCATAAATCCATGTTGACAATAGTTCAGCATTTCTGTACTGATATCATAGCGAGAGCTTTTGTCCCGGACATTGAAATGTGATATAGTAGAGATAAACAAAAACATTGATGTATAAAAATATAATCAGCTTTTTTCGTTTCTTTTTATTATCCAAAATATATGGGTGAGTAGAGCACGGAGGGTCGAAGTCGGCTGAGATGCACACACAAGTGGCGACGGTAAGGATCTTCTGTGAATCACTTTCCTCTTCGTTATACTTTTCGGGTCGAAATCTCTCTGGTTATATGATATTCCGGACGCCTACACAAATTCTCGTCGGCACGTCTCCTTCAACCTGTTGCTTACCAGTTTCACGGGGACATGCCACCTTTTAGCATGCCACCCGCCTGATACACGGGATCACACTTCCTTCTAGCATGCCACCCACATGATTCACGTGATCACACTTCCTTCTAGCATGCCACCCACACAGTTTACGCGGCATTTCCCCCGGGGACAACCGCGTCCTTTTTACTATAGGTACCAGGTGTATTTCCTGTTATTTTTATTCCCTGTGTCCGACTTCCGTAGCAGCATTGACATGTCAAAGGGTTCTTCAAATCAATATCCAACAGAAACAGTCTCTAGTCCGCGTGGCATTGTCCGACATCGTAGTAACTTAAAACTCTAGTCACGCAATTACGTTAAGTAATATCTCAGGGGAAGTTATGAACCCCCTTAGTCTCACTACTGTTAATGGGATTGGCTGTAAATAACTCACGAAGGTTGATATGCCATTTAAAAAAAAAAGAAGAAGCAAATCTGACTTTTAAATAATTTCAGTTCGCCAATTGCAGATGGATTATCTCTTAAGCCTGTAATAGCCTAAATATATTTAGAATAAATAATAATAGCCTAAATATAATAATAAGCACAAATCGTCCGGTCTCTCATTTAAATTTCGCCACGAGCCCATTTGCTTACCCCACTGTTTGCATGAAGCAAAACTCAGCAGCAGCAGCAGCAGTTAGAACGTTTGGGTTTCTCGCGAAGTGTAATGGTTAACAAATTAGACTAGCAAACGATTACTAGTTTGTGTCTCACAGGGTGCCCTATACGCGTGGCTTTGTGTCACAACTAAGCCTTGCTTAATAAATAACAGCAGTTAGAATTTGTCTGATCATTCAAAGAAAAAGGACAGATTCAAGATTCTTTGCGAATCTGTGTGTTGTTAAAATCCTTTAGGTCTGTGACATTTGTCTTTGTCGTCATGAATTAAGTGAAAAGGCCGTAAATAACTTGGTATTTTCCTTATTTCTCCCCCACGAGCAGGATGTGACACTGGGTCCTCCCGAACACGAATACATAGAAAACAGGACACTTAAAAATTACTTGGTCTCTATCAGTATTTCTACCTTGGGATGCACTTCAACTTAACTGTAGCTTTCTTAGATGAAGGAGCAAGTCCTGCCTAGTAGACGCCCCACTGAAGCTAATTTCTTCGATGCATGATTGGTCGGAGCGAACTTCGCAGCCATAAATAACTCTCGAACAGGTTAGGATTCATTGTGTGTGTGTGTGTGTGTGTGTGTGTGTGTGTGTGTGTGTGTGAACACGCGTGCATGTGTGTTAAATGGTTCCAAGTATTGCTATGTAGTACTTCAATTTAACGTCATTTTTTTTTTTTTTTTTGCAGACAGTTGAATAGTTTCAAGTTTAGAAAATGATTATATATTCCTATTTGACCCATAGATATGACCCTAAGAGATACTACCATTCCGGGTTAGAGTGGCTCTGGGTGTAATGGTAATAAAGGAGTACTCCCCTTTCCTCAAAGCCCCAGAACTGGAGCCTCACTATCAGATAGTTTAGTGTCATATCAGGACACTCGTTGCAGGCGTGATGGTCTTACCCCTCAGCAAAAATGCAATCGGCGTATTCTATAGCTCCAGCCGACTGGGTTATATATATATATATATATATATATATATATATATATATATATATATATCCTAGTCGGCTATAGATGACAATATATATATATATATATATATATATATATATATATATTACAAAACAACCGTTTGTTTTTTACTAATGTATCTTTGAATAGATCTTTTCTTATGCCTTCTTTTGCAAACTTACAATACAAATTAGACCAGCTGTTTCCTTAAACTTAATAGTTATAAATTGGCGGGCAAATTGAATATGACATTATGTCATAACATAAACGAAAATGTTTTTTGAACAAATTAACTTCGAATTAAAAAGAACGAAACGTCTATTTGTTAAGCATTTTGGTCATTTACTGTTTAGTACATAATTTGTAAGTATGATTTTTTTTAAGTATTTAAGTGACTTAAGAGAGTGAAAACTCCCTTTGCTATATATACATTTAAGGTTAATATACTTGTATGCATATTTTTAGTTACGAGGTGAATACAATAATTTTCCAGACTTTTTTCGTTCGGGTTTAAAATTTTCATAGACTCTTGAAAATTCACTATGTTATTGCTATACATCTTATGAGATGACTGACCAATTTTTATGATTTTAGGTTCAAATCAGCAGCTACAGAAGGAATTGGAATATACCCTACTAAAGCCTGATTGTCACAGCTGGTGAATTTCAAAAATGCAATCTGACACTTTAGAAGAAAGATATGCAATAAAATTCTGTTTTAAACTTGGAAAAAATGCCACAGAAACGTATGGAATGCTTCAGACTGCTTTTCGATCATCTTGCATGAATCGAGCATCAGTTTTTGAGTGGCATAAGAGATTCAAGGAAGGCAGGGAGTCTGTGAGGGATAATGAGAGGTGTGAGAGGAGTAAGGAAGTCAATACACCAGAGCTGATTGGCCAAAGGTTTAGGGTTACTATGTTGAGGTTTTAAGGGAGTTCAGGAAGAGATTCCATCGGAAGAGGCCAGCACTCTTCAAATAGGGTCAGTGACTTTTCCACAAGGAAAATACACCAGTCCACAACTCCACCCTTGTCACTGACTATTTGATCAAGATGGGTATCAAGACAGTTCCTCAGCCTCCCTATAGTCCCGACCTTGCTCCCTGTGACTTTTGGTTATTCCCTAAGCTCAGGGGCTGTCGTTATGAGACAACCGAGGAGATGAAAGAGGCTGTGACGAAGGTCATTGACACGCTCACACAAGAGAACTTCCATGGGGTCTTCCAGAAGTTGTTGGAACGGTACAACAAGTGCATTGCAGCCTGAGGATATTACTTCGAAGGGGAGTAGAGTTTCATGTGTGTGCTATCAATAAAAGTGCCATACGAAAAAAGTCTGGAAACTAATCATATGCACCTCGTAATTGTGGGACTAACGTATAAAACGAACATTGAATAAAAATTACTGGTGATTGTGTGTTCATGCAGAGATTAGGATTCGCAAATAAATTATTTTCGAAACATTTCTGAACGTTGGTAAACTGAACTTGAAGCTTCTTGTTGGTTATGTAACGTTGTTCGGCATTTTTTCTGGGTAATTAAGAAGATGAAAGACATTACGAATTGAAACTGAATAACCGGGTCTAACTTGTTGCTGACATCTTCATCTGGTACCTTAGTTGGTAAAACAGATGATACATGTTAACTGGCTTCTTCGAGGCAAAAGACAATGTGAATTTGTGTCTCGCCATGATCGACACCCGGTCAGTTGGACTTAGAACTGATTGTATCCCCTACGGAAAGGTAAGACCCCCACAAAAAGGGTGTCCTGAGTAAGATACTAAACTGCATCTGATGGTAAGGTTCTGGTTCTTGATATCTGGGATGTTCAGAGCATCCATTGCCATTATTTCAGGTTTACTCTGACCCGGAATGGCAGTACATGTTAGGTTCCTGTGTATAGGTCAAATAGATCTGTTTGAAAATTGTTTGTATTTAATAGGAATACTTGATATCATATAACCGTGTGCAAAAAATATAATTAAGAGAGTCGGCTGAAAAGTTCATAGATTGACAAAGATACCCTCATAGAATCTTACTAAATGTGGTTTATTTTTCAAGATTGTTCCTATGGCAGCCCATACAATTTTTCTATCAGTGTTGCAAAACCATGTGAAATTCACAGAAGAACGTGTTATGTTTACAGAGAAGCATGCTTTGATAAAAGATGTTTACAAATGGGCTAAATTATTAAAAAAAGGTCGAAATAGTATTCATACCGAAGACAGGCCAGGAAGGCCCACAGTGGTAAGAACACCTGAAATGGTGGATTCTGTTATTGTGCTCATTTTGGCTGACAGAAAAGTTACAATAGAAGACGTCTCTGAACGATTAGGAATTTCTGTGGGAACAGTACAAAAAATTGTGCATGATGACCTGGCCTTTTCTAAAGTCAGTGGTCATTGGGTTTTACCAGGGCAATGCAAGGTCTCATAAAACTGTAAGAACAGTGGGAACTATCAGTCAGTTTGCATGGGAATAGCTGTCACATCCTCCTTACAGATCTTGCTCCTTCTGATTTCCACTTGTTTGTGGAAAAGACTTCCATTCAAAGACTTCTGTGTAGAACTAAGTTTTCAAGCGGTAATAAAGAGAATAGTAGGTCAGACTAGGTTCTTTAACCTTGGTTCGGCAACCGGTTTAGAAAGAAAACTCTGAATTCAAACCTGCTAAACTCTGCTTAAAAATTAACCCTGTGTCACATCCCGCCCATTCGGAGGGGGTTGGTAAATACATACGTAAATAAGGGAAATGAACCCAACAATATAGAGAAAACAGCGTAATCCAAAGAGAATAATTCCGTGTAAAAGAAAGTCACGTTATAACATTTCGGTTCTAATGAACCTTCATCAGGACTAGGAAGGATGATATCGATTGACGTTAGATCACTGATGGATCTTTAATGAAACATAAAACTGTTGGGTATCACCAACCTTTTCAGCATAATGAGCTAGGCCATCTACCATATATAGCAGTAGCTCTAATACCAAGAGGTTCCAGTCCAGATCATTTTGGTGACAATTTGATTGCGGACTAGTCATCTCCAGGTACTGGGTAGCACTTTGGCCGGCCGAGTTGTCGGGACGCGGTTCGGGCAGAGTGTGTCTCGGTGCCTGGGGGTTTTTCCTACGGCCTCAGGGGGCCTTCCCCCCAGGCTTTTACTCCCTTCTGGGAGGTTTGGGTTATCGCCCGGCGCCTGAGGCGCCCCTAATAAGGGGAATGCCGACGGGGCCGTAGGCATTTTTGGGAACTCCGGGCGCGTGTGGGCTACGGCCCTGCGCCCGGTCCCACCTAAAAAAGGCCTTGTGCCATACTTGCGCGTAAGGTGGGGCGGTCAATAAATACTCCAGTCCAGATCAGTCTATGAATCCGAAGAGCCGTTTCCTATTGTTGAAGTATATCCTTATTCAAGCCACTAATCCTATGTTCCTACTACTAACAGTCTCTCTCTTGTAAATACTTGTTCCTGTAAATATAACTCTTTTTCCTCGTATCTCATTACTACTACTACTACCTGCGTTCATTAACCAGAACGCCACAAAAACAAAGGGGAAATTATATATACAGAGAAAGGGATAACCGTTTAATCAATGAATCAGCGTTCGTATTTAAAGATATGTCACGCGACTGTTAGATACACAAGTGGTTCAACTCTCCGGAGATATCTTTTCCGGGTCAAGCCACCAACGGAATTCAACATGATCAAGAACTGTGTTTACTCTATCCCTTGCAGTTTTGTCAAAATATACAAAGGTGAGACAGGTCGCCCACTAAAAGTAAGGCTAGGAAAGCATCGGAAGGCAGTAGTACGAGGTGAGGTTGAAAAGTCAGGTATGGCGGACCATATATGGAAGGAAAAGGGAAACCTTGATAGGGCTGAACATTGGAAGATTAGACGCCTTAAGGAATCAGCACATATGTTGGACTACAATGACCTGCTGAGTAGACCAAGTATAGAGTTGAATACAATATGGGAACCGATAATTAAAAAGGCTAAATAAAAATTTAAAAAATCTGAATATGAGCACAGGCAAAAAATCATACATAATTGTAGTAACCCTAGTCAAGGAAGAACATTAGGTTTGTAAGTCCCAAAAATTCACTCTGAATTGTCCAGCAGGATACATAGCGTAACGGTTATAGGCGTTGGTTCCCTAAGCTTCTAAGGAGACAATCATCTGGAGGTTTCAGATTCAATTCTGACTGCAGGTGAGTAACAATGCATGAATACTTAACACTGGTACCCGATTATTGCTAACGGAATCAGAACAGGCGATCCCCGTGGATTCAATAAAGGACGTAGTTCGAAGTTCCGTGAAGGTTCCAAGTTTGACAAACACCTGAAGAAGGCCGGAGGACATATGGCCGAAACGTTGTGGAAATAGCAATAGTCCGAAAACCTTTAATAATAAAAAGCATAGTGAATTATCAATAAATCCACAAAGCGAAATTGCACAGGCTTCAGAAATTTGTCTCAATCTTTTGTTATGGATATAAGCTAACATTGTGGCTGTATTAAAATCGAAGTCCTGATCAGACTTAGAAATGTGTTGAAGAAGTACATTATTAAGATTACCAACTTTAGTTTGTAAATATGCTTATGAAAACCTCTCGACGTTTCGCCTATATATTTCAGTTTACAGTCTTTGGAAGGAAAACACTGGCGTCCGAAATAGTGTTGCTTTGAGGAGATGAGTGCAGTAAATCGTAGATTGTTTTAGAGGATGAAGTGACAGTTTTAATACTAAGTTTATTTAAGTTATTTCCTATGATGTTAGTGGAAGAATTGTCAGGTAAAGTAATGTGTGTATGGGGGAGATTTATTGTATCAGAGGGTGTGTTAACATTAGTTCGAGGTTGATTTCTGTTGCGAATTTTAAGGGTTATAGCGTTGGCAAAGGGTACAAAAAGTTTGGGGTAAAGAAGGTTGGAAAAGTAATTTTAAGGGTTTTAGAGTTGACAAAGGGAACAAAAGGTTCGGGGCAAAGAAGGTTGGAAAAGTAATTTTAAGGGTTTTAGAGTTGGCAAAGGGAACAAAAGGTTCGGGGCAAAGAAGGTTGGAAAAGTAATTTTAAGGGTTTTAGAGTTGGCAAAGTGTACAAAAGGTTTGGGGCAAGGAGGTTGGAAAAGTAATTTTAAGGGTTTTAGAGTTGGCAAAGTGTACAAAAGGTTTGGGCAAGGAGGTTGGAAAAGTAATTTTCTATGTAATTAAATTCATCATCTCATATTTCGTGGGGCAAATATGTAGGGTCCTCAGGTAAGAACCTATGATAACTCTCCTTTTAGTGTTAATGTTGTGGTGCGAATAGAAATGTATGTGGTCGTTTTTACTGGTTGGTTTACGGTAACCTCTCTATTCTAATTTGTTATTATTACTAATAAGTAAGGCATCCCAAAAAAGGATTTTATGGAATATGAAGGTGACGCTGATATCATTTGTCATTGGTGCGCTCGGAACAATCCCCAAAGGACTGGTTAAAGGACTGGAAGACTCAGAAATTAGAGGACAAATGGAGATCATCCAGACTACAGTATTATGAAGATCAGCCAGAATTCTGAGAAGAGTCCTGGAAACTTAAGGAGACTTGCTGTCACTCAAATTCCTGTGGAAAACCATCAGCTAATGCTGGTAGAAAAAAAACTCTCAAGGGATTAATAATGATTATACAAACGAATCCTCTAATCACGGCCAGAAATTTTAATCTACAAGAAAAAAAAAAGAACTTGCAATCTGGTGAATTTTGTCGTTCCGTTGGATTACAGTGAAGATAGAAGAAAGCGAAAAGAAAGACAATTACTTGGACCTTGCTAGAGAAGTGAAAATGCTGTGGAACATGAAGGTGACGGCGATTGTAATTGTTGCGTTTGGAACGATCCCCAAATCCTTAGAAAAAAAAACTGGAGAATTTTGAAATCCGGACAAGAATCGATACCTTCCAGTTCAAAGTACTGTTAAGATCGGCTAGAATACTCAGGAGAGTCCTGGAGACTTGAGGAGATTTGCTGTTAGTTAAACTCCAGCAAAAGACCACTAGCATTCGCTGGAGTGAACAACTCGCAAGAAAGGAAATAATAATAATAATAATAATAATAATAATAGCCACCAGAAACGAAGACCAACAGAATGACAATTAATAAAAAACAAAAATCAGAAGAAAAGCAACTCTATGGGCGTTTTAAAAGACTATTAAACAACATCTTACTCGAGAAAACCTAGACGTGGCAAAGAAAAAGAAACATTGAGAGAAACAGAATCTCTCCTAATAGCAGCACAAAACAATCCAAAAAAGAACCAATTATATGAAGGCGAGAATAGATAAGACGCAACAAAATAGCAAGTGTAGGTTATGTAGTAATAGAGACGAAACCTTCAATCACATAATAACCGAACGCAGCAAATTAGTACAGAAGGAGTATAAGACGAAACACGACTGGGTGGGCAAGGTGATTCGCAGGGAGATGTGCAAGAAATTTAAATTTGACGATGCGAACAACACAGCATCTGTCCTGGAGAATGACACTCATAAACTCCTATGGGACTTTGACATACAAACGGATCACCTAATCTCGGCCCGACGACCAGATCTTATAAGGATCCATCTCTTATCCACCCTCGCTAAAAGTAAATAATTAAAAGTAATTAAATAAAAGTAAAATGGGTTTTTAGCCTTGGTCAAGGAAATGTAAAAAGTGTGTTTGTTTTGCAGAGTTTTCCTTTTCCTAG
Organism: Sepioteuthis lessoniana; assembly: GCA_963585895.1. Classification (NCBI taxonomy): domain Eukaryota; kingdom Metazoa; phylum Mollusca; class Cephalopoda; order Myopsida; family Loliginidae; genus Sepioteuthis; species Sepioteuthis lessoniana. The sequence continues at coordinate 23,688,286 of OY757922.1, forward strand.
ACTAGTTGCCTAACCAAAGCTGAAGAACCCTGTCAGTCCAATTATTTACCCATAGCTGGAGGAAAAATGATTAGATTCATGTCTTTCGCAAGGATATTAGTGCTATGTGAAATGCAATCTGCCACGTCCAGGATTTGAACTCGTGTTGCCGTGTCCATTGCCTAAGCCAATAACCATTACACCATGGGCACCGCCTAATGATGAGTGTACGTCATTATTGGTTGGGCAATACTAGCGCGTCCATGTTTATGAGTCCATAGGAGAACATCACTTATGTGTTGGTCCTTACTTTCCTAGCAGTACCCATCATGTTTTGTTCGTCTTATTTGGATGGTTTGTGAGACGGGAGATAAGTGGCCGTCCAGCTATTGTTTTGAGGAGTGCTACTTCAAGGATTTGTTCAAAACAGCACTTAGTATTCTTGTGTTGTTCTCATCCAGATTTTTCTCCTTGCGTTTCGTTATGCGTCCTGTTGGAATATCCTTGCGGTAGAATCAACATAGCTACAGCTTAGGAGAATTCTCGGTTTATTTTATCAGATAATCGATAACCTTACAGTTGATGAGATACTGCTACTGAGGTATTTGAACTGGTCTATTAATTTCAGAGGTTTGCAAGTTAAACAGGAGATGGCTCCATCTTGTTTAAAACTCATGAACTCTGTTTTATTTGCGTTCACGCGGAGGCCAATGCTTCCTGCTTCTTGCTCAAGGTTGTGCAATTGGGAAAACAAGACAATAGGGCTTAGGTAAGTGTATTTGTGAGAAGAGCTAGATCATTTGCATAGTCAGTGTTTATCATGGTTTCTGTGAGACATTTCGCCCATGCCTGCTGCTTTTTTGCCTCCTATTTTTTCAAGTTCTTTCTCCGAAAACTGTCCGAGTTTGATATCTTGTTGGCTGTTAATAATTTTTTCGGTAGGGTTATCAGTGAATTCCGGTGGGTTTCTGAGCAGATTCTGGAAATGTTTTTTCCACTTCGGAAGTCTTTCTTTTTGGATGGCAGCTTTTAATTTTACTCTCGGGGTGATCTCCCTTCTGCTCACTTCATTTGCTGTCTACCATGCGGGGGTGTCCTCGTGGTGTAATGGTTAAAGCGATGAACTGCGGAATCGTAGTACGCGAGTTCGTACTCCAGTCGCGCTATTATGTTCACTTTCGGGCAAATACCCTTGGGAAAGGTATGAACCCCCTTATTCTCCCTCCAGCTATGGGTAAATAGTAGGACGGACTAGGTTCTTCAGCCTTGTTGAGGCAACTAGTCTAGGAGAAGGAAAACTCTGAATTCAAACCTGTTAAACTCCGCTTAAAAATTGACCTTGTGTCATATCCTGCCCGAGCGGAGGGGTTGGTAAATAGTACCATGATAATCGTGATTGTCTATTTCCGATCTAATTTCTGACTTCATTAATTTGATGTTGAATGTGTTTGAATTGTCCTTTTTGATTTGATGTTGAATGTGTTTGAATTGTCCTTTTTGATATGGACTAGTTCCCGCTAGACTTTCTTAAGTTTCTGCACGTTGACATTGTCGGGTTTCTACTTCCTTTTCCTTTCATTTAACATATAATATGTCAACGTCATCTCAATCCCCCAGTTTCCTCATCAGTTTTCTTGTTCTGTAGTCAAGTTTTCTAAGCTTCTATCTTGTCCAGTTTAAAAAGAGTTTAATAGAAGCGTGCTTAGCGAAACGGTTATTAACATAGGAAATGGGATCGGCAACCTGTGTTTAAAATTCTAGACGAAGCTGTTTGTCTACTTAGCGCTAATGCTTTTGGGAAAAAAAAAACATGTATCTATTGTTTCTCCCCACAGCTGTGAGTAAAATAATAGGGCAGAGTTTTTTTTGTCTTGGTTAGGCAACCAATCAAGGAGAAGAAAACCCTGAATTCAAACCGGCTTTACTTCCCCTTTAAAAAGGTTAACTTTTGTCATATCCTGCTGGTGGCGGAGAGGTTAGTTAAATACATTCAAGAGATATTGTAGTAAGTGAGTTCGAACTATTATGTTCACTTTTGGACAAATGCCCTTGGGAAAAGTATGAACTCCTTTATCTCCCATGCTATGGGTTAAATAGTACCACCACTGTTCTTCTATGGAGATGTTTTTCGCATTAAATGACCCATGAAGGTTGATTTGCCATTAGATAAACCTGATTGAATTGATAAACTAAACTACTAAGAATCATATTAAAACATGATGATGAGCAATATTGCTTATAAAAATAATTCATGGCTTTCTTCAATGTTAAACTGCTCAATTTTCACTTTAACATTAAGAGTATATAAAAATACAGGCCGTCTCAATACATATGGAGAACCCATGTGACTACAAATAACTTTACTACTAATAATAATGTTGTGTTCTTTTTTAAAATAGTATACTATAACAACTATTAATCCTCGATCACAATGCCTTGGACAAGAGAGGAAAAATATTTTACGTCACTAATTTGGAGACGAGATCACTGAAAACTGTCTCAAAATAGATGCATTCATATAATATGATAATGATTTATTACTGAGGCAAGAAACTGAAAAAGGATTGCATGTCCTGGAAGCTGATATAATAACAATTTAAAAAAAAGATTGATTTGATGTTTCTAGCTCAAAGGATGCATTTTTTACTGGACGTGTTCCAAATGACCGCCATTGCGCTTGTCTCAGTTATAAATCATTATTATATTAACATGTTGGTTATTAGAGATTTGATATTTAAAGACTGTTACTACATTTAAATATATTTTAAGTGCATGAACCTGATACGAGATCATAAAAAATTGAAGCATTCATGTTTGCTTCTTAAGTAGAAAAAAAAAAGAAGCTGTCAAGCTACAATGAATAATTGTCTTCCGTGCATATCTGTTCGAACCTGCAACGGGCTCGCATAACAGCTCCAGAAACCCATTCTGGGTCTTTTTTCGCTTTTGGTCTTTGAACTGTTGAGACGTTGTCACTAACCCTGCCAGGGAGCGTTAAAACCACATGAATGTCTTTTACCTACCTTTATCAAGTAAGCCTTCTGCTATTTTTTGCCCCTTTAACATACTGCTTGTCCATAGATCAATATGTGTATAATTCAAGCAGTTGGGTCAAATTTGTGCATTCTTTCTTTTTAATATCACTTGCGTGGATTAAATATTAAATGTTCTTGCATGTGTAAATAAATTCATCTTATCTTTCCTTTCATTGCATTCAGTATAAGTATATTACAGATATATCAATGTTAATATTGGTTATTCTGGAGTGGTAACTCGAATTAAAAATTTCTTCTTTATCATCAAACATTATAATAAAGCAATTTTTAGTTATCTTTTCAATAGTCCTTAGTATTTTAGTGTATGTGAGATAACTTGGTGAAGAAAAGTTGGTCTGGACAGATGTTGCAGATAAATTGTTATGATAGAGCAGAGGTGCTAAAAATGTAGTGAGCCGACTAGCGTTCTAAGTGTACGAATTGTACATGCGCATGGGTATTTTGGCTAGGCTTCACTTAGTTTCATATATCATCTACCCACCCACTTTTGAATTATGTACGCCAAAACCTGAAAACGGGGGTAGGTTGGGAGTTATAGTAGTATTAGTATATTAATATTATCATGCTTGTTCGTATTAGTGACCTTCACTCTTGTCTGCCTAGAATCAGAGAGTAGTGATGTGTTATTTTGATCTATCCGTTAATTCTACTTGTTCATATTAGTGACCATTACCCTCGTCTCCCTAGAATCAGAGACTATTATCGTGCTATTCTTATATATCCAATAATTCTGCTTGTTCATATTTGTGACCATTACCCTTGTCTGCCTAGAATCAGAGACTATTATCGTGCTATTCTGATATATCCAATAATTCTGCTAGTTCATATTTGTGAGCATTACCCTTGTCTGCTTAGAATCAGAGACTATTATCGTGCTATTCTTATATATCCAATAATTCTGCTTGTTCATATTTGTGAGCATTACCCTTGTCTGCCGAGAATCAGAGACTATTATCGTGCTATTCTGATATATCCAATAATTCTACTGGTTATTATTTGTGAGCATTACCCTTGTCTGCTTAGAATCAGAGACTATTATCGTGCTATTCTTATATATCCAATAATTCTGCTAGTTCATATTTGTGAGCATTAGCCTTGTCTGCCTAGAATCAGAGACTATTATCGTGCTATTCTGATATATCCAATAATTCTGCTTGTTCATAGTTTGGAACGAGCAGCAGCAAGCATAGGCCTCCATGTTAATGCACACAAAACGGAATATATGTGCTATAACCAAACGGGGGACATCTCCACTCTAGAAGGAACCCCTCTTAAACTAGTAGACAAATTCACGTACCTAGGAAGCAGCGTCGAATCAACCGAAAAGGACATCGAAACGAGGTTAACGAAAGCATGGACAGCTATCAATAGGCTATCGACTATATGGAAATCAGACCTAACCGATAAAATGAAACGCAGTTTCTTCCAGGCAGCGGTCACATCGATACTGCTATATGGATGCACTACATGGGCGCTAACAAAACGGCTGGAGAAGAAACTAGATGGCAATTACACAAGAATGCTGCGTGCAATCCTCAACAAGTCCTGGCAGCAACACCCCACAAGACACCAACTGTACGGCCACCTGCCCCCTATCACGAAAACTATTCAAGTTAGGCGAACCAGACATGCAGGACATTGCTGGAGAAGCAGAGATGAACTCATAAAAGATGTACTCTTATGGATCCCCACACACGGCCGCGCAAAAGCAGGACGACCAGCATGAACGTACATTCAGCAGCTATGTGAGGATACAGGTTGTTGTCCTGAAGACCTGCCTAGGGCGATTAACGATAGGGAGGAGTGGCGAGAGAGGGTCAGGGATATCCGTGCTGCCAGCACGATATGATGATGATGATGATGATACATCCGAAAATTCTGCTTGTTCATATTTGTGAGCATTACCCTTGTCTGCCTAGAATCAGAGACTATTATCGTGCTATTCTGATATATCCAATAATTCTGCTTGTTCATATTTGTGAGCATTACCCTTGTCTGCCTAGAATCAGAGACTATTATCGTGCTATTCTGATATATCCAATAATTCTGCTTGTTCATATTTGTGAGCATTACCTTTGTCTGCCTAGAATCAGAGACTATTATCGTGCTATTCTGATATATCCAATAATTCTGCTTGTTCATATTTGTGAGCATTACCCTTGTCTGCCTAGAATCAGAGACTATAATCGTGCTATTCTTATATGTCCAATAATTCTGCTTTTTCATATTTGTGAGCATTACCCTTGTCTGCCTAGAATCAGAGACTATTATCGTGCTATTCTGATATATCCAATAATTCTACTTGTTCATATTTGTGAGCATTACCCTTGTCTGCCAAGAATCAGAGACTATAATCGTGCTATTCTGATATATCCAATAATTCTGCTTGTTCATATTTGTGAGCATTACCCTTGTCTGCCTAGAATCAGAGACTATTATCGTGCTATTCTGATATATCCAATAATTCTGTTGGTTCATATTTGTGAGCATTAGCCTTGTCTGCCTAGAATCGGAGACTATTATCGTGCTATTCTGATATATCCAATAATTCTGCTTGTTCATATTTGTGGGCATTACCCTTGTCTGCCTAGAATCAGAGACTATTATCCGGGACATTGGCCCAGCGGTTAGGGTGTTCGCCAATGGCCCGGGAGACCTGGGTTCAATCCCAGGTCGAGTCATACCAAAGACTTTAAAAATGGAACTTGATACCACCTTGCTTAACACTCAGCATTATAAGGTACGGTTCAAGGGTAAAGTGGAGCAATCCTGGGAATGGAGTAGCGCCCTCCCCTACACCTTGGTGTAGTAGCTATCGAAAAGGGAGCCTTCGGGTCACCCTCGACTATGGTCGCTAACTTTACTTTACTTATTCTTATATGTCCAGTAATTCTGCTTTTTCAAATTGGTGAGCATTATCCTTGTCTGCCTAGAATCAGAGACTATTATCGTGCTATTCTGATATATCCAATAATTCTGCTTGTTCATATTTGTGAGCATTACCCTTGTCTGCGTAGAATCAGAGACTATTCTCGTGCTATTCTGATATATCCAATAATTCTGCTTGTTTATATTTGTGAGCATTATCCTTGTCTGCCTAGAATCAGAGACTATTATCGTGCTATTCTGATATATCCAATAATTCTGCTTGTTCATATTTGTGAGCATTACCCTTGTCTGCCTAGAATCAGAAACTATTATCGTGCTATTCTGATATATCCAATAACTCTGCTTGTTCATATTTGTGAGCATTACCCTTGTCTGCCTAGAATCAGAGACTATAATCGTGCTATTCTTATATATCCAATAATTCTGCTTGTTCATATTTGTGACCATTACCCTTGTCTGCCTAGAATCAGAGACTATTATCGTGCTATTCTGATATATCCAATAATTCTGCTAGTTCATATTTGTGAGGATTAGCCTTGTCTGCCTAGAATTAGAGACTATTATCATGCTATTCTGATATATCTAATAATTCTGCTAGTTCATATTTGTGAGCATTACCCTTGTCTGCCTAGAATCAGAGACTATTGGCGTGCTATTCTTATATGTCCAGTAATTCTGCTTTTTCAAATTGGTGAGCATTATCCTTGTCTGCCTAGAATCAGCGACTATTATCGTGCTATTTTGATATATACACTAATATAGCTTGTTCATATTTGTGAGCATTACCCTTGTCTGCCTAGAATCAGAGACTATTATCGTGCTATTCTGATATATCCAATAATTCTGCAAGTTCATATTTGTGAGCATTACACTTGTCTGCCTAGAATCAGAGACTATTATCGTGCTATTCTGATACATCCAATAATTCTGCTAGTTCATATTTGTGAGCATTACCCTTGTCTGCCTAGAATCAGAGACTATTATCGTGCTATTCTGATATATCCAATAATTCTCCTTGTTCATACTTGTTAGCTTTACCCTTGTCTGCCTAAAATCAGAGACATTTATTGTGCTATTCTGATATATCCAATAATTCTGCTTGTTCATATTTGTGAGCATTACCCTTGTCTGCCTAGAATCAGAGACTATTATCGTGCTATTCTGATATATCCAATAATTCTGCTAGTTCATATTTGTGAGCATTAGCCTTGTCTGCCTAAAATCAGAGACTATTATCGTGCTATTCTGATATATCCAATAATTCTGCTTGTTCATATTTGTGAGCATTACCCTTGTCTGCCTAGAATCAGAGACTATTATCATGCTATTATGATACATCCAATAATTCTGCTTGTTCATATTTGTGAGCATTACCCTTGTCTGCCTAGAATCAGAGACTATTATCGTGCTATTCTGATATATCCAATAATTCTGCTAGTTCATATTTGTGAGCATTACCCTTGTCTGCCTAGAATCAGAGACTATAATCGTGCTATTCTGATATATCCAATAATTCTGCTTGTTCATATTTGTGAGCATTACCCTTGTCTGCCTAGTATCAGAGACTATTATCGTGCTATTCTGATATATCCAATAATTCTGTTTGTTCATATTTGTGAGCATTACCCTTGTCTGCCTAGAATCAGAGACTATTATCGTGCTATTCTGATATACCTAATAATTCTGCTAGTTCATATTTGTGAGCATTACCCTTGTCTGCCTAGAATCAGAGACTATTATTGTGCTATTCTTATATGTCCAGTAATTCTGCTTTTTCAAATTGGTGAGCATTATCCTTGTCTGCCTAGAATCAGAGACTATTATCGTGCTATTCTGATATATCCAATAATTCTGCTTGTTCATATTTGTGAGCATTACCCTTGTCTGCCTAGAATTAGAGACTATTATCGTGCTATTCTGATATATCCAATAATTCTGCTTGTTCATATTTGTGAGCATTACCATTGTCTGCCTAGAATCAGAGACTATAATCGTGCTATTCTGATATATCCAATAATTCTGCTTGTTCATATTTGTGAGCATTACCCTTGTCTGCCTAGAATCAGAGACTATTATCGTGCTATTCTGATATATTCAATAATTCTGTTGGTTCATATTTGTGAGGATTAGCCTTGTCTGCCTAGAATCAGAGACTATTATCGTGCTATTCTGATATATCTAATAATTCTGCTAGTTCATATTTGTGAGCATTACCCTCGTCTGCCTAGAATCAGAGACTATTGGCGTGCTATTCTGATATGTTCAGTAATTCTGCTTTTTCAAATTGGTGAGCATTATCCTTGTCTGCCTAGAATCAGAGACTATTATCGTGCTATTCTGATATATCCAATAATTCTGCTTGTTCATATTTGTGAGCATTACGCTTGTCTGCCTAGAATCAGAGACTATTATCGTGCTATTCTGATATATCCAATAATTCTGCTTGTTCATATTTGTGAGCATTACCCTTGTCTGCCTAGAATCAGAGACTATTATCGTGCTATTCTGATATATCCAATAATTCTGCTAGTTCATATTTGTGAGCATTACCCTTGTCTGCCTAGAATCAGAGACTATTATCGTGCTATTCTGATATATCCAATAACTCTGCTTGTTCATATTTGTGAGCATTACCCTTGTCTGCCTAGAATCAGAGACTATTATCGTGCTATTCTGATATATCCAATAATTCTGCTTGTTCATATTTGTGAGCATTACCCTTGTCTGCTTAGAATCAGAGACTATTATCGTGCTATATTTATATATACAATAATTCTGCTAGTTCATATTTGTGAGCATTAACCTTGTCTGCTTGGAATCAGAGACTATTATTGTGCTATTCTGATATATCCAATAATTCTGCTTGTTCATATTTGTGAGCATTACGCTTGTCTGCCTAGAAACAGAGACTATTATCGTGCTATTCTGATATATACAATAATTCTGCAAGTTCATATTTGTGAGCATTACCCTTGTCTGCCTAGAATCAGAGACTATTTTCGTGCTATTCTGATACATCCAATAATTCTGCTAGTTCATATTTGTGAGCATTACCCTTGTCTGCTTAGAATCAGAGACTATTATCGTGCTATTCTGATATATCCAATAATTCTTCTTGTTCATACTTGTGAGCTTTACCCTTGTCTGCCTAGAATCAGAGACATTTATTGTGCTATCCTGATATATCCAATAATTCTGCTTGTTCATATTTGTGAGGATTAGCCTTGTCTGCCTAGAATCAGAGACTATTATCGTGCTATTCTGATATATCTAATAATTCTGCTAGTTCATATTTGTGAGCATTACCCTCGTCTGCCTAGAATCAGAGACTATTGGCGTGCTATTCTTATATGTCCAGTAATTCTGCTTTTTCAAATTGGTGAGCATTATCCTTGTCTGCCTAGAATCAGAGACTATTATCGTGCTATTTTGATATATCCACTAATATAGCTTGTTCATATTTGTGAGCATTACCCTTGTCTGCCTAGAATCAGAGACTATTATCGTGCTATTCTGATATATCCAATAATTCTGCAAGTTCATATTTGTGAGCATTACACTTGTCTGCTTAGAATCAGAGACTATTATCGTGCTATATTTATATATCCAATAATTCTGCTAGTTCATATTTGTGAGCATTACCCTTGTCTGCTTAGAATCAGAGAGTATTATCGTGCTATTTTGATATATCCAATAATTCTGCTTGTTCATATTTGTGAGCATTAACCTTGTCTGCTTGGAATCAGAGACTATTATTGTGCTATTCTGATATATCCAATAATTCTGCTTGTTCATATTTGTGAGCATTACCCTTGTCTGCCTTGATATTTTTGCTTCAGATGCTGGAGTATCTAAGGTCTGTCGTCTTCAACCATTGGACTGCTTCTAACTAGGACGGAGAATCTGAGACATTTAGAACCACAAGCCTTTGGCCAAAAAATAAGGAAAAGTATTTTTTGTAAATTATAACACTGGGGGATCCTTTTTTATTTTTAGATTTAATTAAACACTTGGACTGGGGACCGCTAAAGTCTCTTGCTTCATTAACTTTGTAAGCATTTAAACTCGACCAAATTGTTTGATTAGTAAACAACCTGTTCTTTTTGTTATTTCTTAATTCTTTCCCAAATAATCTCCAATCCTTCAAATAACAAAAGAGAAACTCATGTGGTTTTAAAATGGCCTATTAGGCTTTAATCCAAATATAATCTGGTCTTTGAAAGACAAGAAAGAAGAAGAAGAAGAAGAAGAAGAAGAAGAAGAAGAAGAAGAAGAAGAAGAAGAAGAAGAAGAAGAAGAAGAAGAAATAACCAATGGTGTCCTATTCTCTTTTTAAACACATGCTTACATCGCTTATGGGTCAATCTAGCTTCGCATTGCATGGGATTTTATTTCTTTTTATTTTCTTTTTGTAGGAAGAAAAAGTAGTTGGTTGATTTCAAGTATATTCTAGATTTATGATCATAACTGAACTAACAGCGGATGTTGTTTTATGACACAAGCTGTGAATATTTTAAATTTAAGTAATCAAACAAGTGCACTCGAGTGGGCTGTAAACTGTGCCTCAATGAAACCAAGTTCACGTGTTGCATTATAATCAATCAAGTGAAAATGGCATTAGAATTTGCTGTCTGGTAACGACAACGTATTCAAATATGACCAATGAATAAAGAAAGGAGATTTAAAAAACTAGTTTTTGTATAAAGTTACTTGAATGCCACTGTCGAGAGTTTCTGCTCAATAACAAACCACACCTATTGATAGATTTTATATAATAATTACAAGCAGTAAGTATCTGTACTATGCACGGCTTTTAAGCTGGTTACTAAGGTTCATAAGCTGGATATTGTCAGTTAGGATAAACAATGCGTATCAAAATTTAAAAAAATGTCAACATTCCGACTGAGTGCTGGACTGTCAATGCTCGATGGCAGACTTGAGATCGAAAGCCCCCAGATTCGGCTGGGCTGGGCCACCTTCGGGTAGGTGAGCTGCATTATTGACACCTTTGACACCTTTGAATAGCACTGCAACTCTTGGTCTCATTAAAGCTATCATCAGGCATCCGTGTTTGGGTCCATGTCCAGCTAAGCTCATCAGGATCACATTGCACAGTGGGCATAGTCCAGCTGGGCTCGAGCCACGGCTTGTGCCCGACCGACCTCCCCTAACCCCGCCCTATAATCGACCTTCGGGTCATTGACTTTGTGTCAAGTCCTGTCTGGTGTGAGGGAGAGACAAATATCACACTCACATAAAACTCATTTTCTTCGAGCTTTGAACCAGAAATCCGTTCTCCCTAAATAACAAGCGTCTTGCTCAGTTAACTCCCTTGCAAATCATGGCGATTACTTCAAGTTTTATTATCATAAATTGTAGTTTTATTTTGAGGTGTAAGGATTCAAATAATACAATCGATTGAAATTATTGTCTTCCTTTGGTGACAGATCTGGAGTATTTCCAGATAGATGGTGATGCATCAACATAAATACGATCTTTTATAACAAAAGAAAAAAAAATTTAGTTCGAAAATAACAGGTCGTTCACGAACAACAACTAGTTTTCATCTCCATACGATGGTAAAGGATGTTAAAACAATTCATACTGTTATCAAATATTGCGGAGTAACTGATGCTTTGCGGATAAAAGGTTAAAAGTGTAGACATCTTAGGCGTTTCTCTCTCTCACACTTTCTCTCTCTCACACACACAAACAAACAAACAAACAAACAAACAAATAAAAATATTAGATTAATTTTTGTTTCAAATTACATATTTATGTTGAAGATTTTTCAAAAGTTTTTCATCAGACGCACGATTCCGTTAAGATCTTGTGGTAGGTACAGAAGTTAAATATTGTTTTTAAAAACGTGTGCGAAATAAGATATTTTGAAAACGATTAAAACATTTTAAAATCCTAAAAAAAGGAGCCTTTGTTTCGGGCATTTCTCTTCAAAGAATTATGTTAGTGACAATAGAGTTTATATCGGAGGAAGCAAACTTGGGATATTATCCATATGCGCTGATATATATAAACTTCTTTCTATTTGAATACAATTGTAATGCAATGTAATATGGTAAATGGAGTAACATTTACAGTATAAACAATATAATCTGTTTGTAAAATATATTCAAAAATAGAGTAAATGAACAGCATGGACTTTAAATCTGTCTAGTTTTACGCTTTCATAAAAAAATTATATATATATATATATTGAGAGAGAGAGAGAGAGAGAGAGAGAGAGAGAGAGAGAAAGAGAGAGAGAGAGATTTTGAGCGTTTTTATTTCTAGAAAGAATAAAATAAAAAGATAATGAAATAAAAAAATAGATATATAAATAAAATGAATTTAAAAAAGTCAGCGAATTTAAAAAAAAAAATTAATCAGATTTTTGTCTCGAAGATCTCGCCTACACGAACGACTCCGTTGATGTTCTGACACGTATTAACTTTTTCGTATTAGAATAAAATGCTAATGCAAGATATCGTACAAGAATATGATAAATGGTGCAAAAGTTACAGGATAAACAATATGAATGATAAAAAAATATCCACAGTAAATGACATTTATGTCTTGATGTTTGATATGTTTCTGTAGAGAGACAATAAATAATCATGTCGTTTAGAGAATGGGGGTATCCGCTGGGTGACTCATGGGGTTGTCACATGAGAGTCTCAGTAACCCATTTTCTCTCTCTTTGGTCTCTGTTCTTTGAACAGGAGAGACATGTCTCGGACCCTGCCTGAGAACGGTGAAGACACGTGAATATTGTCCTTTTTTTTCATAAAATAAACTTTTTCCATTTTTGTACCCCTTCTACATACTGCTTGTTCAGCGAACAATAACTGTATATTTCTTGCTGTTGGGATACTTTAGTGTGTCTAACTTCTTAATACCATTGGTATGTATATCATGTATATAAAAGGTTAAAAGTTCTTGTATGTACAAAGGCGTTTATCTTGTTATTCCTTTCGTTTTATTCAGTGTAAATAATATCCTCATCATCATCATCTGACGGCGCGGATTCTCTTGACTCTCTTTCGCCATCCATCCCAATTGGTCATCGCACCCGATGTCCTTTAGACGGCACCTAGTGTCCGCACAGAGGTTATGAATGTAAAATTTTGTTGGTCGGTCAGAACTGGTGCGTCCATTACAGGATTCCATCGAAAGACGTCGTTTCCTGCAGGAACTATTACTGATGCAGACTACGAAGATGATCTAGCGCTTCTTGTAAATGCACCTGCTTAAGCCGAATATCTGCTTCGTGGTAAACAGCAAGAGGCATTGGTTTACTCGTAAACTCACATAAAACAGAGTTCATGTCCTTTAATTAAGTGCCATCTCTTCATTAAATGACGAAGATTTTATATTACGGATATATTAATGTTAATATCGGTCTGTAGTGGAGGAGGATTCGATGAAACATTTTCCCTACCGCTAAACATACCAATACTAGTATATGCCTTTTTCGTGACCAACTCACTTAATGGCCAGTTCAGTAGAATGGAATACGTGAAGTGAGATACAGGTGCCTGGACCTACATTTAGCCCTTCGTTAGAAGTCGTTCTACCATAACTAAATGAAAAAATTAAATAATAGAATGGAATATAATGAATTTTTAAAAAGCAAATTTGTGAAGCAACTGAAGTACAATCGTGTTTTTAAAATATGATGATGAGGCAGGGGGGGGGCGTTGCGTAGTGATTAATGTGTGGAATAGCGAAAAAAATTATTTAAAAAATTATTTAAGATATTGACACTCTCGATACACTGTTTTGTTAAAAATTTGATACACCATAAACCTACTTTCACAATATTTCAGCATCGATGTACAGAATTCTCAACGTGTGCTATTGTCGTAGATTTTGAAATGGGGGAATCCACGTGACTAACTTGCTGGACTGTCATATTGTAGTTGGCAAATTCGAACTTCAGTTGCACTATGACGTTCACTTACTGATATTCATGAAAAAGGTATGAACCTCTTACCCTACTCAGCTATGGGTTAAATAGTACCACTACTATTCTTCAACAAGGGTGGCTTTGGCAAAAAAAAAACCCACGAAGGTAAATATGTCATTAAAAGAAAGACACCTTAAATAGTACCACTACTGTTCTTCTACAAGGGTGGCTTTGGCATTAAATAACCCTCGAAGGTTTGTATGCAATTAAAACAAAGAAATCAAAACAAACCATCTGATGATGAAGTAGACAAGTTCGAAATGTGATAAATTGCAGTATAAAAATGGTCTAACGATATCATAAATACAGCTAAGTTGACATGTCCAAAGATAAAAGCAGTGTACTGTGTATGACACTGAACTACATTTGATTGTGAGGCTTTAGTTCTCGCGATCTGAGAAGAATATATTTCTTTTACTTATAGTTCCACTCTTACACGGCGTAGTAGTATCTATTAGGGTCTCGTCTATCGGTCGAATTGGTCTGTTGGTAAATTTTTTCGTTATTATCTACAATGTATGCAATTCTCTAACCTTTTTATTCATTCAGTTTTAGCAAAGCAATGCAATTGGTTCGTAGACTGAGTTTTTGAAATCGGTATCGACCGTAAATTTCCAGTTCGAGGTAAAATATTGAAAAAATGATCTAAGAATATGATAAAGAGCGCAAAGTCGACAATGTCTTTAGATAAAGTAGACTTATAAAAAATAAAGTCTGAATGTTTAATATGACTGTATGAGAAGGCCCTTGTTTAGTGACCAATTTGCTTAACAATTAGGTTGTTGAGACGGAACCTGCTCATTAAGTTGTCCAGGTGTATATTTTGCGACTGGGATTTAAAATTAGTTCCAATTAAATGTGTTGAAAACTTTGAGAAGACTGATTAACATACCAGAAAATTATTGTACAACGAAGACTCTTCTTGACAGTCTTGGTGTTTGGATTGGTTTCTTAGTTTAATGGCATATCAACATTCGTGGCTTATTTAATGCCAAAAATATCCAGGTAGAAGAGTAATAGTAAGTAGTTGGCGACCGTTGTCGAGAGCAACCAGAAGGCTCCCTTTCCAATAGCTACCACACTGAGGTGTAGGTGAGGGCGCTATTCCTTTCCCTGGATTTCTCCACTTTATCCTTGATACATACCGTATATTGCTGAGTGTTAAGCAAGGAGGTATCAAGTATCATTTTTAAAGTCTTTGGTATGACTCGACTTGGGATTGAACCCAGGTCTCCCGGACCATTGACGGACACTCTACCCACTTGGCCAATGAGCCGGTTTTAAATAATGGTACTATTTAACCCATAATTGGGGAGGGGATAGGGACGTTTACATCTTTCCTAAGGGCATTAATCCAAAAGTAAACGTATTAGTACGACTGAAGTTCGAACTCACTTACAACGATATCGCAGTCCGGTACGTTATCAACTACACCACGGGGACTGTTTCTGCTTGGACATAGTAATGATGAAAACCTGTTCAAAATGCAATGAACTGCATTCTTATCATCAAGGTGTGCCAACAGCACCGATTCTTTTGACTCTTTCTCGCCATCCGTCCCTATTGGCCATCGCACTTGGTGAGACATTAAAATGGCATTCAGTGTCCGCACAGAGCTGAGGAATATAAGTTTTTGCGAGTGTGTCCATATGTAGGAGTCCATCGGAAAATGTCGCTTATAGATTTGTCCTTACTTTCTCCAGCAGTGCTCAGTATGTTTTGCTCGCCTTTCTTGGGTAGTTTGTGAGGTGGATAATAAGTGGCCGAACAACTACTGTTTTGTTGGGTAAGGACATGATAAATATTGCAAAAGTGACAGTATAAATGGGTGGCTCTAAGTCTGGAGCTTTAGGAGAGTGAAGTCATCCCTTTTATTACCATTGCTCTCAGCTAAATAGTATTAGATAGAAATACCTGGAAGCACATAATTGTAAACAAATTATTATTAGTAAATAGAAATAATTACTTAAAACTATATAATTTCTTGCAAATTTTATTAGTGTTAGGAATACTTGAGTATAGCATATAAAGAATATTAGATAGGAATTCTTGAATTATACTCAAGTCTTCTCTGACCAGGAGTGGTAGGATCTATTGGGGTCCCATCAATGGGTCAAACAGACATGTTTTTACATTATTAACTTTAAGAATACCTAAAAGCGTTTTACTGTGTGAAAACAAATTATTATCATTATTATTATCATTTTACTCCATCGTTAGCTGACGGCTTTACACTGTAGTTTGAGTGACAGCAAGTCTCTTCAAGATTTCAGGACCTTCTCAGTATTCAGGTCGATCTTAGTAATGCTGTAGTGTGGATGGTCTCTACTTGTCCTTTTACCAATCCTTTGGAGATCGTTTCCAGTAGACTAATTACAATTTGTATCACCATCACCTTCATGTTCCATAGTTTTTTCAGCTCTCAAGCAAGGTCCAGATATCTATCCTTCTTTTCACCTTCTTTTAATTTTACTCTGTGGTCCGCAAAGAAGGCAAAGTCCACTATTTGGCCGGTTCTCTTTTTTGTTGTTGTTGAATATCACAAGTTCCGGTCGTCTGGTCGAAATTAGGTCGGTTTGTATCTCCAAATCCCTGAGAACTTTGTGTGTCTCATTCTCCAGGACGGATTCTGGGTTGTACATATACCACTTGTTCGTATGGTGAAATTTAAATTTCTTACACTATTCCCTATACTTACTATTTTGTTGGGTCTTATCTATTTTTGCTTTAATGTAGTTTGTCCTTTTGGTGTTGTTTTGTGCGGCTGTTAGAATAGATTCAGTTTCTCTCTTAAGAGAGAAACTGAGTCTCTTTCTTAGCTATGTCCACGTCTTCTCGTGTGTAATTTCGCTTGTTTGTTGCTTGAAATATCCATACACTTGCTTTTCTTCACATTTTTGTTTTCTTATTATTGTTGTTCTAATTATTGTTGTTCTATTGATTCTTGTGTTTATATTGTTTCTGGTCGCTGCATTTAGCCTTCCTTTGTTCTTTTTTTATGTCGTCTTTGAGACGTCTTATCGATGCTGGTGAGTTCTCTTCTTCCATCTTTTTTTAAAGACATACAGCTTGTCTATGTTATCTAAGGGATGTAAGGCTTTATGCGTTGTCATGAGTTTTCTTGTTCTCTGGTTCATTTGTTGAAGTTCTTCCCTCGTCCATTTTAAGAATGGTCTCGAGTATCTTATAAGGAAGATAGCCGAAGTGTTTATCCCTTTGATAAGTTTTCTGCCATGTTGTTTGGTTTCGAGTAGTTTTCTTATTTTCCTGACGTACATTTTTAATTTTTTTTTTTTTTCATTTCTACTTGTTTGATGGTGTTCGCTTGCAATATTCCCAAGAACTTGTAATTTTCTTTTTCTCGAGCGCTCTGATTTTTTCTTGATTTGGCAGTTTTATTCTTTCCGTCATTATTATTATTATTATTATTATTATTATTATTATTTACTTATTAGAGTTTTTCACATCAGCGTTAGCAGATGGTTTTTCACTGGAGTCTGAGTGACAGCAAGTCTCCTCAAGTCTCCAGGACTCTTCTCAATATTCTGGCCGTTTTCAATAATGCTGTTGTTTGGATGGTCTCCACTCAGTCGCCAACTTCCAAATCCTCCAGGCCCTTTAATAACCTTTTAGTTACCGTGCCAAACGCACCAATCACAATTGGTATAATTGTCACCTTCATGTTCCATAGTTTTTTCAATTCTATAGCAAGGTCAAGGCACTTATCTCTTTTCACATTCTTTCAGTTTTATTCTGTGGTCATCCGGGATAGCAAAGTCGACAAT
>OY757922.1:23710960-23913460 GCA_963585895.1 Sepioteuthis lessoniana
AACAAAAACTATACTTATGCTAAACTGAATTGCTTGAAATTTAATTCGGCGTTAAGAGGGTGTCCTCGTGGCGTAATGGTTAAAGCGATGGACTGTGGAATCGTTGTAAGCGAGTTCGTATTCCAGTCGCGCTATTACGTTCACTTTCGGGCAAATACCCTTGGGAAAGGTATGAAACCCTCTTATCCTCCCAGCTATGGGTTAAATAATAACTGTTCTTCTCGGAGAATAGCTTTGGCATCAAATAACCTACAAAGGTGGATATGCCATTAAACAAAGAAACCAACCAAACCAAATTCGGCGTTAACTGACCCATAAAGGGTTGATATGGCGTAAAACAAAACAACCAAGCAAACATACGACAACTTTCCTTCTATAAAATAACTCTCCATAATATACTCTTTGTTATTCATGTAATTCTTGTATCCTTTCTTTTAAGTTTGCTCTGGTAATACATGTTTTATTGTTAATTCGTCGTGTACTGTTTTATATTATTTATCACGAGAAAATGTTAAACCATGATAAATTCCCTCTGCTACAGGTGTCCAAATTTTGTTCCTTATTTTATAATAATTGAGGCAATGAGTTTGGGTTTGGTTTGGTTTCTTTGTTTAATGGCATATCAACATTTGTAGGTTATTTCATGTCAAAGCTATTCTCCTAGAAGAACAGAAGTGGTACTATTTAACCCATAGCTGGGAGGATAACGGGGTTCATACCTTTCCCAAGGGTATTTGCCCGAAAGTGAACGTAATAGCGCAACTGGAGCACGAACTCACTTACTACGATTCCGCAGTCCATCTCTTTAACCATTACACCACTAGGACACCCCAATGAGTTTTGGTACTTATGTATGACAAATATACGAAACCAGCCGTGGTGTGATGGTTAAAGCGATGGACTGCAGAATCGTAGTACGTGAGTTTGTACTCCAGTTGCGCTATTACGTTCACTTTCGGGCAAATACCCTCGGGAAAGGTATGAACCCCCTTATCCTCCCAGCTATGGGTTAAATAGTACCACTACTGTTCTTCTAGGAGAATGGCTTTGGCATTAAGTAACGTACAAAGGTTGATATGCTATTAAACAAAGAAACCAAACCAAACCAAACCGAAACCATCCGACAATTTGATCCTATTCCATAATGTTCAACGCAAAAAGCTGTTGTTTGACAAGAAGGAATTTCCACGGCCTAGAAAGAAAAGTTATGCAGTGGGCATAGTGGGATCACCGCGGTATTATTCATTTTGAATTTTTAAACTGCAATCAGACACTTAATATAGACTTATACTTTCAACAGCTGCAACGTGTACATGAAAATCTTTTTAGAAAACCCTCCGGACACGTCAAAAAAAGAAACGTTGTGCTTCTCCTTGATAACGAAAAGCCATTTCCAGCAAGATCACGCAGGCTGAGTTATTTTACCCTATCCACCATATTCACGAAACTTTTCACCTAGTGATTTTCATCTTTTTCTTTCTCAACAAAATACTTTGAATTACAAGATATTTTCTCAAGAAAATCAGTTGAAAATATTTGTGTAAAACTTCTTTGGCTCGAAACCAGCTGAATTTTGCTTGAGACGAATCAACAAGCTACTTGATAAAGGACAATAGGTAATTTAAAAAAACGGCGAATATGCTATTGATTGAAATTAATTCATTATCAAATTATTAATGAATAAATTATAATTTACTAAAACGGAAGCTACTTACAATTCAGCCCGGGAGTTTTTGTGTAGTCATTTACTAAGCTTAGCTTCAGCCTAGTCGGCTGGGGGTGTAGAATATACTGTTGCATCTCTGCAGAGGGGTAAGACTCTCCCTCCCTCCAACGAATGTCATGGATATGACATTAAACAATCTAATCATCTGGAGCTTTGGGGAATGCGGAGTATCCCTTCATTGCTATCGCTCCCAGGTCCACCGGAGTGGTAGCACCGTATAGAGTCCTATCATTGGGTCAAATAAAAGTAAGTGAATAAAATTGGCGACCATAGTCGAGGGTGGCCCGAAGACTTCCTTTTCAATAGCTACTACACCGAGGTGTAGGAGAGGGCGCAACTCCTTTCCCTCGATTGCCCCACTTTACCCTTGATCCTTACCTTATAATGCTGAGTTTTAAGCAAGGCGGCATCAAGTATTATTTTTTGAGTCTTTGGTATGACTCAACCTGGGACTGAGTCCCGGTCTCCCGGACCACTGAAGAACACTCTACTCATTAGTCGGTTTTGAGATATAAACTAAGTGCTAACAAATGACTTATGCTAAATTGAATTAGTTGAAATAGAACTGTTTGATCATTTAACTGTGTGTAAACAAATGACTGATGTTTAATTGAATTGTTAGTGATACATAGCAATACTAGGAACCATTTAACTTTATTTACTCTAAATGGAATTGTTTGATCATTTAACTGGGTGTATCTACAAAGTGTGTTTACGAATCTTATATCTAATATATCTGTAAAAACAATATTTGGCATTATATAACCTACAGTTGTTGATATACCATAAAACTATACTAAACCAAAAACTTAGCTGAAATGTGGTACAAGGTCATCAATGAGAATCGAACTCACTACGAATGGTATGCAAATCTACTTTGTAACCTTTACATCACGTGAGATGCGCCTAAACCATTCTCACTCATTCGTCTCAGGTAAGTTTGTAAATATTCCTTCTCTCTTATCCTGACTCGGCTCTCTCTATATCTATCTATCTATCTATATATATATATATATATATATATATATATATATGCTCGTGTGGGTCTCCAAATGCATCTTATGAGTGCGGGCGCGCGTGTGTATGTATAATATGTATATATAATTAGGATATATTAGACTCATTATTCACGTTTCTTAAATTCTACTCGACGCATGACGAAATTTGCTCCACAATTGGCCTTGAGGGATATGTAACTTAAGAAAATTAATTCACAAACATTTCTCAAATCCATCTGAATTTAAATTTCCACATGTCAACCTATTTTCTTTTTTTCTTTCTGTAAACCAATTTTATTATATCATCGTTTTTACCGCACTTCATACTGCAAATACAAAAACGATATAACTATTCTAAAATACTCCAAATTACACAAACAGGATTGCCAAATCTGTATTACTGAAGGTATTGAATTAAAGGAGTAGATTTGTGGCGAAAATAGCCAAATACTATATTGTGTATATACAGTTATACTCTTAAAACTCCTCATGTGTTAACCATTTTTTCAGCAGAGCTTAGAATATACTGACTGTATCCTACTGCAAGGTGAGATCCTATAGGGAATGAATAAATAATTAAAAAAAAAAAAAAAATTAAATGGAATTAAACAAAGAAAATTATTCTCCCTCCAGCTATGGGTAAATAGTAGGACAGACTGGGTTCTTCAGCCTTGGTGAGGTAACTAGTCTAGGAGAAGGAAAACTCTGAATTCAAACCTGTTAAACTCCATTTAAAAATTGATCTTGTGTCATATCCTGCCCGAGTGGAGGGGTTGGTAAATAGGATTAAACAAAGAAAATTATTGAAATATGGAGAAACTCCCAGAGGTCTCTGACAGGAAGAAGGGACGACGCATGCGTAAAGAAAAAGGGACCTCTCGACAAAAAGAGGAGGCTCATTCTCTTTCAGGCAGTGACCGGCGAGGTGACAACACCTTGCCAACTAGAGGATGATGCCACGCATTCGTCTTTGGATGACGCGTTGGCTAGTCCTTTCATTGGTAGCAGCCTTCTCAGTTAACAGTATGTCAAAATACAAAAGCTACGAAATGGACCTATCAAACTACAAACTAAAACATTGGACTAGGACAAACACCACAAAAGCGACTAATACCATGTTAAAGCTTTAAAATACCAAATGAGGACACACATATACCAAGAAGCGATTAACGTATTTTTAAACACCTTAACTGGGGGATTCAACCATTTCAATTGTATTCAGGGAAAATTCCTTCACCCATTGAATGGTTATTGAAGCCAGGAAATAAAGGAAATATAAAAAAACGTCTTCATCTCTTATCGGTTGCTGTCTTCTTTCGTGTAATTCTTTTTGGGCCTTCTTGTTCAAGGATTTACATCAACTACACGACGTGGGGTGAAATAAAATAATCTCAGAATGGAGTCAGATAACAAACGGCAACAAAGCTTGCCCTTGACCCCCACAATCCTTCCCCCAAAATATAGGTGTCCTTGGTATGACACTAAACTGCATCTGATGACGAGGCTTCAGTTCTGGAGTTCTAGAAAGTGTGGAGGACCCCTTCATTTCCATTACTCCTATGTCTACTGTGACCCAGGGTGGTAGCCTCTGTTAGAGTCCCATCAATTGGTCAAATAGATCGCTGTCAAATTTATTCATATTCCATAGGACCGTATATAAAACAACATTTTAAAAAGATAACACAAAAGACGTAAATATGAACGTACAATGAACGCGATTCCTTAACATCGAACCTTAAACCAACCCTAGATAGGGTGACACGCCGTTAAAATCAATTAATCAATCAAACAATCAATTAACCTACAATATCAACAAATATAACGCCGACTAGTCTCGTGGAGGCAACACCCCACAAAGCAGCAGTTGTACGGCCACCTACCTCCCATCACGAAAACTATCAAAGTTAGACGAACCAGACATGCAGGACACTGCTGGAGAAGCAGGGACGAGCTCATAAGTGATGTTCTCCTATGGACCCCCTCACATGGCCGAGCTAAAGCAGTGCTCGAACCTACATACAGCAGCTTTGTGGGGATACGGGATACAGCCCTGAGGACCTACCAGAAGCGAGGAACGATAGGGAGGAATGGCGAGAGAGCGTCAGGGATATCCGTGCTGATGGCACGACAGGATGATGATGATGAGTATTTGTATCGTGCGGATTTGTTGGTGTTATTTGGTCTATAGTGATACAATCCATGTTCTCGTAGCAGAGATAAAGTAGCTGATACGTAAAACCAGGCTGTTCCGTGGCAGAAGAAAACGTGAATTGGAATCTCACCGGGAACTTATTCTTGTTTACGATGTGTGCTGTTTCGTGCGGTGATACAAGTGATGACTCAAGGAAGTTTCAAAACAAAGCTACCCTAGAATCAGAAAAATGAAGGATAATACTAGAGTAAAAATTATCAATGAACAGTTGGATCCGTAGAAATACCCCGGAACGAAGAAAAATTAAGAGGAGCTATTTAAGCAAAAAAGGATTATTTGAATCAGATCAAACACTGTGTTCAACTCTGATGGACTTGCCCTCTGCTGACTTAATCTATTCTCACTAAGTAGCGGGGATGTCCTCGTGGTTTAATGTTTAAATCGATGGACTGCAGAATTGTAGTAAGCGAGTTCGTACTCCAGTTGCGCTATTACGTTCACTTTTGGACAAATACCCTTGGGAAAGGTATGAACCCTCTTATCCTCCCAGCTATGGGTTAAATAGTACCACTACTGTTCTTCTAAGAGAATGGCCTTGGCATTAAATAACCTACATAGGTTAATATGCCATTAAACAAAGAAACCAAACCAACTCACTAAGTCGCATAGAAAACATAAATTAGTGCTTATTTGCTTAAGATCAGATAAGCTCCAAGAATCCGATTATGTTATTGTATATTTTCGTATTATTTATTGCAAAGGCAATGATAGGATTTATATATGATAGAATTGCTAATCATTCTTTCTGGCTTATATAGTGCATCTTGATTTTTTTCGTTCTCAAGAATTTTCATGACTTTTGCCAATAGTAATAATTACTTTATACCCTCAAGTAAAGAACTTCTTCATGTAATGAACTATTACTAATTTCTAGCTACAAAAAGGTATTTTTACAAGCAAGATTAGGCCTAGAAACAAGTTAAGCTTCGATATTTAAGAATATCTTAATCAACTAAGTGGAAAAAATAGAAAAATATCCCACTTAGCTGCGGGGAATAGATGTAGAAGAATATCTCACTTGATAGAGGCGGGTGGAAGAATATCCTACTTGGCTTTGAGGAGGTTATGTGGATGAGATTATCGTGCGAACTGATGAGCAGAATCATAGATTATTGAACACAATTCTGTTTTTGTGACACAACTGACACTGGTAAGGTAGAATACAGACTATATGCCTATGAATAAACATATGAGTTAGTGTGAGTA
The DNA here is from genome assembly GCA_963585895.1 of Sepioteuthis lessoniana. Taxonomy (NCBI): domain Eukaryota; kingdom Metazoa; phylum Mollusca; class Cephalopoda; order Myopsida; family Loliginidae; genus Sepioteuthis; species Sepioteuthis lessoniana. The sequence continues at coordinate 23,717,103 of OY757922.1, forward strand.
TATGTATATGTGTATATATGAACGTGCGGGTGTATGCATATATGTATGGTTGTGAGTTGACCATAGGTATATCCTATTTACCAACCCCTCCGCTCGGGCAGGATATGACACAAGGTCAAATTTTAAGCGGAGTTTAACAGGTTTGAATTCAGAGTTTTCCTTCTCCTAGACTAGTCGCCTCACCAAGACTGAAGAACCTAGTCTGCCCTACTATTTACCCATAGCTGGAGAGAGAATATTTGGATTCATACCTTTCCCAAGGCTATTAGTGCTATGTGAAATGTAATCAGGCTCGTCCAGGATTTGAACTCGGGTCGTCGTGTCCAATTCCTGCGACGATAACCATTACACCACGGGCACCATAGGTATATACATGTTGGTCGACCGTAATAGACGGCTACCTGAAGGCTCCCTTTTCAAGAGCTACAACTCCCTTCCCCGGATTGATCCATTTACCCTTGATCCGTACTTTATGATGCTGAGAAGCAAGGAGGAATCAGGTACCCTTTTTTGATTCTTTGGTATGACTCGACCTGGGATTGAACCCCGGTCTCCTGGACCATTGGCGAACACACTTAACATTATGCCAATGGGCTGGTCAAGGCACATATATATATATATATATATATATGTCCATATTAGCGCCGAGACATATTTGCAGAGTTGTGCTGAATGTGTGTATGACCATATGTATTTTATGCGGGAACCTCTAATCTGCTCTCCCTACAGGTATGACTGGAGATGTTCAGATAAAAGCGAAGCCACGATCTAAAAGAGCTTCAATTTTATCATCACAAATTTTAGGGTCTCTTGGAGACATACAGTCTGGTGATGCTTTAATGTTCAGTCTATGAGTGATCGAAAATCCAGAAATAGGAATGTTCACCACTGCATATGTACAAGTAAAGTCAATCTGCTGAACAGAAGGAATATTGATGGTACCGGAGAATGGAGAACAGATACAGAGAAGAGCAGAGATACAGAAATGCAGATAGGCTGAGAGATAGATACAAAGATGGGACCACAGAACAGATACAGATAGGTAGGACCAGGGAATGTTGAGACAAAGATGCAGATGGGTTGAGTTGATGGGACCAGAGAATGGAAATATAGAAATTGGCTGAGAGAACAGAGAGACGCGCAGATAGGCTGAGAAGATAGAAGACGAGAGATAGATACAAAGATGGGACCACAGAACAGATACAGATAGGTAGGAGCAGGGAATGTTGAGACAAAGATGCAGATGGGTTGAGTTGATGGGACCAGAGAATGGAAATATAGAAATTGGCTGAGAGAACAGAGAGACGCGCAGATAGGCTGAGAAGATAGAAGACGGGTAGACGGACATAAAAGATTGTACCAAAGAGAGATCTAGAGATATACAGAAAGGATCTGCCGAAGATAAAAGCGAAGTCACACACCGAAAACCTAGCAGTCAGCTTTAGTTTTAGTTAAGGGAATTTCGCCAGCCCCCAACATAGCGAAAGTGAGGAGTCCACAAATCGTCATTTTGCGAAGTGTCACACACACCTCTTTCTCTGCTAAACAACATTTAATTAGTTTTTTGTTTTCACCTTTTTCTTCCTTTGTGGACTCGTCTCGGTCTCGTGCATTTCAACCTGCAAACTCGACGTGGTATGATGGTTTGGTTTGGTTTCTTTGTTTAATGGCATATCAACCTTTGTAGGTTATTTAATGCCAAAGCTATTCTCCTAGAAGAACAGTAGTGGTACTATTTAATCCATAGCTGGGAGGATAAGGGGGTTCATACCTTTCCCGAGGGTATTTGCCCGAAAGTGAACGTAATAGCGCGACTGGCATACGAACTCGCGTACTACGATTTCGCAGTCCATCGCTTTAACCATTACACCACGAGGACACCCCTCGACGTGGTATGAGATTGTCATTTTGCGAAGTGCATGAGCAACGGACAAATTCCCAAATTTAATATACCTTGATATATCAAAAAGTTAGGTAAACCTTGTACAGTAGTTCAATCACTATTAGCAGCTGAAATTCGAAAATAAAGCAGACAGCGGAACCACGTAGACATTTTTGTAAAGAATAAAAAACAAAATAAAGCAATTGATACAAAAAAACAAAATAAGATTTAAAAAAAACGTAATCTTTAAAAACCAGGACCGCACCCCCTTAGAAAATTCAGTAATACATGACAAAAAAAGAGACTCTTCCTCAAGTCTTAAACTCCTTCTTTTTGTAGAGCTATCTCTTCCGTGTCTAGCTGCTCCTTCGTACTGTCCCTAAACCTTCCTTTTTCTGGTATTTCCTTATGAATCGCCCACTTTCTTTTAGAATGCCAGTATCACTTCAAAAGGCTCCCCCGCTTCCTCCAGCATAGTAGTTCTTGCCAATGTGAGGAATAGGGAAAGGAAGAATTCGTGTTTGTAAAGATCGTAACAGTATGATCACTATATGTAACATCGTTAATTCATTTTTATTTTTACGTTAGATATTAAGTATTGAATTCATTGCACAGAAATGATATTTTCAACGGTTAGCTTTTCAGTAATTATTTTATGGAAAGGTGCTTATATACATATACATAGAAAAGTTGTGATACAACAAAACAGTTTGCCTGAAGATGACAATATATATATATATATAGGGTGGAACGATAGAATTGTCGTCCTAAAGAAAACCTCACTACAGCTGTATTTTAAAACTTTTATTGAAAAAATCAATTCAGGTAACTTGATTATGTAGTCGAGCTGACATTTATTCAATGTAGCTGCCTTCAGCCTCAATCACCGCCTCGATACGGATCCTGAACTGGGAGTATGCCTTTTCCACAGGCACCGGCGGGAGCTCGGCGAATACTCGGCGGATGACGGCGATCAGGTTGGCTTTGGTGTTGTGGGAGGTCATGTAGATGATGTTCTCGACGTATGACCAAACGAAGTAGTCCAGCGGGTTCAGGTCGGTGGAGGAGGGTGTCTAGTGAGAGAAGGGTACAAAGTCATAGCACTCCTGAAGCCAAGCCTGGGTCTCTTTGGACTTGTGGGCCTATGCCGAGTCCTGCTGCCACACCTAGGGTCTGCCACCGGCCACCTGATTGCACCAGGGGATCACCACACTCTTCAGCACATCCAGGTACACTTTGGTGTTGACTTTCAAGCCGACTTCGAAGATGTGAGGTGGCATGATGTGGCCCTCACTTGAAACCACACCAAAGATCATAACCATAGCCGTCCGAAGGGTCGTCCGATGCGTTGAGCTGTGCCTTCAAGCGTTGAACCGTCTGGATTTGCATTTTGAAGGTGCTGGCAATGGTCCCGTTGTCATAACTTGAATCGGTAGAGAGCATGAGTTGTACAGCGGCACATCTCCGATCTCGCTTGTTGAACATTGTGTCACTTTCAGACATGATAGAAGGCTCCTATCGCTCTTGGGATTTGTACGCAACTGGCCAACTAGTAGATGGTCGGCAACAAAAAAAGAAAACTGCTTTTCATTAAACGGAAATTGAATCATGTCGTCTTTTTAGGGCGACAATTTTATCGTTCCACCATATATATATATATATAGCCTGAGAATTGTTTTTAAACATTAAACAGTTTGTAACTGTCCAGTTTTTAAAATTCATTTTTACTTTATATACTGTTGATCATAAAGTGTGTCCTAGGTATGACACTAAACTGAATTTAATGGTGAGGCTCCAGTTTAGGAGAAGTGGGGAATGTGGAGTACCTCTTTATTATCATTACTCCCAGGTCCACTCTGTCCCGAAGTGGTAGTAACAGTTAAGGTCACATATATGGTCTACATAGAACAGTTTGGAAGTAATTAGTATTAGACAGAATAGTTGATATCACATTACAGTTCAGCCAAAAAACCTCTTAAAGAACTACACAAAAATGTAAATATATATGTACAATAAATGCAATTCCCAAACCGCTAGGCATTAAATAATCTTAGACGGGTTGACATCCCGTTAAGGTCAATGAATCAATTGATAATCAAAGTATCGAGAACTGGCACTGACTAATACAGAAGTTGTATATATTTTCATTAAAAGCTTAGAATTAAAAAAGATTAAACATTCACTGTTTTACTTTTTGATACAGCCCCGTACATTCGTTTGAATTAATCCACTTTGATTTATTTCTATTTACTTGTATTTTTTCTTGTAAGTGTGTCAGGCCTATTTTAGCTTAAAAGCTAGCTTAATTAAATAATTGACATGTTCTACTCAATGCAATAAACCCAAATTTACACACTTTGTAGAATGCATGCAAGGCTAACCCAGGATAAAATTACAACTAGTCCTGGCAAAAATTATGGAATTAGCACACTTCGAAGATCTTCACTTGTTTTTTTTTTTTATTTTGCAGTAAATAAACTAATAATAGCTAAGACTTTAATTAAAAAATTAACATGTTAAATTCAAACCCAAATTTACACACTTTGTAGAATGCATGGAAGGTTAACCCTGGATTAAATTACAACAGCTAGTCCTGGCAAAAATTATGGAATTAGCACACTTCAAAGATGTTCACTTGTTTTTCTTTATTTAGCAGTAAATAAACTAATAACAGCTAAGACTTTAATTAAAAAAATGACTACGTTCAATTCAAACCCAAATGTACACACATTGTGGAATGACTGCCAGGCTAACCTTGGATGAAATTACTGCAAGCTAAGTGCATTATTAGGAACTTTAATAGAAAATGTAAGAAACAAATTTTCCAGTTTTATCCAAATTTCGCCTCCAGCTTCTTGCTCACACGCTTGTACAATATAAATAGGAAACATGTAATGATATTTAAAAGTGATTGCATGTAATTTGCATATGAAGGAATTGGATAGATATATAGTCATCCTACTTGGAGAAAGAAGTGGATGTACAATTAAGAGGGAGAACCTCGCGTGGTGTAAGGGTTAGAAAGCTAGATTGGTAAACCATTACAAATGAATTCGTGTCTCACTGAGTACCATATATCCAGACTTATGTCACAACAAAGCTAAGCTTTGTAAATAACTATACTAATAGGAGAAGACATCTCATGTGTGTATTTACCCAACCTCTTCGCTAAGGACAGGATGTAACACATGGTCTATCTTTTATCGGAGTAAAGCTGGTTTGAATCCAGAATTTTCCTTCTCCTAGAGTGGTTGCCTAATTAAATATAAAGAACACAGTCTATCCTACTATTTACTTGTACCTGGTGATAGAAGAGAGAGAGAGTGATTCATGCCTTTCCGAAGAGCATTAACGTTAAGTGAAATGCAAACAACCTTGTCCAAGATTTGGTGAGGGAAGAGGTGGATTCATGCCTTTTCAAAGGGCATCAGTGTTAAGAGAAATGCAAACAAACTTATCTAAGATTTGGCGAGGGAAGAGAGGGATTCATGGCTTTCCAAAGGTCACCAGTGTTAAGTGAAATGCTAACAACCTTGTCCAAGATTTGGTGAGGGAAGAGGTGGATTCATGCCTTTTCAAAGGGCATCAGTGTTAAGTGAAATGCTAACAACCTTGTCCAAGATTTGGTGAGGGAAGAGATGAATTCATGCCTTTCGACAGAACTGGAGTTGAAACAGCCTCACCCAGTGTTTGAACTCAGGTCACTGACTCCTTTTCTTCAAGTAATGAAATAATTTGCAAAGTGGATTAGCAAACTATTGTTAGTGAGATCTGATTAAACTGATTCTGTGTCACATTTTGACCTCGTATTAAGTCAAATAAATACTACCTAGTATTCGTACCAGAGGATTCCAAGAACAAATCAGACGAATTACGGGAGGCTTCTACTCAGACAGCACCCACCCCCTTGTCAAGATGTCTGGGTTTTTTACCCAATGTCTGAGGCGCCACTGGAGGCTAATGTCGATTAAACTGCGCTATTTTTGGTACTGATCTCCTTCGTCACATTCCTATTGGCCTTGTAGGTAGAATGTTCACCAATGGCCCGGGAGACCGGTGTTTAATCCCAGGTCGAGTCATACACAGCAAAGACTCAGAAAATGGTACTTGATACCTCCTTGCTTAACATTTGGCATTATAAGGTATGTATCAAGGGTAAAGTGGAGCAATCCTGGGAAAGGAGTAGAGTCCTCTCCTACACCCTGGTGTAGTAGCTATTTAAAAGGGGGCATTTGGGTCGTCCTCGACTGCGGTCGTTAACTTATATAAAATATATACAATAAGAATTGACTGAATAGAAAGTTAATCTGTCGGTACTAAAAATGAAGAAGCTTTTGAAGATAGGCAAGTATAGGTAGCTATAAAAAGGAATATAATTATTTTTGCTGGCATCTAAATTCGAAAGATATAAAAAGGAGTTGACATTGTAAAAATTCTTAATCTTTGAGCTTTGATATCCACTTAATTATAAAAATTTTATGTCAGTAATAATATATACGTTTGTTCCTATGGACTGCAATTGATTCATTGTCTTCTTTACCCACGGTTACGTGTAGGTTTGTCGGTGAGACTTGAAAACATAAAAGGAATAATAAAACTTGGGAATAAGTTGAAACACACAGAACAAGTTTTAAAGGCGTTTGAATAGGTTTCTTGGTTTAATGGCATATCAACTTTCGTGGGTTATATATAGTCAAAGCCATTCTTGTAGAAGAATAGTAATAGTATTATTAAACCTATTGCTGTTGGTTGAGAATAAGGGGGTTCATGCCTTTCCCAAGGGTGTTTGTGCGAAAGTGAACGTAATAGCGCGAGTGGAGTTCGAACTCGCTTACTACGATGTCGCAGTTTAGTATGTTAACCACTATGCTACAGGAACTCACCTTCATTTTTTACTTTTAGTTGTAATTATACTTATAAATAAATGTGAATACACTTAAATATATAGATAGACAGATTAGCGGATTACTAGCTCGCTAGATAAATATATATAAACAGACTATATATATATATATAGTCATCCACAGACAGATCTGTTTCGTTCTATTAGAACTCTTCAGTGTGGCTAGACTGGCTAGATCCCCGAAGCTGGGATCGAAACCCGGTTGACTCAAACGCCAATTCAAGATTCTACCACTCAGCCACAAGGAAACTAGCGCAAGCGAAGGAAATTTAAACGTTTATGAATTACAATTGTTTTTGTTTAGATATATCCGCTTAACGGCTACCGAGACCTCGATTCATATGAAGAGCCTTGCACTACGCTAATGGCTACACATTCACTTCCCTCGCTAGAGAGCTCAACCCTACATGGGTAGTGGAGCATATGTATTTATATTGTCATCCACAGACAGATCTGTTTCGTTATATCAGAACTTCAGTGTGGCTAGACAGGCTAGATTTCCGAAGCTGGGATCGAAACCCGGTTGATTCAAACGCCAATCCAAGATTCTACCACTCAGCCGCGAGGAAACTGGCATATCAACTTTCATGGGTTATTAAATACCAAAGCCATTCTTGTAGAAGAATAATGGTAGTAGTATTTAACCCATAGCTGAAAGGTGATGGTGGGGGGTCATACCTTTCCCAAAGGTGTTCATTCAAAAGTGAACGTAATAACGTGACTGGAGTTCGAACTCGCTTATAACGATGTCATAATCCAACACTTTAGCAATTACGCCAAGGAGATTCCTCCATTGCGTTTGAAGACTGTGGAGAAAAAAATGTATGGCTATTTCTGATAGCATTTTTATAACTTTAAAAAGAGTTATTATTTGCTAAGATATGGTACCCAGGCCTGAATGTTTCAGTTTTAAACATTATTCTTTTCTGGTTTGACAATATATGTAAGTAAAAAAGTAAAGTTGGCGACCGTAATCGAGAGCGACCCAAAGGCTCCCTTTTCAATAGCAAATACAACTCGGTGTAAAGGAGGACCCTACTCCTTTCTCATGATTGCTCCACTTTACCCTTGATACATATCTTATAATGCTGAATGTTAAGCAAGGAGATATCAAGTACCATTTTTTGAGATTTCGGTATGACTCGACCTGGGATTGAACTCCCGTCTCCCGGACCACTGGCGAACACGATATATATATGCGTGTGTGTGGAGACTGGCGATAGATATGTTTTCCATGTTTAAATTTATCACTTTGTCAAGTAAATCACCACAGTCCTTGATGGGCGAATTACTAATTGTGCCTAGGATAGGGAATCATATTTTGGTTAAAGATTTTGCGATGTTATGGAGGCAGTTTCAATCTCATAAATTATTAGAAACGAAATATGGAAGATATGAGGAACGAAATATGCAAGATCTGAGAAATCGTGCTCAGTTCAAAAAATATGCAAGGCTTTATCTCTGCTTTGCCCCAAAAAATCTAGCAGTAACTATCAGGCTAGGCGAAGTGATAGAGAAATGTATAAAAATAAACGACATCAGAAGGGGTGGGAGGGAAAGCTAAATTTTGTTACCTGGAAGAGAAGTCTGTCTATATTTCTTGAAAACAAAAAACAACTAGTTCCCACAAGTAATTTATTTCAAGAGAAATAAACTTTACAAAATCCGGCTTTGCATATTTTTCCCTATGCTGGTCGAAAACCAGAGTCTTTAATAAATATACAAACAATATTTGAGCTCCCAGTAAATTCCAATATCTTTCTTGGATGCTTAATAACCTGTATCTCATTACTGATTGGTAAATCTTAAGCTTTCCAGTCAATGTACAAGATGCACACGATAAGTTTCAAGACTTTTTTCGTATGGGCATTTAAAATTGTCGTCGAGTCTTGAAAATTCACTATGTTATTGCTATACATCTTATGAGATGACCGGCCAATTTTAATGATTTCAGGTTCAAATGAACAGCTACAGCAGCAATTGGAATACACCCTGCTAAAACCTGATTGTCACAGCTGGTGAATTTCAAAAATGCAATCTGACACTTTAGAAGAACGATATGCAATAAAATTCTCTTTTAAACTTGGAAAAAATGCCACAGAAACATATGGAATGCTTCAGACTGCTTCTCGACCATCTTGCATGAATCAAGCGTCACTTTTTGAGTGGCATAAGAGATTCAAGGAAGGCAAGGAGTGTGAGGGAAGATGAGGGGTGTGGGAGGAGTAAAGAAATCAATACACCAGACTTGATTGGCCAAAGGGTTAGGGTTAGGGTTACTATGTTGAGGTTTTAAGGGAGTTCAGGAAGAGATTCCTCGGGAAGAAGCCAGCACTCTTCAAATCGGGTCAGTGGCATTTCCAGCAGGACAATGCACCAGTCCACAACTCAATCCTTGTCACAGACTATTTGACCAAGATGGGCATCAACACAGTTCCTCGGCCTCCCTATAGTCCAGACCTTGCTCCCTGTGACTTTTGATTATTTCCTAAGCTTAGAGGCTGTCGTTATGAGACAATTGAGGAGATGAAAGGCTGTGACGAAGGTCATTGACACGCTCACACAAGAGGACTTCCATTGGGCCTTCCAAAAGTTGTTGGAACGGTACAACAAGTGCATTGCAGCCGGAGGAGATTACTTCGAAGGGGGACTAGAATTTCATGTGTGTACTATCAATAAAAGTGCCTATACGAAAAAAGTCTGGAAACTTATCGTATGTACCTCGTATATACTATAAAATTATATATACATTTTTAGCATCTCATCTTCCTGTCCATTTTCCAATTAAATGTATTTTTCTTTCTAATTATATACCTGCTTTCCATTTGTTAATTCTCATGATTACATTGATGCATTTTTCTGTTTATATGTATAGTTGAATATGTAATCTATTACACTCAAATACGTAATCTAACCCAGTGGTCTTTAAGATTTTTTAGCGAAATATTATCCCGAGACTTAGTCGCTTTGTCACCTGGGGCTGTAGAATACGTCGACTCCATCTTTGCAGAAGAGTAAGACTCCTCTAACGATGCCACCTGTTGGCCGTGGTTGGCAACTCATGATGCTTAAGGACGTGATCCTGGTAGTTCAGCAGTACTTGGCCCGCAATCGAGTGGTCAAGTCACTTGCAACATACCACTTTGACCCTTACTGGCCTAAACGGGGGGTCGGATAGGCCTGATCCGATCAATCGGCTCGTCGTGTCAAGCTTTAGTACCTATATGCTTTATTCCGACCGTACTTTTAAATCTGCACTAGCAGCAAATTCATCTTATCTTTTATTTGGCTGATAGTTAATTGCATTGGGAGAATAGGAGATGCAGCAGACTTCCCCAGGTTCAGTGTCATTGAATTTTGGTGCTCGTGGTGCAATGGTTATCGTCGTAGGAAATGGACACGAGTTCAAATCCTGGACGAGGCTGATTGCATTTCACATAGCACTAATACCCTTGGGAAAGGTATGAATCCAATTATTCTCCCTCCAGCTATGGGTGAACAGACTAGGTTCTTCAGCCTTGGTGAGGCAACTAGTCTAGGAGAAGGACAACTCTGAATTCAAACCTGTTAAACTTCGCTTAAAAATTGACCTGGTGTCATATCCAACCCGAGCGGAGGGGTTGGGTAAATATGATTTTGCAGGGAGATCTGCCTAGCTAAGTTCTCCCCTTTTTTAATAGAAAAAGTATTATCAACAAGAGTTACTTCAAGAAACATGAAAAAAACAAGGAATGGAAACTTGTTTGTCGAGGTGGACAGTCCAAAGCAGACAGAAAATATCCTAAAAATGTAAAGTTTCCACACAACTTAGACAAAAACTACAAACTCCCATCGGCTAAGCTGAAAAAATACATATGAACGCCAAAGTAAACAATGAAAGACCAGGAAATGCATTCAAACTGCCTTCAGCCTCAGGATACAGCCCCCTCGACAATAAGAACAAAGTCACCTATAAGAATGAATAAACACTGCAATACTCAGGGAATGAGAAAAATTCCCACAAAGATCCTATAGTATAGAAAGTAGGGATAGTGACACTGGCTGCATAGTTGCCAACATCAATCTCAGAAGATATAATAAATAACTACGAATACTTGAAACCATTTGACTGTGCACAAAAAGATTAGCTCAATCTTTTCTTTTAATGTTACTTATAAACCATCTACTTAAAAAGTAAAAATGAAATTACCGACTAACAAATCTCTTACCCATCATGTATATATATTTAAATGTGTGCAAACAAATGACTGATGTTAAATTGTGACTGTTACATAGCAATACACGAAACCATTTAACCGTATGTAAACAAATGATTAAAAGTAAATTGAATGGTTCATATTAGATACAAGTACTTGAAATCATTAGCAAAATGTTTACAAATCATCTGTATTTAATATATATGTATGAACAGAATTTGGCATTAAACAACCTTCAATGTTTGATATGACATAAAACCAAACCAAACCAAACCAAACCTACGAACAATTCACTTACAAATCGTATGTATAACCATTTAACTCTGTGCAAACAAATTGCTGATGTTAAATTGAATTCTTTGTGTTTTAGAGCAATACTTGAAATCATTTAATCGTGTACAAACAAATGAGCTCTACCTTGTTTAGAATATTATCTACCAAACTATTCGTTTAGAAATCTTACGTTTAATATATGTATAAATAGAAGTTAGCATTGAATAACCTGAAAAGGTTGATATACCATAAAAACCCAACCAACCAACCAACCAACCAACTAATCAGAGACTTAGAGAGAACCCTTAAATTGGATAATATATACATATTTTATATACGTCTTTTCATTTTTCTTTATTTAAAACACACACACACACACACACACACACACACACACACACACACACACACACACACACAAATATCAACTTTATCATTTAAAAAGAATGGCAGATTAAACTAGAATCCCTCAGAAAGAATTTCCCGAAGTATCTCATATCAATCAAATAACAAGAGTTTGGAAATTTGATAATTCCATTGCTTTTGCACTTGTTTTTATATCAAGTTGTTTAATTGTGACGAGGGCGAGAATGGTTTGTGTTGGTTTTTCTTGTGTTATTTTAAGATGGTGACTCCTTAGTCTCCTGAGTTAAGTTTTGTGGCCCTCTAAACAAAAAAAACCCTAGTCCATTTACCATTTGTCAATCAGAAAGGAGTACCACAAAGCCTATCAAAACCTCACATCTTTGCCTAATTATTCATAGTAAAGTAAAGTAAAGTTGGTGACCGTAGTCGAGGGCGACCAGAAGGCTCCCTTTTCAATAGCTACTACGCCAAAGTGTAGCGGAGGGCGCTACTCCTTTCCCTGGATTGCTCCACTTTACCCTCGACACGTACCTTATATTGCTGAGTGTTAAGCAAGGAGGTATCAAGTACCATTTTTAAAGTCTTTGGTATGACTCGACCTGGGATTGAACCTAGGTCTCCTGGACCATTGGCGAACACTCTCCCCACTAGGCTAATGAACTCCTTACTAATAACCAGTCGACGTTTTAAACAATTAATTTATATCCCAGCCTCACTCCTGGTTTTCCGGGGGCCGCCTAGCATACGTGTCGGGTGGGTAGAATTAATGACCAGCAAAAATTCACATTACACTTGGCCTTCGAATCTGGTGAATCTATGACCAGCAAGGTAACCTGGCTTCGTGCCGGGAGACTTAGCAAAAGCTAGCATAGTTCACTTTGCACCTAGTGATCCTATGACCAGCATAGTCCAGCAGAACACAAGTCCCGGCTCGTGTGTGACCTCTCCCTTAAATCCACACTATAAAAAGACTTTGTGTCAAATCATGCCTGGTGAGAAGCAAAGAAAAATATCACCCCCTTAGAAAGAAAACCTATGGCGTGGTGTTTAACTCACTGGACATCTTAGCAACGAAGTTTGAACTCCAGTCTTGCTATCACGATTAGTTTTGGACTTATACACTTGGGAAAGGAATAAATCCTCTTATCCTCGCCACTTACCAATCCCTGGTTTTCCGGGGTTCACCAAGCGTTAGCACCGGGTAGGTGTCATCGTGCTAACCGTCTGGTTTCCTGGGGCCTACCTCTCCAGGCAATACCTGGGTGACAGGGTTTAGCTCATCGCTTGGCGCCTAAAGCGCCTCAAGAATGGGGAATGCCGACGGGATCAAGCATTTTTTGTGCATGCCTTCCCCCACCTCACGATAAAATAATCTTATATCAAATCCAACCAGGCGGGAAGTTGGATAAATATCAAAACCCTTTATCCCCTCGCTGGATATGGGTTGAATAATACCACAACTGTCATTCAACAAGAATGGTATTGGCATTAAATAACCCGTGAAGGTTGATGTGCATTTAAACAAAGAAACCAAATCAAATCAAATCAACTACATCTCTTTAGTTTGCTTTGGTCATGCACAGGTATAGCGTGCTGGTGCAGACTTAGTTTGAAAAAGCGTTGTAAAATAATTAGGGACTCCGGTTGATTGTGAGGTGTTTCCTAGCGAGATTTACTTGCCTACCACGGGATGGTGTTAAAAAAAGTAACATATATGAAAAAGGAAAAGTGAAAGAGAAAGAGAAAAAGAGGTTCCCGAAATCCAGGTTATCATAGCATCGGACGCCCGGGTTAAGAAAAGAAACGTATCTGCAGCAAATCGGCAATGAGTTCTGATTGGCTGGAAGGAGCTCAAAAGAAAAAGTCGCTAGGGCAGTGGACGCGGGATAGAAAACAGAAAGAGGGTTAGTTGACTTCGAGACGCGACGACGTAAAGACGAAAGTTGAACACTAGCCATTACGATGTGAAGTCGGCCGAAAATTGTGGCACCCATTTTGGATGAGCTCCGGAAAGGGATCTCACACCCGCTGCGAAGCCGTGAAGACGAAACCAGCGAACAAGCACGTGTTAGAATTACAACAGAAAACGACAAAGATAATTCAAGGTATGTGTCTGCTTACTCACTCACTCACTCACTTCTCGGGAAGTTTAATTTCTTTCAGTCAAGCTAAAGCGGTCCTCATTTTCCCTACCCTGTTTATTTCTCGTCGGCGACTACTAGGAGGTGTAGCGGCGAATAAACTTTTGTATTGGCGAACCAAGTCGGTGTTTCGGTGTGTACGTCACTTCTTCTTTTCATCACAGTGAAGGTTAAAACAGGGGTCCGACTGACACTTACGGCGTGGTGCTGCATGCATAGACCTATTAGACGCGTGGTGGGGTAAGCGACTATGTGGTGTGGTCGTGGTACAAATGTCTATTGAGACCGTAGCGTTACAAACTTCTATTTGTGTTGTGTAATGTTACTGAGTTCAAATTTCGGTTATATCACTATTTGGTTTCTTGTAGGGTGTGATGGCATTTAGTCAAGTCCCCACCCTCTAACGACAAATATTGCCTCATTTACATATGCAGAAACATTTGATACTAGGCTGAATCAAAAGTTTTGCAATATTTTTGTTATGTGATGGTCTGTGGCGTGTATATCACGTGACCGAAGCAGTCTATCCGCTGTTGTTGATAATATCGTGGTAGTTGGTGCGCTGACACGTTGTGCATTGCTTCACTCTGTGTGGGATTTGAAAGTCGTACAGCTGAACGTGTAACGTAGTCTAATTCGAGAACTTATGCTTTACAGGTTCTAACACCATAGAAGAAACTAAAAAAATATTTGTTACTGCGAAAGGTGAAGGCGTACTTGATCACAGTACAGTAACCAGATGGAGTTGTCCGTGGTGTAATGGTTATCGTCGTAGGAATTGGACACGGTGACACGAGTTCAAATCCTGGACGAGACTGATTGCATTTCACATAGCACTAATACCCTTGGGAAAGGTATGAATCCAAGTATTCTCCCCCCAGCTAGGGGTAAATAGTACGACAGAATGAGTTCTACAGCCTTAGAGAGGCAACAAGCCTAGGAGAAAAAAAAACAACTCTGAATTCAAACCTGCTAAACTTCGCTTAAAAATTGACCTTGTGTCATATCCTGCCCGAGTGGAGGGGTTGGTAAATAGGGTAACCAGATGGTTAAAGAACTTTCACTCGGGTTGCAAGAATCTCGATTATCAAGGAAGATTTTAAACCGTAGATTCTGAGGTCGGGCTTCAAGCCATAGAGGCAGATTCAGCGAGTAGCACTCAGAGTGTCAGTCAAACTCCGGATTTCACAGTTCAGTGTGGGTCATCACCGTCAGGTTCTTGGCAAAAGCATCTGGAGTTGCCGAATTGTGCCTCACCTTACCAAAATAATGCAGAACGTTTGACCCACCCCAGCATCTATATAATATACATACAAGTAGTATTGAAATGAATGCAGAAACGTGCCCCAACAGAAATATACGCACAGTGTTATATGAACTAGCAGTATGTGAAAATAGTACAAAAACGTAAAAAGCTTACTTGATGATTAGTAAAATGTCTTTGCATGACAAGGGCTGGAGAAAACGTCTCTACTGTTTAAAAACAGAAGCAAGACAAGGCGAGAATGGATTTCTTGGACTGTCATGAAACACTCAACGTACACGCCCATTCTTCTCGGGATACAATTGTCTCCCTACATTACATTTTATGATTGTTTCATTACTGAGGCGTAATGACCACACTGGTTTTTCAAACTCTCTTACCATCCGTCCCACCACAGTCAGTAAGTTCTCTAGACGGCACCCATTATCGACACAAACTAAGTTTTTGCTGGTCAGCTAACACAGGCGTGTCCATGTGTGAGAGTCCATAGGAGAACGTCACTTGTCTTTACTTCTGCTGTATATCTTGGTCGCCTTTCTTGGATAGTTTGAAGATGGAAGGTAAATGGTTATATGACTGCTGTTTTGTAGGATACTGCTTCCAGGATTCGTTCAAAACAGCACGCACCATCCGTGTGTAGTTTCTATCTAGTTTGTTCTCCAGGCATTTCGTTAGAATTCAAGTGATGCACCCATACAGTAGTACTGACACGAGCAACTACAGCTAGGAAGAATTCCTGTTTTAATTATCAAGGAGATCAGATTTCCCTGCTTTACCGATGCGTATGTCGATATCGTTTTTAGAAGGTTAATATTTCGATTATTGGTTCTGCTTTGTCAAATGCGGGTTCAAGTTATACGAAAAGCAATTGGTGCTACGATTATCGGAGAAGGAAATGTAATCGGCGATCTGTATTCAAATTCTAGACAAAGTGGTCTACGTTTCATTTCATGCAAATGCCTTTGAGAAAGGAATGAATACATCCCTCCCCTACCATCTATGGGCAAATTGTAGGGCAGATTGGGTTCTTTGGCCATGGTAAGGCAACCAGTATAGGAGACTGAAAACTCAATTCAAACCAGCTTAAACCTGACCTTGTGTCACATCATGCGGAGGGTTTGGGTAAATCCTTTTATTAGGCCTCTGGTGGTGTAACGGTTAGCAAACTAGACTAGCAAACCTACACGAGGGAGTTTGAATCTCATTGGGCGCCCCATTCATTCGGCCTTGTGCCATATCGAAGCAAAGAGCTTTGTAAATTATTATTAAGCCCCTAAGTACAATGTCTGCGATATATATATATATTAAGGAGGTGCCCGTGGTGTAATGGTTATCGTCGTAGGAAATGGTCACGGCGACTCGAGTTCAAGTCCTGGACCTGACTGATTACATTTCACATAGCACTAATAACCTAGGGAAAGGTATGAATCCAATTATTCTCCCTCCAGCTATGAGTAAATAGTAGGACAGACTGGGTTCTTCAGCCTTGGTGAGACAACTAGTCTAGGAGAAGGAAAACTCTGAATTCAAACCTGTTAAACTCCGCTTAAAAATTGACCTTGACTCATATCCTGCCCCGAGCGGAGGCGTTGGGTAAATATGATGTGTGTGTGTGTGCGCGCGTGCACGCGGGCGTATGTATATGAGTGTGTATTTTTTTCATGAAGGAGGGGACTATTTCTCAAGTTTTCCTTTTATACAAAGGATTTAAAATACGACCCACTGGCCTTTCTGCTTTTCTAAACTGAGAAATTGGCCGTAAATTCTGCCACGAAGAACTTTAATAAATAATAATTATTAAATTAAATGATTAAAATAGTTGTGGACGACGGCAACAAGTCTATCGTAATATGAAACCGTGTTAGAAATTGATAGCTTTTCGGTAAAAAGAATTCTTCCCTGACATTTTCACTCCACCCAGCAACTCGATAGTTCTGTAGCTTTTTTGTTCAATTCGTGCTTCCAAACGAAATATCAACTCAGTGGAAAAAGAGCCATATACGTATTTTCCCTCTTTTTCTTTTTTTTTTTTTTTTTTTTTTTTTAGCTTTGCTGTGTTGATACGTCCTTATGTGAGTGCGTAGGTGTGTGCGCGCGGTGCGTGCATATATGTATGTGAGTGACGGACTAATTGATGAAGTTGTAGACCTTTTTGTATTTTCAGACAGAGATAGACAGATAAATGAGCGTGAACAGAATTATATATATGTGTGTGTGTGTGTGCTTATGAATGTATGTGTGTGGAGAGAGAGAGAGAGAGAGAGAGAGAGAGAGAGAGTGGCGGATAGATAGACATGAATTATGTATTTGTTTGTGAATGTGTGTATGTCTGTGTGGAGAGAGAAAGAGAGAAAGAAAGAGAGAGAGAGAGAGAGAGAGAGAGAGAGAAGAAGAAGTGATTATAACTGATAGATAAATAAGAATGAACTTTGATATACAGACAAATATCTAAGTAGCTTGATAAGAACAGATTATATATATATATATATATATATATGAGTAAAAGTAAAGTTGGCGACCGTAGTCGAGGGCGACCAGAAGGCTCCCTTTTCAATAGCTACTACACTGAGGTGTAGGGGAGGGCGCTTCTCCTTTCCTTGGATTTCTCCACTTTACCCTTGATACGTACCTTATATTGCTGAGTGTTAAGCAAGGAAGTATCAAGTACAATTTTGAAAGTCTTTGGTATGACGCGCCCTGGGATTGAACCCAGGTCTCCCGGACCATTGGCGAACACTCTACCCACTAGATCAATATATATATATAAGGTGGAAATAGAGATAGAGAGAAGGAGATAAACAGACCGTGATAGACAGGAAAAAGCGCACGTGTTTGTGTAAATGTCAAACTAATTAATTTATGAAGTTGTAAACCTTTTGTATTTACTGATAGAGAGACCGAAGGTGAGATATAAACGGAATGATATAGTTTGATTTATGGATATGAATAGAATTATATATATATATATATATATATATATATATATATGTGTGTGTGTGTGTGTGTGTGTGTGTGTGTGTGCAAAGAGAGAGAGAGAGAGAGAGAGAGAGAGAGAAAGATGAAATGAGTGAATCCGATAGATAAATATAAGTAAGTAAAATTGGCGATCGTAGTCGAGGGCGACCAGAGGGCTCCCTTTTCAATAGCTACTACACTGAGGTCTAGGGGGAGGGCGCTTCTCCTTTCCCTGGATGATCCACTTTACCCTCGATATGTACCTTATATTGCCGAGTGTTAAGCAAGGAGGTATCAAGTACCATTTTTAAAGTCTCCCGGACCATTGGCGAACACTCTACCCACTAAGCCAATAAGAATAAACTTAAATATATAATATAGACAGATAAACTGATACCTAGCTTGCTAGGTAAATACATATGAACACATTATATATATATATATATATATATGGTTTCGATTTTTTAATTATTTGCATAGATAACATTTAGATTTAACATGTGATTAGAGAAAACTACGTCAAAATCAAATGCAACTTAGACATTCCCCTTTTTAAGTTGTACAAATATCAATAGAGAATTATTTCCCTTATACGCTAAAAGAAAATATTTTCTATTAAAGTTTTAAAAACTTTCAAAACATTAAAAAAAACATTTTTTTAAAATTCAATATTCACATTTGGGGTACTATTTTCTTGCAACAGCTCCTAATTTTTTCCTAATTTCATCCACACCTGCAGACTTTTGTTGTTTTGTCGTATATAAAAATCATATGCTATATCCTATATCCCTACCAATCTAATAGCATCCATCACATGGTGGTGGTCGGCTTAAAGTTAAGTGATCTGAAAAAAAATATCAGCCGGTTTTTTGATAAAATAACTAATGCATTATAATATTCATTCATAAATGAATGAACAGAAAATTTCATTAAAATTGGATAATTCCCTTATTTTTGGTGATTCTTCTTTCCATCAAGGGTCGTCATTTGTGACAGAACGAAAGATCCATGGCTGCCATATTGTTTTACCGAGTATATATATATATATATATATATATATATATATATATATATATATATATATATTCGCAGGGTGTTTGTGTGTGTAGAGAGATAGAGGTTGGTTGGGTTTATTGCATTGATTGTTATTACAGGAATTTCGACTTTTTATTCATATAATTCAAATATAATTCAGTTCTATTTATTTATCAGTTGTACGTAAATTTATGTGTTCATAAATTCTGACTTGAAACTGTCAATAACCATGTTTATTTTTCTGCAAAACAAAAACTATGGGAATTTGTTTTTTGTTTTTTTTTCTAACAAAAAATTTATTTAAAAAATGCATTGTCAGCCCAGATTCCACCTTCCTTCCTTCCTTTCTCCCTCTTCTTTATGTTAAAATCAATCCTTCATGTTAAAATAATTCTTCCAGACTCCAAAATGCGATGAATCCGACTCAAAATAACTGAACTAAATTCTCAGAATGTAAATTATTCAAGAATACAAATTTAAATCCAAGGTTCCATAAAATACATTTAAAAGTGCAATCGACTTATTGTTTTTCAATTTACAACCTCAGTCTCAGCTTCTAATTCCGATGATATGCCTGTCTGTCTGTCAGTCTGTCGATAGATTGCAATATCCCGAAGAATCATGCCGATTTTAACCTGGTTAAAGTACATGCAGGTGTATTTGGTGTAATGGTATCGTCGTAGGAAATGCACACGGCAACCCGAGTTCAAATCCTAATGACGGTCGCCCGCATTTAACATGGCCCGAATATCTTTGACAAAGGTTTGTATGACACCATTTACAATTTAGCTATAGATAAAAAAATATGGTAGAGCTCTTCAACCTTGGAATGGCAACCGATCTTGAAGAAAGGAAACTCTAAAATTCAAACGTGATACTCTAATATGGCTTGGAACCATCTTCGGACACCAATCCCCGAGAAACTCCACATACGAATGCGCGTGCGGGGCCGGTTTAAATCAGGTGAATACCGTCAGAGAGAGAGAGAGAGAGAGAGAGAGAGAGAGAGAGAAAACACATGTATCAAGGTTGAAATTTGCATCGTTTTTCGGTATGGAAGGAATCTGTGTATTGTTGATGTACTCTTTGTTTTGGAACCAGTGCATGTATTGATTCTTATGTGCGATCATTTTAATTATTATAATCCAACTACATTTCCTGCATACTTAATTTTGAGAGAATTACTCTTGAAATTTTATTCCTCCTCCTCTTCCTCCTCCTCCTCATCCTCTCATATATATATATACATATATATATATATATTGGGTTCGCTATTTTTATAGTAAAACATGTTAATCTGATTTTTGATAATCTTCCTCTTTTTATTCTATCGAATTACATTCCAAATGTTACCTATATATATATAGATAGATATATACGAGGGTCGACTGAAAAGTTCATCAGCTAACCAAGATACTCTCATGGAATGTAACTAAATGAAGTTTATTTTTCAACACATTCCTTTTTTGGGTGACATACTTCCATGAATTCTGCTGTGCTTGGATCCCTTTGGTCAAAAATCTCATCAACAGCAGATATGACGTCATCATATGAATTTCGTTGCCTATCGGTATTGATTATACGTTATACTTTACCAGTCATTTGGTACTAGGGAGGATATATAGTCATATCAATATAACAAGAGTGGAGGACACCTTCATTAGGGTCACCAGTTTGCGTGACAGAAAACAGAGAGCTCAAAACATCACAGCACAACTGAACCAAAGCCGTGAAAAAATGTGTCAACATCCACTGTAAGGAGAAGACTCTGTGAAGCTGTCCTATATAGCAGAATTGCTGTCAAGAAATCACTGTTGAGGAAGCAAAACAATGTCAAAATGATCCAGTGAGTCAAGGCAAACAAAGATTGAACTACAGAATTGTGGAATAAAGTCCTTTGGACAGACAAATCAAAGTTCGGAATTTTTGGGTCAAATAAGAAGGTTAATGTGCAGCGAAGAGTTGGTGAAAAGGCTGTAACGCCCTGTGTCATATCAACCGTAAAGCATGGAGGAGGCTCTGTTACGGTGTGTGTGTATGTGTGCGTGTGTGTGTGTGTGTGTGGGGGGCTTTTGCACATTGCAAAGTTGGGGATTTGTATTAAGTGAAGGGCAAATTGAATCAAACCGGCCATCATAGCATACTGCAGCATCACGCGATCCCATCTGAAACGCAGCCAGTAAGCTCTTGTCAGAGATACATTAAAAGCGAAGATGAACAGTATGTCGTTCAACTGATGTCTTGACAGGCGCAATCAGCGAACTTAAATCCCATTGAACTGGTTTTGGATGAACTTGATCGAAAAGTCAGAACTGAACAACCCACAAGTGCGGCTCCCCTCTGGTACATCTTGCAGGAAAGCTAGATAAAACTATCTTCAGTCTACCTACAGTCTTTGGTGAAAAGAATACCGAGAATCTGTGAAGCAGTAATAGCAACCAAAGAGGGTCATTTTGATGAATCAAAAGTTCAAGAAGTTTTTTTTTTTGTTTTTTTTGGTTTTATGGTTTAATTTGTATTCAATGTAGCTCAGGAAAATTTGGATTTAGTATGATAAATACAAAAATTGTGGTGCTCAACTTGATTCATTAAAAATAACACTTTTAGGATGAGAAATAAAATTTTTTGAGGCTGACCAAATACTTTTGGCTAGTAGTATATATATATATATATATATATATATATATATATATATATACTCATCAGTGTGGCTAGACAGGCTAGGATCCCGAAGCTGGGATCGAAACCCGGTTGACTCAAACGCCAATCCAAGATTCTACCACTGTAGAACAGCTATATATATATATATATATATATATATATATATATATATATATATATATATATATATATATATATATACACAGCTGTTTGAAAGTAAGTCTTGTGCAATCTATATTTGAAATATTCGTTTTCTATTTACACTTTCTTTGTATTTCTGGAGTTTACTGTTAAAGGGAAATAACTCTTGCTATTGGGAAGTAAGGCTTGTTACATTTATTGACTACAACGGTGTTGAATGAAATTTAACGAATATTTCCTTATTGGTTAATTTGGTTGGTGCTTTGTTGTATATCGACGCTTGTAAGTTATTTAATGCCAAATCCTGTTTATATATATATTGCCATCGATAGGTAGACTGTTTTAGCAGCTCATCTGTGTGGTTAGACACGCGAGATGTTAGAAGCTGGGATTGAAACCTGGCTGACTTTACGCCAGCCGGATTTTCAACCGAACATCCAACAGTAAACTCAGCATCAGCAAAGGGAATTTAATGCACATTTATCATTTTTGTTTTGTTTACGTAACACTGAGTGCTCAATTAGACTGTTTACATCTATACGCTTAACGGATACTGAGTGCTCAGTTCATTTGAAGAGCTTTGCATTGTGCAAGTGGCAACCGGTAACTCCTTGCGAAAATGCTCAACCCCCGGTGGGAGGGAATATATATATATATATAAAGAGAGAGAGAGAGAGAGAGAGAGAGAGAGAGAGAGAGAGAGAGATTGAAAAACAAGCTAATCCAAAGAAAATAATTTAATTAAAAAATGGTTTGGTTTGGTTTCTTTGTTTAATGGCATATCAACCTTTGTAGGTTATTTGATGCCAAAGCCATTCTCCAAGAAGAACAGTAATGGTACTATTTAACCCATAGCTGGGATAATAAGGGTATTTGTCCGAAAGTGATCGTAATAGCACGATTGGAGTTCGAACTCGTTTACAATGATTCCGCAGTCCATCGCTTTAACCATTACACCACGAGGACACCCCCAAGTTAAAAAAAGAACAGAGTTCTTCAACATTGGGATGGCAACCGATCTTGAAGAAAGGAAACTTTTGGATTACCTCGTTTTTCAATTTTTCTCTGTATTATCGGATTCATTTCCATTATTTACTTACACACACACACACACACACACACATATATATATATATATATATGATTTATAAGCAAATAGTTTATTGTATAACTTCTAAACGAGCCAAAGTTAATTTATTTGCACACAGTTAAATGGTTTCAAGTATTACTATTCAAGAATAATAATTCTGTTTGACCCATTGATGGAACTCTATCAAGTACAGTGATTTTGGGTCAGAGTGGACCAAGGAGTAACGCCACTGAAGGGGTACTCCACATTCCCTAGAGTTCAAGAACTGAAGCCTCACCATCAGATGCAGTTGTAGAGAAGAGGAAAATCTCGTATTTTGGTTTGGCGCTCAATTTATTTCAAGACTGAATTTCACCCAATCAGGATGACTTATCCTATTCAGCCCGGACCTTCATTTCCGGCTAGCAAAACGGGTGAGCGGCCAAACCCACTCTCTTCGGCGTGAGACGGCGACCAGAACAGACGTTCCTCTAGTCGTCCCTGCTTAGCGATGCTTTTTAGCTAAACAAGCCACCCAGTGTGGACATCTCACTGTGGTTTTAACACTAGCAGCAGCAACATGGACACTCAACGAGGGAACCATCTAATTTATGGATTCTTTATGAGGAATCCCAGTTGAACATAAATTAGAAACATTCAGCATGCCTTCCACAGGCACCACTTCATGTCACCCCAAAAATTGACCATGTCGATTCGAGAGTAACTCCGCTCTCGACAATATGGAGATATCGCAGACTCTCCTCCAAAAACCAGATACAAAACTACACGGTGACTTTAAACACATCCCTCACACGTCCAGCAACACGCTGCCATCTCAACATCCCGCTAAGCCATTTCGTCTCCAACACTAACAAGCCTAAACACCACGAGTTTTGCAGCACCAAAAGCAAACCATATTCAAAGCTGCAAATAAAGAACTTTCGTTGTTGTGTTGTTAAAGCAAAGTTTCGTAATTCATTTGTGTGCCTAAAAAATATAGTGTTAGGGGAAATAACAAATTCCTCGAAACCGCTATACAGTTAAGTGTCATTATCAGGACACTCAATCAGAAATGCAGTTGGCGTATTGTACAAATCTAACCAACTGGGCTATAACAAATAATAAAGAAGAAAACTTTTTCATTAACTTTTTTAAATTGTGGGAAACTACAGAAAAATTGTATTTGGGGCATTTTTTAGAGAACAGTAAAAAAAGTAAAGTCGGTGACTGTAGCTGAAGGCTCCTTTTTTTTAATAGCGACAATATCGAGGTATAGGGAAAGACGCTACTCCTTTCTTTGGACTGTTCCACTTCCCCCTTGATGTGTACCTTATAATACTGAGTGTTAAGCAAAGAGATATCAAGTACTATTTTTTGAGTCTTTGGTATGACTTGACCTGGGATTGAAACCCGGGTTCCCGATGTAATGAGGCGATTCAGGATTATATTGATACTCATATATAGGAAGAAGTAAAGGACTCCAATTTGTATTTCATGCTTACCTTTGTTATATCGAGAATTTGGATGATTAAAAAAGACATTCAGCACAAAGACAAACTTAACAAAAACATGATTTAGTAGCAGATTGGACAGTAAATTATTTTATTTTTTGAATTAGAGCATTTTTGTGTGTTGATCTATTAAAATTTCGCTATGGCATGCTGTTTTTACTGGGTTAGAGTTTCAAACACTTCTGTGTCTTCTTTTCAATAAGAGAAAGGTTAAACTGATAATAATTATCCCGTGTATTATCTTTTAAAAGACAAAGGCATATTGAAGATCATCAAGATATTCCTTATACATAAAACACAATGTGACGTCATCATACATGTTAACATTTTATTGAAATTTCGAAAATATTGGAGGTGTACATTAAACAATGGGAAAAGTGAACTTAGCATAACGGTTATCATTGTAGGAAATGGTCTTGGAGACCCGAGTTCAAAACCTGGATTAGGCTGTTTGCATTTACGCATTTCGCTAATACTCTTGGGGAAAATAAAAATCCAACTATTCTTCTCCAGCTATGGATAAATAGTAGGTCAGACTGACTCTTTAACCTTGGTATGGCAATTGGTCTTAGAGAAGGAAAACTCTGAATTCAAACTCGTTGTACTCTGCTTGAAAAAACAGACCTTGCGTTACATCCTGCTCATAGCAGAGGGGTAGGGTAAATTTATATATATACTAACATTAACATGATTTTAGTAATATAAAGATATTTAAAAAAATAAATTTTCGATAAAACATTGGAAAAATTAAGAACTATAGAAAAGATTTTTTAAGTGCATTATCAGTGAATATTCCAAGTTGTGGCTGTGTTAGTACTACTGTATGGTTGCACCACTTGGACTAGATTCGAACGACGGAAAGATGCTGCGTGCTGTTTTGAACAAATTCTGGAAGCGACCCCCTACAAAACAGCAGCTGTTCTGCCATTTACCTCTCTACTCAGAAACTATCCAAGTCAGACAAGCGAGACATGCAAGACACTGCTAGAAAAGCAAGGACAAACTCAAAAGCGACATTGACTTATGGACTCCTTCGCATGGACTCACCAGTATTAACTGACCAGCAAAAATTTACATTCATCAATTCTGAGCAGACACTGGATTCTATGTAGAGGACCTACTAAGAGCAGCGGCCGATAGGAACGGAGAGAGAGAGAGAGAAAGAGAGAGAGAGAGAGAGAGAGAGAGAGAGAGAGAGAGTCCGTGCTATTAGCACACGTAGATGATGATGATGATGATTAGTGACGTTAGTTGAGGTGGAACACAGGAACGCGGGAGAATACTTGGAGAATGTTATCAGAAAACGCAAAATAACTACTTAGAAAAGATACATCATTGTGTATCAGAAACCGCAAGATACGCTGATGTCAAGTACTAGGGCTTTAAGCTAATTTTAGTTTATTTGTTTAATGGCATCTCAACAGCTTTTAGGCTATTTAATGCCGAAATTTTATCAGTTTCTAGATGTTTGATTACAATCCTAACTATATTTTCAATGATCTATTGTATTTTAAAACATTACACCTCGTTTATAATTGGCCTGATAAGTAGAGTCTTAGGAATAGTCTAAGAGACCGGAGTTCAGTCCCAAGTCGAGTCAGAAAAAATACTCAAAAAATGGTACTTGATGCCGCCTTGCTTAACACTCAACATTATAAGGTAAGGATCAAGGGTAAAGTGGAGCAATCCCGGGAAAAGAGTAGCATCCTCTCCTACACCTCGGTGTAGTAGCTATTGAAAAGGGAGCCTTGGGTCACCCTCGACTACAGTCTCCGACTACTTATCAAGGGTAAAGTGAATAATCCAGGGAAAGGAGTAGCATCCTCCCCTACGCCTAGGTGTAGTAGCTATTGAAAAGGGAGCCTTGGGTCACCCTCGACTACAGTCGCCGACTGCTTATCAAGGGCAAAGTGGTGCAATCCAGGGAAAGGAGTAGTGCCCTTCCCTACACCTCGGTGTAGTAGCTATTGAAAACGGGGCCTTCGGGTCACCCTCGAGTGGGGTCGCCAACTTTACTTATTATAATCATTTATATGAACAATTTTATGATGTCAAGTATTCCTATCATATACTAATAATTTGTACATAGTTACATCGTATCAAGAATTCGCATTAAATACAAATAATCTAAACATAAAAATATGGTATCGAGTATTCCTTTCTAATATAGTTTGCACACGCTTATATGGCTTCACGTATTCCTATCCAATACGAATAATTTTCAAACAGATCTGTGGGTCAAATTTTAACCTTCAGATCTTTTTAGTCACGAGAGAATTATTTACTAACAAAGCATTGAAAGGTCTTGGAATTGTTTACTGTACCTGCTGTTATTAAGTTATCATCCATCTAAGTAATGAGCAAGTTATGACAGCTTAATTTCAATGACCAGGCTGGAATCAGTCTGACTTGACCGTATATTAATGGATGAGTTTATGGCCTATTGAGTAGAGTGTTCGCCAGTGACCCGGAAGACCGGGGTTCAATCCCAGGTCGAGTCATACCAAAAACTTAAAAAATGGTACTTGATGGCGTCTTGCTTAACACTCAGGTAAGGATCAATGGTAAAGTGGAGCAATCCAGGGAAAGGATTTGCGCCTTCCCCTACACTTCGGTGAAGTAGCTATCTCGATTACGATCGCCAACTTTACTTATCTAACGAAAAGATTACATGCAAACGCACAGTGACGCTGCGAATCCAAATAAATCTTTGTCTAACTTCAATTCACTGAGTGATCTCCCCTACATTAATATTTCAATGATCATTAATTAAAATAAGATTTTTGTCTATATTTATTAAAAGCAAAACAAAGTAATTAGAAATTAATAATACCAAACAAATATTTATTAAAGTCAAATTTTGAAGATCATTATGCAAATTAGCCTTCTCATTCACAGTGTAAACTATAATCTGGTTGTATATATTAATATAAAGGCATTTTATCAGTACGTAGAAGGCCAACTGTATTTTCTTAATGATTTAGATACAATAGAATCATGGACAATGTGACGTAAGGTGTACTGTGATGTCAATAGAAGCGTAATTTCGGATACAGACAGACATACCATCTCTATTATAAGATGTTCAGGTTCGGACTTGATTTTGATACGGAGTGCATGAGTTATTTCCCTTGAAATTTTAAATCGCGTTAACTTTCAAACGAAAGTTTCCCGATAGGTAGATTAAATTTCCAGCCTTTCAGTTTGCGTCACCAATTCTGTTTCCGATGACGATAACCGTTACACTAAGTACACCCCCTGAATGGTTTGTTTTCTTTGTTTAATGGCATTTCAACTTTTGAGGATCATTTAATGCCAAAGCCATCCTTTGGAAGAACAATAGTAGTACAATTTAACCTATAACTATGTAAATAAGAGGGGTCATACTTTTCTCAGGAATATTAGTCCGAAAGTGAACGTAATAGCGCGACTGGAGTTCGAAATCGGTTTCTACAGGGTTGCAGTCCAGCATATTAATCAACCCACTATAGAGTCTCTCCTACCTCGATATCGGTAAATGTAAATAAATCATTTCTTTAATAATGCAACTAGAATACTAACAAATCAAGTTGACGACCTTGGTCGAGGTTGACCCGAAGGCTCCCTTTTCAATAGCTACTACACCAAGGTGTAAGGGAGGGCGCTACTCCTTTCCCTAGATTGCTCCACTTTACTCTTGATGCTTACCTTATAATGCTGAGTGTTAAGCAAGATGGCATCAGGTACTATTTTTTTAGTCTTTGGTATGACACGATCTAGGATTGAACCCCGGTCCCCCGGACCATTGGCGAACACTCTACTCATTAGGCCAATGGCCTGGTAACTAACAAATGATAATACTAAAATTTAGTGTTCAGACATAAAACTGCAACCTCTTTTTACTGTTATACTAGTTAATCAAATAATGGCAAAAAATTCAATGATTAATTAAATTTAATGGTATGTCAATCTCCTGGGGATATTCTATGGCTAGAAGTTAGGGAATCGCATTTATATTTTCATTTTTTGTACGTTGTCTTATTGAATATGAATAATTCTTAAGCAGATCTATTTCACCCATAGATGGGAACAAAAAATGGTACTACTATTCCGAGTCATAGTGGACCTGGGAGTAATAGCAATGAAGATGTCTGGTTATCAGGACATCATTTATTTGATCACCCCTAAC
This sequence comes from Sepioteuthis lessoniana, assembly GCA_963585895.1. Taxonomy (NCBI): domain Eukaryota; kingdom Metazoa; phylum Mollusca; class Cephalopoda; order Myopsida; family Loliginidae; genus Sepioteuthis; species Sepioteuthis lessoniana. Next base: position 23,745,668 of record OY757922.1, read on the forward strand.
ATTCATAGTCTTGTGTAAAGACGAAAGAAAATTGGTAAAGTAACAATTAAAAGCTTTTCTGTAGTTATTAACCCCTTACCTACCAATTCCAAGTTTACTTATTTCTTGTCAGTTGGGCTTAGAATATATCAGTTGTACCTCCTGAAGAGGGGTAAGACCTTCAAAAAGAGGTTCTCCCTATATGTCACTAAACTGAATCCAGTGGTGGGGCTCCAGCCCTGAAGCATTTGTAATCATTACTCCCAGGTCCACTTAGACTTGGCGTGGTTGTACTACTTAGAGTCCCATCTAGGCATCAAATAGATATGTTTGTAAATTACAAGCATTAGATAGGAATGTTTGAAATCATATCGCAGATTACAAATTATTTGTATAAAGAATAATTACTTGAAGCTATAATAGTTTACAAATGATTATTGTTTATTTGAAACCATATAACTGTTTATGAACTATTAGTATTAGATAGGAATACTTGAAACCAAGTAATTGCTTGCAAAGATCTTTGGCCTAAAACAACCCTCCAAGGGTTAACATGCAGTAAAACTAATATTCTAATGCTGAACAAATCCTGACAGCTGTAATAAAAAAAGAAAAAACAAAAAATAGAACGATGCACAACCCATCAAATTTTCTTTTTATTAATACTCTCGATTTCCAACACCTTGAACAGGTGTTGGAAATCGAGAGTATTAATAAAAAGAAAGTTTTTTTTCATCTCTGTTGTCTGTTTTTAGTTTAAAATTCAAAATTTCAATCACTAATAAAATTTCAAATTCCTGTTGGTCTCAAAATGCTAAAAATTAAAAAAATGTTTAAATCAATAAATCTAAGTGTTAGTTGCTTAAATAAAAAAAAACTTTTTTTCTCAACAAAGCTTTAATCCAAGTCTTGAGCTTTTATTCATTGTAGATGGGTATTTCAGCTAGTATGCATATATTTCTGTATCCATACCTTTTTCTTATTCATACAATAGAATTATCTCAGTTTTGCTCCAATGAAGGAGTATTCTTTCAACTCATTTAACTGTGACAAACTAAAAATTTCATCAAGTTCTTGGTTTATTATTTGAACAAATGGAAGATGTCAACTAAAAGTTCCAGAATGTTCTTTCTGGAAAACTAGAGAAACTTTTTTTCTTTTTGATTGAAAAATTAAAAATTAAAAAAAAAAAATGCTGGAAAATAATTGTACATAACTAATACAATATCATTGTTGGATCAAGCAAGTTTTCAGCTGTAAACCCATTTTTTTCCATATACCATCGTTAGCAGTGAATTTTCACCATTTGGAACCCTAACAGGCACTACCACTCCAAATCAGAGTGGACCTGGAAGTAATAGCAACAAAAGGATAACTCTATGCTCCAAAGAATTCCAGCTCTGGAGCCTAACCACTGGAAGAAGTTTGGGTTTAGATTGGTTTATTTAATGGTGTATCAACCATTTATGGGATATTAAATGCCAAAATTTGATTTATTTATAAATGTTTGATTATAATTATAACTCTTTACATTTTTAACTTTCCATTGCAATGATTTTTTTTTAACCACACATAAAAATTTTTCTATAATTATTATAATTTGATAGTACACTATTATAACGTATTGAATATTTCTATCATATAATTTAAGCCCCAGCCAAGTTACCTGGGGCTGTAGAATACATCAACTGAATATCTGCAGATGGGTAAGACCTCCTCCAAAGAATGTCCTAGATATGACATAAAACAATCTGATGATGAGGCTCCAGTTTTGGAGATTTGGGGATTGTGGAGTACCCTTTCATTGCCATTGCTTCCGGGTTCACGCCTAACCTGGAGTGGTAGCACCTGATAGGGTCCTATCTATGGGTCAAATAGAACTGTTTGACATTTAAACTTAGTGTAAACAAATGACTTACGTTAAATCAAATTGCTAGAAATAGAACTGTTTAACCATTTTATTGTGTGTAAATAAATGACTGATATCTAATTGAATTGTTAGTGATACACAGCAATACTTGGAACTATTTAACTGTGTACAAATGAATGAGTCATATTGCATAGAATTATTAGTGTTAAATAGCAATGCTTGAAACTCTTTCACTGTGTGCTGAAATTGAATTATTGGTATTACATAGGAATACTTGTAACCATTTGACTGTGTGCAAATGAATGACATGTTTGATAGAATAATTATTGTTAAATAGCAATACTTGTAACCACTTCATTGTGTGCAAACAAATGATTAAGATTGTATAGAATTATTAGTGTTAGATTGTAATAATTGAAACCATTTAACTCTGCACAAAAAATGTTATCTACAAAATGTGTTTGTAAATCATATATATTTAATATATATAAACAGGATTTGGCATTAAATAACACACAATGGTTGATACGTCATAAAACCTAACCCAACCCAACCAAACATAATTTCCACACACTTATATGGTTTCAAGTAACAACTATTTGATAATAATAATCATTTGTTTGCATACAGTTATATAGTTTCAAGTATTCCTAACTAATGCTAATAATTTGTATACAATTATATAGTTTTAAGTAACTATTTCCATTTAATAATAGGTCATTTGTTTGCATTCAATTATATGGTTTCAAGTATTCCTAACAACAATAATTTGCACATGTAGGAGTCCTCATAGCATAATGGCTAAGGTACTGAACTGTAGCCTTGAAGCAAGCAAATTTGAACTTCATTCACGCAACTGAATTCACTTTCGGACTAATACCCTTGGAAAAGCTATGAACCCCATTATCCTCTCCAGCTATGAATCAAATAGTATCATTGATGGTCTTTTATTAGGATGGTTTTCACATTAAATAATCTACAAAAGTTGATATGCTATAAAACAAAGAAACCAAACTAATTTGCATACACCATTGGCCTAATGAATAGAGTGTCCGCTAAGGGTCTGGGAGACCGGGATTCAATCCCAGGTCGAGTCATACCAAAGACTCAAAAAATGGTCATTGATGCCAATTTGCTTAACACTCAGCATTATGAGGTACGGATCAAGGGTAAAGTAGAGCAACTCAGGGAAAGGAGTAGTGCCCTCCCCTACACCTCGGTGTAGTAACTATTGAAAAGGGAGCCTTCGGGTCACTCTCGACTAACAATATAGTTTCAAGTATTCCTATCTCTCTCCAATAATTTGCACACAATTATATGAGTTCAAGTAAACTATTCTTATTTAATAATAAAAATAATAATTTGTCTGCTCACAATCATAAGGATTCATGCATCTATATCAAATACTAATAATTTTTATACAGATCTATCTGAGCCCTTGATGGGACTCTAACCAGTACTACCATCTTGGATGAAAGTGGATCTGGGAGTAAAAATAATGAGGAAGTACTCTACATTTCTCAGCACTCTAAAACTGGAATCTCACCTTTGGATTTTATCTATTGCTACACTGAAGACACTCTTTTTGAGTGTATCAAGAGAGAATAGCTTAAGTACTAAAAGAATTTATCTTCAATTTGTTAGGTCATCTCCCTTAAATTCTTAATCCTTACAACTAAAGTAGTAATCAAACCAAACTAAACTGAATAACTCAAAATAAAGATGTTTTTTTTACAATTAAACTGTACTTACATTTAAAACCATGCTTTTGCTAAACTGAATTGATTTAAATTGAACTATTTTTGACACTGAAACTGTATTTACACTAAACTGAATTGTTATATATAACTGAATAGTTTGAAATAGAAATGTTTTTGACAATTAAACTGTGTACTCATGCTAAACCAAATTGTTTTAAATAGAACTGATTATTTACATAAAAATGGATTTGGCGTTAAATAACCTACAAAGGTTGATATGCCATCAAACCAAACCAAACCAAACCAAATCTTATATATTCAATAAATATGAATAAAGAGGATTTGGTGTTAAATAACCTACAAAGGTTGATATGCCATCAAACCAAACCAAACCAAACCAAATCTTATATATTCAATAAATATGAATAAAGAGGATTTGGCGTTAAATAACCTACAAAGGTTGATATGCCATCAAACCAAACCAAACCAAACCAAATCTTATATATTCAATAAATATGAATAAAGAGGATTTGGCGTTAAATAACCTACAAAGGTTGATATGCCATCAAACTAAACCAAACCAAACCAAATCTTATATATTCAATAAATATGAATAAAGAGGATTTGGCGTTAAATAACCTACAAAGGTTGATATGCCATCAAACCAAACCAAACCAAACCAAATCTTATATATTCAATAAATATGAATAAAGAGGATTTGGCATTAAATAACCTACAAAGGTTGATATGCCATCAAACCAAACCAAACCAAACCAAACCAAACTAAAGTAGTAATCATACCTAGGTGGCTAAGAATCTACATTTCTCCATTGTTATTACAAATCAGATGTGTGCTTACCATATTTACCCAACCCCTCCACTCGAGCAGGATATGACACAAGGTCAATTTTTTTTAAGCGGATTTTAACAGGTTTGAATTCAGAGTTTTCCTTCTCCTAGACTAGTTGCCTCACCAAGGCTGAAGAACCCAGTCTGCCCTAATATTTACCCATAGCTGGAGTGAGAATAATTGGATTCATACCTTTCCCAAGGGTATTAGTGCTATGTGAAATGCAATCAGTCTCGTCCAGGATTTGAACTTGTGTCGCCGTGTCCATTTCCTACGACGATAACCATTACACCACGGGCACCTCCACAAATCAAATGTGTGCTTACATCTGTGTCATGACCCAGGATATTTGACGGGTACTTGTACTACTACTTAGAAATACTTATACACAAGAGACAATACCTGCTTACCTGAGTTGAATTTTTTTTTCTGATGGTCATGATTCATGCATAGCCCCCACAATAAAATTGCGATTACTCCCAGGTCCATTCTGATCTGGAGTGGTACCACCTGATAGGGTCCTATCTATGGGTCAAATAGAACTGTTTGACATTTAAAGTTAGTGCAAACAAATGACTTATGCTAAATTGAATTGTCAGAAATAGAACTGTTGTTCATTTAACTTTTGTATCTACAAAGTGTGTTTACTAATCATATACTAAATATATATGTAAAAACAGGATTTGGCATTAAATAACCAATGATAGTTGATATGCCATAAAACCAAACCAAACTAAATCAAAGCTGTATCAGTTTTCAAAAAAAGTTCAATTGTAGATTTATTTGGAGTCTTTCACAAAATAGTGTCTTAGAGTACATGCCTTCTGTAAGTACATTCAAAGGAAAGAGTTGAAAAGTCACCAAAATAGAAACCCGTTTTTTTTTCTTGCCAACTTCAGCTACATTTAATGGAGAACCTTTATATGAATAAGTATTCAGCATCTCTAGCTTACTGGACTTTTCAATCCAAAATAGACAATGTATAAACTTGAAGGGATTCTTGAAGGATGCCTTCTTCTCTCTTTCTTTTACCTCTCACAACTTGTGGGGTGCTTTTGCATGTTTCAGATTCCTGGGCCTCTTTTTCCAATCAGCCATCAATTGCTTAAATCTACCTGTTCCTCTACCATAACTGCTTTCTCCCATCTCTTTTTCTATAGTTGCTTCTATCATGTCTGGTGGATTATATGAGATAATTTCATGTCTGCATGTATCCCATTGAACATTACAAACTTCTCAGCAAAGTCCAAATTCTAGAAGTGATAGTTTACCATTTCACTTTGTGTTAATACCCTTGGGGAAAGCATGACTCCATATTCTTTCTGAGCCATGGGTATGTATTTACCCAACCCCTCTGCCACGAGCAAGATGTGACAAAAGTGAAGTACTGAGGATCTGAATTTGGAATTTTCCTTCTTCTGGATTAGTTGTCTTACTATAGCTGATGGAAGAAAAGATGGATTCATAACTTTCCCAAGGGCATTAGCACAAAGGAGAAATACAAGCTACTTTGTCCAGGATTTGAACCTGTGTTGCTGATTCTGTTTTCTTTTACCATAACAATGAAGCTAAGTGTACCTCATGGTTATGGATAAATAACAGGGTAGACTGAGTTTTTTACTATTGGCATGGCAACTGGTCTAGGAGAAGGAAAATTCTCAGTTCAAACTCGCTTTACTCTGATTAAGAAATTATTTTGTGTTGGATCTTGCTTATGAAGGAGGGGTTGGGTAAATGCACACCAAAACTCTTAACCCTTGTCATACAGCACAATTTACATAGTAGTTATAATTTCTTTGTTACTATCATTTGGGTATGAACCCTCATTTTCTACCCCTAAGGTATGGGTTAAATAATATTGCTAGTCTTTCTATAAGGATGGCTTTAGCATTATATAATCCACAAAGGTTGATATGCCATTAAACAAAGATACCAAATCAAACCGTTTTGCTTTGAAAAGTTAAACATTCAAGGTTTTTCATTCTCTTTGACCGATAGTCCTATGAAAGCTAAAGAGCCTAGTCTGCCCTATTATTTACCCATAGCTGTGGTTGAGGGAGATGAAAAGGATTTGTCTCTTTCCTAAGAGCATTAGCTCAAAGTGAAATGAAAACAGCCTTGTTCAGGGTTTTGAACCGGATTATTTATATTCATTTCTTGTAAGAAAAATTACATAACCAGTAATCCTCCATTTTAATTGACAGTAAAATAAAATAAAGAAATAAGTACCAGAGATTTTTGATATTTTTTGGTTAGTTTTGACATGTCAGTCAGATTTCAAATGTTTGATCAAAGAAATGTTTAATTGGTATCATAAGTAACTGTAATAAAGTCTTAACTACCTACCAGGCATAGTCAGATGATATATATATATATATATATATATATATATATATATATATATATCTTTAAGAAAAAACAAAAACCGGTCACATTAGGAGTATAAATTTATTTCCATCCTGTTATGGGTTTTTGATATAAATCAAAAACACCAAAAAAAAATTAACAGGACTTCTTCAGATCTTTATGGATAAAATAATTCAGAATAGACACAGGAAAGAGGGGATGGAAGAGGGGTGAAGAGTTTTCCCCTCATTTAGCCCAATTCCGTTTTTTTTATTCTTATTTTTTAAATTCTAAATACTTTTTGATTTAAAACTCCAGTTTTAATACTAATTTAGATAAATATAACTTTCTTTAATAACTTTATGTAAGGATACAGTAATACTTATATTAAATTAAATTCAAAATTTAAAATTAAAATTTTTTGAATTTAAATTTTATTTTCGTGCCTATTAATTAAGTTACCCCTCCATTGAAGAGTACGTACACATCATATGGTTTCCTTCTCATTTTTTTTTATCTTATTTTTATTCATTTACCTTAAATCTCAATTTAATGCTATGTTTTTTTATTTACACATTATCTATGATAATATAATATATATATATATATATATATATGTAAGTTGGCTGATCATGGTCAAGAGTGACCTGAAGGCTCCCTTATCAATAGCTACTACACTCAGGTGTGGGGGAGGGCACTACTTCTTTCCCTGGATTGCTCCACTTACCTTTGATCCATACCTTATAATGCTGAGTGTTAAACAAAGAGCCATCAAGTACCATTTTTGGAGTCTTAGGTATGACTCAGCCTGGGATTGAATGTTGGTCCCAGGACCATTGGCGAACACTTTAACCATTATCTTGCCATGTGTGTCTGATTGAAAATATTTGACCTTGTGTAGGTGAGTACTTCTGTGGGTTGAGTATATATATATATTTTTTTTAATTAAAAAAATAAGATGAATCCAAATCAATTTATGTTAATGAGTATCATTAACCTAGCACTTGGTTGGTGATATTGGAATTTTTTTTGATTCCCAGTCTATTACTATTAGTTTTGTGGAGCATGCTTTAGTCATCTGATATTGATTAGAAATTAGTGTTTTCCTTCTCCTATATTAGTTGGACCTGTACAGAAGAACATCAAACTTACACTTTGAATTATGTTATGCAATTATACAATGCAGGATATTTTTTAGTCAAGATTCAGATTAAGTAATGTTGTCATTATTGTAGAATGTTTTTTTTCTGAAGGAATTTTTGGAGCTTTTAACCAATAAGGCTTTGTAATTCCTAAAATTTTATCAGTTTTCAGCAATTATATTTGGTTGGGAGGGCAGGGGTTCTTGTTTAGGGGGCAGCTGGTTTTGTAAACAGTTTACTAAAATGGTAGAAAAGTATGTTGGTTGATTGTTTGATTTTAACTGCATATCAACACATTGAGGGTAATTTTATACCAAGAATTTAGGGAATCATGTTCATTGTACATTCTATTTTAAAATATTTGATTTTTTTTTTTGGTGTAGTTGTTGCTTCAGAGTTTTTTGTACACAGTCCTATCGAATATGAATAATTTTTAAGCAGATCAATTTGACCTATAGATGAGACTAACCAATACTACCACTCTGGTTCAGAGTGGACTTAGGAGTAATGGCTAGGAAAAGGTAACTTTTATGCTTCATAGAACTAGAGCCTCACCATCAGACGCAATTTAGTGTAATACTCAGAATGCTCCTTTTTGGGGGGTGTAAGGTTTTTTTTATCATTCTGCAGCGGATACAGTCAATATATTTTTTAACCACATCAGTAGAACAAGCAGCTGGTTTCATAAACATATTTAACTAGAATGATGGAAAAGTAGTATGTTGGGGTCATCTGTTGATAGCTGACACTATAAAAAATGTTTAAAAACTCTAAATAGTAATATAGAAGCTGTATGCAACCAAATCAAAGTGATAGCAAGTTTATACATAGTTATTTACAAAGTTTAGATCTAACACAAGGCCAGAAATATGGGGAACCCAGTGAAAATTGAACTGATTATGGTCTGCTGATCTAGCTTGTTTTTCATTACACCATTTAAAGAGCTCAGGATATATATATATATATATATATATATATATATATGCATGCCCATTGGCATAATAGAGTTTTTGCCAATGGTCCCAGAGACTGACATTCCATCCCAGGTCGAGTCATATCAAAGACTCAAAAAATTGTACTTTATACCACCTTGCTTAACAGCATTATAAGGTAGGGATCAAGGGTAAAGTGGAGCAATCAAATGAAAGGAGAAGCCCCCTCCCCTACATCTCAGTGGAGTAGCTCTTGAAAAGAGAGTCTTCGGGTCAGCCTCGACTGCAGTTGCCAACTTTATTTTTACTTACATATATATATATATATATATGTATATATATATATTATATATACATATATATGTAAGCTGTAAAATTTGGTCAAGAAAGTTAGTCACAGACCTAGAGACAGACCAAGGAGGGAGAGTTGGGTAGTCAAACCCTGTCCTAAAGAAGGTGTCTGTGGTCAGGCTTAAGACAGAAGTAGTCACACAGTTAAGGACAGGTTAAAGAGAAGAATCAAAGAAAGGAATACCCAAAAAACTAACCAGAAAGTCACCTAAAAATACCAAATCTACCAAGTGCAAAATGTGATACTATGGAACCTGGGGTCCTGCCCTATGCTAGATTATACAAGTAGATGGTAGCAGAATAGTGAGATATGGTCTTAAGGTAAGTAATTAAAAGAACTAATTGTAGAATAGAAATTAAATTAATAACTGAATATTAGTCATAACCACACACCAAGGTGGAGCCTTGAAAAATTCATTTTGGAATCCTATCATTGCAGTAGTTATTGATTATATACTATAGCAACTTAACCATTTGAACCTTGAGCTTCTGAGTCTAAATTTACCCACTGTCATTTGAGCATGATCCCTGCACCAGTAAACTAGTACTTCAGTGTGGGCCAAAATAATTACATTGATTTACTGTTATTATGAGCACAAAGGATTAATATTAGTGTTATTAGGTTCCCTTTCATTTTATTCTTTAAGAACTACCTTTCTTATAACAATTTCAATAATCTGTTTGCTTTCCAGCTGATTCAATTTTTCAGGAAAACCTTTTTTCCCCAACTACTTCTGGTCCAGAGCTGTAGAATATCTTATTCTGCTGCATTGAGTCAGAAATTTTACTTACCCAAAGGGGTACCCCCACCTTCAATGAGTGTCCTGGATATGACACTAAACAATATGATGGTGATGTTCCATTACTGCTGGATCTTTGCGGAATGTGGAGTACCACTTCATTGCCATTGCTCCCAGGTCCACTCTGGCCTGGAGTGGTAGCACCTCATAGGGTCCTTTCTATGGGTCAAATAGAACTAAATTGTGTACTTATGCTAAACTGAATTGTTTGAAATAAGACTGTTTTTTGACATTGAAACTGTGTACTTAGGCTAAACTGAATTGTTTGAAATAAAACTGTTTTTTGACATTGAAACTGTGTACTTATGCTAAACTGAATTGTTTGAAATAAAACTGTTTTTTGACATTGAAACTGTGTACTTATGCTAAACTGAATTGTTTGAAATAAAACTGTTTTTTGACATTGAAACTGTGTACTAAGGCTAAACTGAATTTTTTGAAATAGAACTGTTTTTTGACATTGAAACTGTGAACTTATGCTAAACTGAATTGTTTGAAATAAAACTGTTTTTTGACATTGAAACTGTGTATTTAGACTAAACTGAATTGTTTGAAACAGAACTGTTTATATATATAAAAAACTGATTTTGCATTAAATAACCTTCAATGGTTGATGTGCCATAAAACTAAACCAAACCAAAACAAATTAATCAGAAATTTTAAAATTTAATGATTTAACTTGCAGTTCATATTTAAAAAAATTTATAAACTGAAGATAGTAATTTTTTTTTTTTGTTTATAAGAATAGGAGTTACAGATGAGCTAAGGAAAGAGATCTGACTTCCTAGTTCAAGTTTGGAGTGATTTTCTGATGTATTTAAATCATTTAACTCTAATCTCCAACCAATTATTGGGGGTGTCCTCGTGGTGTAATGGTTAAAGTGATGGATTGTGGAATCGTAGTAAGCGAGTTCATACTCCAGTCGCGCTATTACGTTCACTTTCGGGCAAATACCCTTGGGAAAGGTATGAACCCCCTTATTCTCCCAGCTATAGGTTAAATAGTACCAACTACAGTTCTTCTAGGAGAATGGCTTTGGGATTAAATAACTTATAAAGGTTGATATGCCATTAAACAAAGAAACCAAAACCAACCAATTTTTTACTTTAAGACAGAAGTATGTGGTGCCAAACATGCTCATTACTTTCTGGGTATATATGATAACATTGAGGAAATGTCCAGATGGAAGCATATGTTTCTCATAGAAATCAAAAGATGTGGGAAGAAAGAGACTTAAACTTCAAATTTTTGTTAACACTGAAGAACACTGAAGTTCCTCAGCAATTCTAATCATACTTCTTCACTGTCAATATTAAAAACTAAAGAGAAAATTTTTAAGTCGGGTAAAGGGCTGAATGTATAGGCCTTAAGTGATTCATGTGGCCTACAGGTTTGAGACCACTTTTCTACGGCCTAAATAGTAAGTATAGTTGGCGACAGTAGTCAAGGGTGACCAGAAGGCTCCCTTTTCAATAGCTACTACACCTAGGTGTAGGGGAGGGTGCTACTACTTTCCCTGGATTGCTCCTTTTACCCTTGATACGCACCTTATAATGCTGAGTGTTAAGGAAGGAGGTACCATTTTTTAAGTCTTTGGTATGACTCGACCTGGGCTTAAATCCTGGTCTCCTGGATCAGTTGGTGAACACTCTATCCTCTTGGCCAATGAGCCAGTTAAAATATCTATTTCAGGTTTATACCATGATTCAACCCATTTCTTCCCCATAAATAATAAATCATAATAGTAAACATGATAATAATATTGTAATAAAGATAAATATTCAAAAGTTTGTTTTAGATGATGAACAGAAAATACAGGTTACTATGTCAATTACATTGTGAACTGAACCCTTTGTTAAATCATAAAAATAATAATATTTTTCAATACTAACTTCTATCAAATATGTCTTATCCAACCCCAACCATAACTCCTCATAGATAATAAATTGTGACGTGGTATGCTACCGAGAGTGAAAGGGAGGTCAATTCCCCTACCCTACGGTGTTTGAAATTAATAGGTCCCAAGGACTGAATGAATCCAGGTCAGAATGAAGGTCGAAGCTACCTGCACTCCATGACCTATAATCGGTTGGACAGAGAAAGGAATGCAGGTCACTCTAGTTGCATGACCGGAGGAAATAGAGGAAGAAGAAAGAGCCAAACGATTGGCTAGACCCTTTAGCGCCAAAACGATACTTTTTCATCAGAGGAAATTTGGAAAAGAATCTTTAGTTTGAGGACAGAAGTTGGCGGATAAAGATTTTGGTTTACAGCCAAAACTCCGGGTTCCCTCGCCCACAAAAAAGAATTTTTAGTTCTGGACAGACATTGGCGAAAGAGAGACGCGAAGTCCGTCAACTCTGAGGATGTCACTCGTCCGTAAAAGAAAGGAACCTGAAGCCCTATCAAAGATAAGTACAACTTAAACCGTTTTTCCTTCTACTCTTCCTAAAAATTGGAATTATATGGATTCAGAAAAGGAAAGAGAGAAATTGAAAGAACTCGGTTTCGTCGACCATAAATTAGTGAGTGAACTTAGATACTTTCTCAAGTAAAAGAAAGAAAAGAAAAAAAAGAAAGAAAGAAAAAAAAAGGAGAAAAAAAAAGGGCTGTTGAGAGAGAAATTTGTGTTTGACACTGCCTGCCAGCTTAACATAGAAAAAGGAACTGTTTCTTAAATCACATAATTATTTGTTTGTTCGTCGCTTATTAAAACTTTGTTATATTTTAAACGCTCCCTTGTGTTGAAATTTATTGGTTATGTTATTTATCTATCGAGTCGCCTTCTTTTGCACATATCTTTTTCAGCTAGCTATCGTTTTCATCAATTCTCGCTAAATGTCTTATTTGCCTTAAAAACATCACAAGGAAATTTTGGGAAATTTGACTACAGTGAATAATATTTTGTTTTAACTTAGAAGTTCATACTTTCCATAATCCGAGGGGGTAGGAAAATGAAGGACTTGGTGGGGTACATGAAAGTGAACTGGAAACCCCCTTGCCAGTGTCAGAAATCAGTCTAGCCCCAAATTAATCCCCACATTATTTGCCAGTTACCATATGCTTGAAATAGGAGTCTTTACCAGGACTTATTTTGTGGAGGGTCAAGTGCCAGACTGCCCCCAACGTCACATGGGCATAAAATAAACTCTCGTCCTGAGATAATTATTTATACAATGTCACAAAATCATAATAACAAGAAAGACGATCAAGATATGCTAGACACTTATTGATTAAATGCACCAAAAATGACTTAATTTTCAATTATGCCTTATGCTGTGTAATGAAATGTAAGGTGAATGAATAGACATCTTTGTGAACATGTCCGCAAAGGTTACACTGCCAAGGATTTTCTGAATGATGAAGACCCATATGTAACACATACAAGCCATTGTCAAAGAATAAAATATTACAGTGAGAACAAAAGAAGCACTGGTTAGTTAAAGTTGAAACATCTTTCATGTTCAAGGCACCAGGGATTGTTACAGGTGAAAAACTTTGATTTGTAGGGCTGCTTTTTGAGCCAACCAAAGCCTGGACCTCGGAACCAGAATATAAATCCTGGGATGTTACAACTGGACTATAGGAACTTTTGTGCGAATTATTTATCATGTGAGACCCTATAGCAGAGATGGTTGGTGTAAAGGCGGTAGGTATCTGTGAAGAGGGATAGAGAACCTGGGGTATATTGATGGTTACTGGGCTAGCGTCTGTGAAAGAGCTGGCTGTGGGTAAGGCATATTCAAAGTGACGTATGCTGGTTTCTTCTGCATCATCATTCAACTCAACTTTGATGGTTGGAGTGTTGGAGCCACTGTGTATGGAAATTTCTTCGGTATCATCATGGACACTTAGAGGGCTCTGAGCTACTTCCTGTTCTGGTGAGAGGGTGTACGTAACAGGGATTGATTTTTGGGTCTGTTGCTGTTGCGAAGAGTTTGATGAGGTTCGATCTGATTGACTGGAAGAAGCCCCATCCTTTGATTCAGAGAGCTTGTGTTTGTGGACAACATGTTTTTTAAGATCACTCTTTCGTTTGGCGGCATAGTGGCAATACTCACAGGCGTAAGGACGGTTTTGGGAATGGACAACAGAATGACTGACCAACCGGCTGTAGTAGTGAGTTTTGAAGGTACATTTTTCACAATAGAAGGCATTATCTTTTTCATCATCAACATTGACAACAGCTGGTTCTTCACTTTGCATTTTTGGTGTCACCTTAAGTTCTGAAATAGAAAAAAAAAAACAAAAGTATTCTAAAAGCAATAAAATACACACACACACACACACACACACACACACACACACACACACAGAGAATGTTTCAGAAAAATCTATATCATTTTGTAATCTCATAACTTGACAAATTTTTTTTTTAGTGATCTTAAATTTTAACAGCATGCATAGAAATAACTAAAAATTCTATGCTTAACATTTTCTTTTTTTCTTTTCAGTTATTGATTTTTTTCTTTGGTTTCAACCTTGTCCACCTTTGAAAATAGACTCAGGGAGTCAAGTTCAAATCCTGGACCAGGTTGGTTTCAACCTTGTCCACCTTCATGAGTTTATTTAATGCCAAAGCCATCCTTCCTGAGGGCATTTGTCCAAAAGTGAATGTAATAGAGCTACTGAATTTCAAACTCATTGACTATGATGTCGCAGTCCACCACACTAGCCACTGTGCCATGGAGACTCTCCTCAAGTATTAAAATTTCATTCACTGGAAAAGGAAAGGTTCTTAAACATTAAATGCGGAATTTTGACTTATTTCTTCATATGCTGTTATTTGATTAGAAAATGATGTAAGTTTTTCTGAAACACTCTGTACATAGATAATGTCCCAAATTATTCATAGACGTTGGCCAGTCACATGGTGTAATGTTAATCATCTTAGAAAATGGACCCAGTGAGCCAAGTTCAAATCCTGGACCAGGTTGTTTGCATTTCACTTTCACACCAATACCTTTTCTGGTTTCTTTGTTTAATGACATAATCAACCATCATGGGTTATTCAATGCCAAAGCCATCCTTGTAGAACAACAGTAGTAGTAGTACTATTAAACCTATTGCTGGAGGGATTAAGAGTTATATGTTTCCAAAAGGTATTAGTCTAAAAGGGAACATAATAGCACAACTGGAGTTTAAACTTGTTTAATATGATGTCAGAGTCCAGCACATTAGATACTACACCATGGAGACTCCCCTACTAATAAAAATAAGTTGGCGACTGTAGTCGAGGGCGACCAGAAGGCTCCCTTTTCAATAGCTACTACACCGAGGTGTAGGGGGGGGGTGCTACTTCTTTCTCTGGATTGCTTCACTTTATCCTTGATACATTCCTTATATTGCTGAGTGTTAAGCAAAGAGGTACCAAGTACCATTTTAAAAGTACTTGGTATGATGCGACCTGGGATTGAACCCAGGTCTCCGAATCATTGGCGAACACTCTACTCACTGGGCCAATTTGCTAATACTCATGGAAAAAGCATGAATCTCTCTCTTTCCTCCAAGCTATGGATAAATTGTAATCTAGCACAAAGCCATAAATATAGGAGTCATCCAATAAGGGTATTATTTACTCAACCATAAACAACTTGATGACACAAGGTTATTTAAAAGTGGAGTACTCTTGGTTTGAATTTAAAGCTTTTTTCTAGAATAACTGTCATACTCCAGTCTATCTTACTATTGACCCATAACTAAAAGAGATGGGCTCGTGCCTTTCCTAAGGGCTTTAGCATGCAGTGAAACATTAATAGATCTGAACTTGGCTTAGTAAGCATTATTCCTGATGTTAAGGGTTAATTTGACTCCAATGGTAATAGCTTGTGAGACTAATGTGCTAACCAATATGCTATGGTGACATAAATGAATACAGAAAGAACCATTTTAAGATTTACCTGGTGAAGTTAATTAACAACAAAATTTCAGGAAACCATCCATCAAAATAACAGCTACTCTCACTGTCTAAGAGGTTAATTTCCTGGTCCTAAAAGGAGAATATTAATAGAGCTAAGATATTTTTGGCATTGTATGCACTTTAGAAAGACTTTGTGGAGAAAGGTAGATAGATAATTGTCAAAGTAAAAAGAAATGAGAAAATTAGAAAGAAAAAAAATTAACACTGATAAAGACTGATAGATATATCATTATTAAATGTCTATAAATATGAAAAAATAATATATATATATATATATATATAGAGAGAGAGAGATAGTGAACAGAATGAGATAGATAGATAGATAGATGCCATATGGATTTTTTTTTACTAGATAAATTTTGGAATTCTAATTACATCACACAAATTTGAAACAGAATGCTATCAATGGAAATAGAATATTTTAAAACTGTCTTATTTTTCAAATTTTATTTAATAACTTACAAACCCTGATGAAGGTCTAAAAACTGAAATGTTTAATGTTATAAAATATTACTTCCTCTCAGTACATTTTTACATACATTATATATATATATATATATATATATATATATATATATATATATATATATATATATATATGAAATTAAATAATGGAAAGGAATCTGATAGCATGGAGAAAACTTGAAAAACAAAGTAATCCAAAAGTGAAGAATTTATTGTGAAGGAAAGTCGGTAATAAAACGTTTTGGCTTAAATGAACCTTCATCATGACTTTAAGATGTTTTGACATCTTAAAGTCCAGATGAAGGTTCATTAAAACCAAAACGTTTTCACATTGACTTTCCTTCAAAATAAATTCTTCACTTTCGGATTACTTTGTTTTTCAAGTTCTCTCTCTCTCTCTCTATATATATATATATATAGATATACATACATATATATATATATATATATATATATATATATATATCGATATATATATACACACGCACAAACACAGATATAAACTCACATGTAGTCACAAATACATGTATGCACACACACACACACACACACATATATAAGGGAAGGGTACCAGTGATATAATGACAAAAGTGCTAGACTGTGGCCTCAAAGTAAGCAAATTCGATTTCCAGTCGCACTATGATCCCTTTCAGACTAATACTTATGATCCATCCATCCATCCAGCTATAGGTTGAATAATATAAATGCAGTTCTTCTCCAAGTATGGTTTTGTCATTAAATAATCCATGAAGGTTGATATGCCATTTAGCAAAGAACATATATATATATATATATATGCGTGTGTGAGTGTATGTGTACATATGTGTATGTGTGTGTGTGTGTGAGTGTGTGGTCCACTCTAATCCCAAGTGGTAGTTCCCATTAGGGTGCTATTGATGGGTCAAATAAAACTGTTTAACCATTTAACTGTGTGCAAACTAATGATTAATATAAAGTAGAATTATTAGTGTTGAACAGAAATACTTGAAACCAAATAACTGTTGTGCAAACAAATGAGCTCTGGTTTGTTTAAAACATTATCTACAAACTATTAGTTTACAAATCACACACGCGCGTGCGCGCGCGCACACACACACACATATATATACATACATAAACACATGCATACACACACGTAAATTTGCATGCATGCACATTTATAATCATGCGTGCACACACACACACACAAACATATATTACATACACACACACTCACATAGCAGTTGAGTCTAAAAGAGTAAAACGCTGACTGAGTTAAGCTATTTTTGTCACTGCTCTCACTCGTACGCTTGAGTGGGGTGGGGGTCACCACTAAAAAAAAAAAAAAAAAGGAACGATCTTGAGTTCGAAACTGTCTATAGGAGGAGAGATGAGGTGACTCTGATAATCCAATTTAACCTGTGTCTTTTGCCTAAAAATTCCTCACCGTCGACACTTGTATTTTCTGATGACAAAACACAAATAAATAAATATAGTTCAAGTACGACAACAACCACCCCCGATACATGAAGGATTGTTTCATCTGCCCCTCAACCACTACTCACATAAATTTGTATCTCTTAATCATTAAAAGTGAATTCGAACTATTTTTTTTACGAGTACAAATGGGTGGAATAGCTTCTTGATAGCTGAAATTCCTTTCAACATTTTATATCAATAGAAATGCTGTAGGTCAACTACCATTGATAATTTTTATTTTGTGAGGGGTGGACACTTACATTAAGGGGGCCGAGTGGTATTTTCAAGTAATTCCTTCCCCTCGATCTTTTTAATAAATATAGTAAAAGGTGGTATCAAAAGGTATCAGATCAGTTAAATAAGAAAGCTTGAGAGACCTAATTTAAAGTCGTCACACCAATGGAACAGTAGCTTGGTTTGGTACAAGGCCAGAAATATGGTGCATCTATTGAGAATCGAATGCACTAATAATGGTGTGCTAGCCTAGCTCGTTAACCACATCACTACACTGTGTGTTAATACCTTATTTAAAGTAGAAGTCTATTTCCATCAGAGAACCACAATACTGAGAATTGAAAAATCGTTCAGAGTATGATAAGATGTATAAAAAGAGATAATTTTTCTGAGAGAGAGAGAGAGAGAGAGAGAGAGAGAGAGAGAGAGAGAGAGAGAGAGAGAGAAAAGCTGATTATGAACGCGCTGCTGAGTGTAAGATTTTAACAGCTCTGATCTTTTTACCTCATTCAACAGCGGTTGTTTTCTCTATGAGGACTACAAGAGAGCTGGATGTGGTGAGTGTGATGGCACCACCACTAGCAGCAGCAGCAGGCAGAACTGCAAGAAACAGCAACCAAGCAAAAGTAGGCGATGCCAGAATTTGCTTGGATTTTCTCTCAGCTTCATAAATCTTCCTCTTCTCCTTACTTTTTACTTTTTAGTCTATCAGCCATTCAGATGCATGTTAAAACTATTTTTCTCAAAATTCTCTCAACAGGCGGGAATTCTATTTCATTCAATTGTTTTTGTATATTTTTTTAAAAATCACAAACGAAGAATTTTTTTTCGGTTAAAATCATAAACAAAAAATTAATGCCTTATCATTTAATTCATTATTTAAACATTTTATTATTTAAGTATGAGAATTGCAAGTTTTAAGCGATCTGAAACTTAGCGTAAATATATGTGAGCAAGAATGATGTGATTTTCATGATACGTTCGTATGTTGTAAAAAATAAATAAATCAATAAATAAAATTTACCCAATTTCGGGGAGCTGTTCCCATACAACACCTGCTCCCCTAATATAAAGAGTAAGAGTTGGGTTTAAATAAAATCATTATCTGAATACTTTTTTTTTTCATATTTACACACGCGCACACATACTAATAAGATGGCCGCCATGAACCTTTCATATTGTAACCAGTGATGGAAATGGGGGAGGGGAAAATCACCAGATATCAGGGAATTATCTGATTTTAATGGATTTTTCAGAGTTCATTTATTAGTGAATTAATTTCATAATGCATCAGTTATTCTATTTTTAAAAGTTGCAGATTTTTTCTTTAGGTCACTTTACTTTACTCTTCTCATGTGTGTGTGGCGCTATTTAATCGGTAGGGATACATAATATGGCATAAACTTTCTGTACATAATAAAAAGACAAAAATCTGAACATGTGAATGAAATAAAGAAAAAAATTACTGGGAGCTGCTGCAAGAATATGGCATCCCAAATGTGAATATTAAATTTAAAAAAAAAGAAGATATTTTGAGAGTTTTTAATACTATGAGTTAATAAAAAAGATTCTTTTCTTTTTGATTAGTAGAGAGATAATTCTGTATGGTTATTTGCTCTTCTTAAAAGAGGAGGACCTTAAGTTTGCATTAGATTTTGACTGACTTTTCTCCCATCACAGGCTAAATCTAAACGTTATCAAGTAAATATTTCTACTAATCGAAAAAATACAAATTTCAAAGCAAGAAACTGGGAACTTTTTTTTAAGATATAAAAGATGTGAGACGAAAAAGTATGGAAACCTGCAGTAACACACATTCATTAATCAATTTCCAGTTTTGTACCTTGAATTCGGGTTGAATATTAAAGTACAAATCCAAGGAAAAAAATAATATGTTATAAAATAGGAAATTAAGAAATAAATAAAAGAAAAATTTGTGGGGCAATTTAACACTTGTAGATTATTACCAGGTAAAATATCAAATATTAAAAAAGCAATTCAAAAGTAGTTGTTGGTCGGTTAATTTTTTTGGATTTTATGGCATATCAACCTGTGTTGGTTATTTAACGCCAAATCCATTTTTATGAAAATAGTTCTATTTCAAACAATTCAGTTTATGAAAAGTACGCAGTTTAAATGTAAATACAGTTTTATTGAGAAAAACATTTCTACTTCAAGCTATTCAATTTAGTAAAGCAGTTCTAATTCAGCTAATACAGTTTTATATGGGTACAGATTTTGTTTACACACAGTTAAATGTCAAAACAGTTCTATATTAAACATATCAGTTTAGTGTAAGTACAGTTCCATTTCAAATAATTCAGTTTAGCATAAGCACGCAGTTTAAATGTAAGCACAGTTTGTCAAAAACATTTCTATTTCAAGCTATTCAGTTTAGTCAAACAATTCAGTTTAACATAAGTATGCCGTTAGTTCTATTTAACCCATAGATAGGGCCCTATTGGGTGCTACCACGCCAGGCCAGAATGGACCTGGGAGCAATGACAATAAAGGGGTGCTTCACATTCCCCAAAGCCCCAGCATCACTGGAACCTCGCCATCAGATTGTTTAGTGTCATATTCAGGACACTCACTGGGGGGATGGGAGTCTTACCCCTCTGCAGAGGTGCAGTCGGTGCATTTTACAGCCCCGGCCGACTGGGCAGTCAAAAGTCGTAGTATTTCATTATTCTAATAATAAATAAATAATAATTCAAGAATTATTTGATAGAGTTTTCTCCATTGTGCATAAACAAAGCATGTTAACGTGCTTATTTTTCTTTTCAAAGATTAAATACGAAAAAAATGAACTATTACTGATATGATTTAGTATACTTAGAAAAAGTTGAGTATTTTTTTTTGTCGTTTGTCGCCCGTACTAATAATTTTAGTGGGGAAAAACGGACGCAGAATCTCTCAAGTCATTAATTTTGTCCTACTACTTAAATTCAAATACAATCAGAAGTAATATTTTTAAATAATTCAGTTTATTAATGTTTCTTGTCACTAATTTTCTTAATCTTAAAAAAAAGTATTTTGAAATTTCAATAACATTATTTGGGTAACCACGAATTATGTAAGGTGGCCAATTTTTGAGGAATTTAAACATTTAAAATGTATAAACAGTTAGATATGTAATATGATTTTTCTTTTAATACGAGTAATCATGATGTTCCTATTTTTCAAATAAAACTAAAATCTAACTTTAAATAATAACTATTTTTCAAAATTCGTTTTAACGGAAAAAAGAGCGAAATTGTTAGTACCAACACACACACACACACACACACACACACACACACACACACATACATATATATATATATATATATAATATATATATATATATATATATATATATACAGACACACACGGATACTTATACATACGCTTAAAGACAATCACGCCTATATACTCACTCTCTCACACACACACGTATATACACACACACACATATACATATATATATATATATATATACATACACACACACATACACACACACACATATATATATAGATACACATACATATATATTTACATACACACACATACATATATTTACATACACACACATACATTTACATACACACACATACATTTACATACACACACACACACATATATATATATACATACACACACATATGTATATAAATACACACACACACACACACACACACACACACACACACACAGTGAGCCAATACTAAGTGTGTATTTAATTTTTAATGTATTTTATTTTTTATATGCATTGTGAATAATGGCAAATAATTTGAGTGAAGCAAAAAGTGGATTCTGAAGCAGAACTGAAAGACTGAAAATGCTGAGTGGGTGCACACACTTTGGCGACATTCATTTCATACTCAACCAACATGGTTGACAATTAAAAAAAAAAACAAAAGCAAATTATAACGTGTATACGAACTTTTGGCTCATCATTTATACACACACACACACATCATATATATATATATATATATATATATATATATATATATATATATATATATATATATGTGTGTGTGTGTGTATCTAGCCACACTGAAGAGTTCTGATAGAACGAAACAGGTCTGTCTGTGGGTGACAATATATATGCTCCCCTACCCCTGTGGGGTTGAGCTCTCAAGCGAGGGAAGTAATGGTCACCACTAGCGTAATGCAAGGCTTTTCAAATGAATTGAGCTCTCGGTAGCCGTTAAGCGGATATATGTTAACAAATACAAATGTGATACATAAGCGTTTAAATTTCCTTCGCTTGCGCTGGTTTCCTTGTGGCTGAGTGGTAGAATCTTGGATTGGCGTTTGAGTCAACCAGGTTTCGATCCCAGCTTCGGGAATCTATCCAGTCTAGCCACACTAAAGAGTTCTGATAGAATGAAACAGGTCTGTGTGTGGATGACTATATATATATATATATATATATATATATATATATATATATATATATATTACACTAGCCAAAAATAAAACTGCCTCACACTGAATATGTTTCAATATCTACTCAAGAACAAACGTCCAAGTAATATAGTTTGATTACATTGAATGATTACATAAAGGGTGACGTTTCCAATAAAGAGTACATCACGAGTACTCACCCCACCCTTACACATTGTGTAATCAAGTGGGGCCTCGTTACGTTGCAAGTTAGACTATCAGGCCACTGTTAGTGAGTTTGATTCGTTAAGCTTCAAATCTAAATCACGTGTTTTTTTTTTTTAATTTTTAAGTTTGGGTATGAGACGAATTTATCACCTTTCAGTCCACGGTAAACTCTCTATGTATGTAATGTATGTATATCTGTTAAGCTTTGACACAATACCACTGATGTGGAGCGCCTGCAAAGATCGAACTTGGTAAGGTAGTTAATGGTCTGCTAGATGAGCTTTGACCAAAACTCTTTAACGGACGTTGATGAAATAACCAGCACCCTCGCCAGGGCAGAGTGTGATACGAATTCATGTTTATTTCAGGGACTCACCCTTGTATGAGTGAGCGGTGCCAAAAATAGCGCAGTTCTTTTGGTATTCCTTCCGGTAGTGACCCTGATCCACTCCCTTTTAGTGCAATAGTAGAGAGGTACTGTCTGGAAGGATGGAACTCTGAAGGTGAGCTTAATAATGCTCACAGTGCTGAAAAACTGGGAGAAGTTTACCAGTGTTTATGCAAGTGTGCGTGCACACACACACATACACACACACATAGGGTTCCATCCTTACTGAGTACCTGAAAGTGTCTCTACAGTGGCCCGTTGTCAGCTTATTAATAAGGCACAGATATGTTCAGTTATATGACAGGCAAAAATAGCCAAGCAAGGGCAGTTGCTATCTTTAAAATCTTTGACCTCAGCTTAATGTTCCAATGTCTAATTAAGGATCGTAGATTTAGGTCCGGGTGAAGGAGGGGGTGTTTGCTATTTTAGAGATTTATGAGGTTCGTTAATGTCAGTAGAAAATGCTATTAGTGAATTATTATTTATGTTTCTTAAGAGGGGAAGTCAAATATCTATTCCTCTCAGCTATGGAACCGAGTCTAACAAATTTACTGATATAAGTTTTCTTTTTTTTTCTTTCTCCTAAACTAAACACAAAATACAAGTGATAAATAGGAGATGTTAGGCTTTTTTAAGAGTTCTTTTTCGATATTTCAAGAGCGATTTTTCGTGCCTGTCGAGAATAATTCACCCATGAAAATTTTCATTATCTCTTCACTAATGGACTATATATATATATATATAAGAGAGAGAGAGAGAGAGAGAGAGAGAGAGAGAGAGAGAGAGAGAGAGAGAGAGAGAGAGAGAGAGAGAGACATGTAATACTTACAATTAACATCTAGATAAGAGTAAGTTTCAGCAATTTGTTCCATTTTCTTTCTTTTTTTTTTTTAATCAAGAATTAAATTTATATCTCCAAATTTATATATCCGCCGTAAGTTGCCATCTTCTTAGTGATTATGGGAGGGAGATACTAAAGAATCATAGCGGGTAAATGTGCTGTTACGAGTTGAAAATGTTTTTAATGTAAATATTCAAGTAATGAAAAAAAAATGATTGAAAATTCCTTTAACCTGGATAAAAACATTTATGATAAATAGTGAATGCCATATTGTATATATATAATTTAAATCTCAAAATTCATGTTCTGGCAATCGGCTGTAAGTCAACATCTTGATAGTTGAAGGATGGAAAGACGAAGCGTTTTGAAGATGTAACTTTGGGATATAATTACACAGTAAAATAATTAAGCTAAAGAAAAATGATTGAACTTTATTCTTATCTGGTGTACATTACCACAGACATTTTCTCAGCGTGATATTCTGGAAAGGGTCTAACTTTTATTTTTCATTTTTATAAAACGCTTTAAACCTTAGAGTTTATACAAGATAACAAAATATCTTTCGGTTTTTGACCCAATCATCCTCACTTCTATTCACGAAAAAAGTTGGTTTTAATTGAGATATTTAAAACGAAGAAGACCAAACTAATCTTCATCAACCGATGATGACAATCTCAAGATTTATAAAGTTACATAGAGAGAAGTCTGTGAATTCTGGTTGAATGGGAAATTTTCTTTATCTGACAAATCGTAATGAGAGAGAGAGAGAGAGAGAGAGAGAGAAAATTCACTGACGCATTTGTTAAGCGACGCAACGGTTAATATTTATCTAAACCATGGGTACCTCAAAGGTCGATCACGATAAACCGGTTAATCACAATGGTAGTGTGGGTAAATCGTACACTGTTCTATATATATATATATATATATATATATTAGCCTATCATCAGATATTGACCATAAATCTATTCAACTGTGTAGTTACACTAAGGGTTCATGCAGTGATACAAAGTACGCAAATATATATAGTATATAAAAAGTATACTTAGTACTGATTTGAATAAATATATTTAGCATTTTTTCATCCCGGCAAATCATTTTCACCTGGTCATTTCAGAATTAGCTCGCAAATTTTAAAAAGTGTGGGCACTCGTTAACTGACCGCGTTTTAGTATTTGATCTTTTTTTTTTTTTAATTATCTCTGCTAAAAATCCTACTTTTTTTTTTTTACTTCATCTGGGTGATTCACCATCTGTCACTTCAGACTTCTGACTGACCCTTAACACCCGAAATATGTCGCGGAGAAATCTCGTATTAAAACAAAAAATTAACTTGTAAAAAAAAAAAAAAAATCGTGGTTTAATAGAGTTAGGGACAAAGTGGAGAGAGATCGGAATATTCGATGAACATTAACAATTATTTTTCCAGTTTCTTTTTCTTTTTCCTCAACTGACCTTTTGTTGAAAAAAATGAACTTATATATATATATATATATATATATATATATATATATTTACCAACCTCTCCACACAGGCAAGATGTGACTCGAGGTCAATTTTCAAGCAGAGTTAACTGGTTTGAATTTAGAGTTCTCCTTCTAGACAGATTGTTATAATAATCTGCCCAACTATTTACCCGTAGCTGGTTGGGAGGGGGAAATAGTTTTATAGATTTCCCAATGATATTCGCACGATGTGAAATTCAACAGCTTCGTCTAGAATTTGAACACTGTCGCCATGCCCATTTCCTTCGATGGTAGCCATTACACCACAGGCAGTCGGTCCAGTTAAGCCGGAGTTGGGAGTAATTCCATCAGGACAAAAAAAAAAAAAAAAAAAAAAAACATTAAACAGTGACATTTAAATTTTCCTGGTAAAAAACTCAATGTAACTGACAATACAGAGCAATAATTTCTTTAAGAAAAAAAAAAAAAAAAGAACAAACGGTCACATTAGGATTATAAATTTATTTCCATCCTGTTATGGGTTTTGATATAAATCAAAAACTCCACAACAGGATGGAAATAAATTCATAATCCTAATGTGACCGGTTTTTGTTTTTTTTTCTTAAAGATATATATATATATATATATATATATATATATATATATATATATATATATATATATACGGAGCCTTCGGATCTCAGCATTGTTGTTGTCTTATTGACCGGGTTTAGAATAATACACTGACTGTATCCCTCTGTAGGTTGTCCTGGCTATGACACCAAACTGCATCTGTTAGTGAGGCTCCATATCTAGAGGTGTGTGGAGTACCCTTTCATTGCTATTGGTCCCAGGTTTACTGTGACCCAGCAGCGAAAAACGCAACTTAACCCTTTTTAAATCGAACCAAGTGAAATTACTTAGTCTCTAAAAACAAGAGCGATGTAGTTTTGTTTTCGAGCAAGGTCTTGATTCCAACATAGTCCGAATTACCAGTCCTGTTGGTGGAACTCAGAATATACCGACTGTATCCTCTCTAGAGAAGTAAGACTCCCACTCCAAAAGGAATGTATTGAGTAAGGCACATGCATACACAATCTGATGGTGAGGCTCCAATTCTGGAACCCTGGGATGTGTGGAATACTCCTTCATTTTGATTACTTCAGGACCATCCAGACCCGGAGGGGCAGTACTTGTTAGAGTTCAATCAATGGGTCAAATAGATGTTTAAAAATTATTCGTATCTAAAAGGATCCCCACCAAATACACAAAAAGTGTGAATGTGAATGTATAATGAACGTGATTCTCTAACCTCTAAGCATAAATTGATCCTAGATAGGTTAATTTACCGTTAAAAATCAATCAATCAATCAACTTAATAGTACAGAAAAACAAATATAAATTGTTAAGATTTACTTGACGCGTATCGATTTCTTTACAAAATATATATTTTTTCTAATGCATTTAAGGTTTGCTATTCTTAACAAAACAACATTCTTTTCTTTGGAATTATTTTTCTTTTAGAATATTTAACACCTCGTGCGATGGCCATAAAATAGAGGTCGATATACAATAGACATATAATTGGGCTATGATTTTATGTTATTTTTATTTTTTTTTTTTTTTTTTTACACCGAATATTTGATTTACACAGAAAATTTAATGTAAACTGGACCCTGATTTTGTGTCCATTTAAAAAAAAAAAAGAAGGAAATTGAAAGTAGGGATTTCGGTGAAATGATTGAAATCGATTAGAACATGTCAAATTAATTGAAAAATACAATGGAACAATTTCAAAGGATCTTATCAGATGATGTGATTGTTGTTAAAGAAAGTTATGAAACCTAATTTAAACGAAATGATCGAAAGTACATTAAATAGATAAACAAAATGAAATAAAAAATAATTCCGTATCTGTGTATGTATCAAATCAAAAGTTAAGTCCGACTGCGTCACCCTAGCAAAAGGGTATCTTCGTGCCCCAGTCCCATACAAATGTATTAGAACCTTTACGCAACCGCTCTCTTAAAAAAATTCGGTTCATAATGATATTGATGCTTCTATTTAAAAAGGAGTAAAGATTCTAATTAGCATTCAATAGTTAACAGCAGTCCATAATGATATTGATGCACCTATTTAGGAAGGAGTGAAGGATTCTAATTAGCATTTCATAGTTAACAGCAGTGAAGAATACAAATTAGCATTTCATTGTTATCTCCATTATATAAAAAATTTGGTTGATAAGAAAAAAAAAAAGACTTTTAGCGCGAACGTAGACCCCACCAAATTATTATTCATCTGCAAGTTAAACTGGTATTTGGTTTATTCTCTAAGTTAAGGCAATTTAAGAGCAATGCTCTAATAGACACCTCGCTGTGATGTGCCGTTTATTCCAGGTTATAATTACATAAAAACATAGTGAATGAAAAAGAAAATAAATTACATTGAGTAACATTGAGCAAATTGATTCAATCTCAGAAAAGTCAAATTCTTCATTTACCTACGGCTATTAATTTTTGTCTTTTGATTTGTTGCTGACCTTCAGTTTTTCGAAATTGCTTCTGTGAGTTAAAAAAAAGATAGATAAATGAGTAATTTATTCTATAATAACGTTTGCATTTTATACGTGTGAGTAAAAAAACAAACAAACAAAAAGATCAGTCCAATGTTATAGCTGTGTTCCCATTAATAGATGACACGTCACCCACGACTCATTCATCGGTATTCATTTTGTTGCATTCAATACTGCGTCTCTCAACTGTCTTTACTTCCACCATTCGCTCCCTCACTCACGTTGTGTTGAATTTAGATCTGATGAAGTTCAATAGTGGCGTTGGTCGAAACTTCTTATCTAAAAGTAAGCCTAAAAGGCGAAAATAAGACTCCCAACCTTACAAAAAAAAAAAAAAAAAAAAAAAAAAAAAAAAGAAGAAGAAGAAGGCAAAGCAAGGCTTGAAGAAGAAGAAGAAGAAGAAGAAGAAGAAGAAGAAGAAGAAGAAGAAGAAAAGAAGAAGCCTTTATTTAAGCTAAGGTTCAAAGCTTAGATTAACTCTTCTTGTTTCCTTATATATTAAGATGCTGTAATTGCCTGATATCAGCTACTTCGGTTCTGAGGTTGGATGTGACGATAATATTGAAGGGAACCTTGTTATGTTTTCAGGTCCGAAGTGGTCACTCATCAAACTTCTCAGTTTTAGTGTAAGTTGTTGTTGTTGGCGACCGTAGTCGAGGGCGATCCGAAGGCTCCCTTTTTAATAGCTTCTACACCGAGGTGTAGCGAAGAGCGCTACTCCTTTCCCTGGATTGCTCCACTTTACCCTTGATACGTACCTTATATTACTGAGTGTTAAGCAAGGAGGTATCAAGTACCATTTTTAAAGTCTTTGGTACGACGCGACCTGGGATTGAACCCAGGTCCCCCGGACCATTGGCGAACACTTTACCCAAAGTTCTTCAAAATGTTTTCTTTGTGATAGAAAAGATCTTAATGCGAGTTTTAACTAGCAGTCACATTTATGTATTTACTTAGCTCTACGGCAGTTCAGAAACTGTTGACATTCCACCTACCCTTATCGGATGGCGTTAGTCAATAAACCCTACCATTATCCCTTTTAGACGATGGTGAGGGGACACGTCCTCGAGACTGGACAGTTCTCCAACTGAAACTAGAACCGATTGCTTCTATATTCTTAGCGGAAGAGGCACCCTATCCTTAAGGAGAACGCCGATAAACTCTAAGAGATGTTTAAAACCACCACACATGAATCTCGATTCATGCGCGACATCCTTCATTAAAAAGACCTTGTGTCACATTTTGGCTGGGTGACACGCTAAATAAATATCTATCTGCCGTAAGCAAAGAACTTAGATTGGTTTGGTTTATCTGTTTAAAGGCATATCAATTCATTGTGGATTATTTAATGCCGAAATTTGATTCATCTGTAAATATTTAATTATAATCATGAGGATATTTTCAATGTGCATTTGGACTACCCCCCACCCAAACTACACTTTTTTATCGATATTTATTTGTTTGCACAGTCATATGATATCAACTATTCCTAACACAATTTGCCCAGTCGGCTGGGACTGTAGAATACACCGATTGCTTCTCTGCAGAGAAGTAAGGCACTCCCCAACGAGTGTCCCGGTTATGACACTAAACAATCAGGTGGTGAGATTCCAGTAATGCAAGAGTTTTAGGAAATGCAAAGTACTCCTTCATTGCCATGAATCCCAGGTCCACTCTGGCCCTGAGTGGTAGCACCTGATAGAGTCCTATCTATGGGTCAAACAGAACTAAACTATGTATTTATGCTAAAGTGAATTGTTTCTAATAGAACTGCTTATGACATTTAACTGTGTAAACAAAAAACAAAAAAAAAAAAACTATACTTATACTAAACTGAATTGTTTGAAATTTAATTAAGCGTTAAATGACCCGAAAAGGGTTGATACGCCGTAAAACAAAACAACCAGCCAACCTAACATAATAATACGAATAAAGAGAGTCCCTGTGATGAAGTGGCTTTCGTGCAAGCCAGTGATATCGTAGCAAACGAGTTCGAATTCCGGTCGCACTATTACGTTTACGACTAATATTCTCGAGAAAGGTATGAACCCCTTATTCTCCCAGCTATGTGTTGAATAGCACCACTACTGTCTTTTTATAAGAATGGCTTTGACACTAAATAATCCAAAGAAGGTTGATATGCTATTAAACAAAGAAATCGAAACCGTAATACCAATAATTTATTTATGGTTTAAAGTAACTATTTCTGTTTAATAATAGTCATTTGTTTGCATACAGCTATATCGTTCCAAGTATTCCAATCTAACACTAATTTGCAGGCAATGATATGGTTTCAAGTAACTAATAATAAAGTTGAGCGATCTGAAGGCTCCCTTTTCCATAACCATTAGACCGAGGTATCGGGAGGGACGCTACTCTCTTCCGTGGAAAAT
Source organism: Sepioteuthis lessoniana (assembly GCA_963585895.1). NCBI lineage: Eukaryota > Metazoa > Mollusca > Cephalopoda > Myopsida > Loliginidae > Sepioteuthis > Sepioteuthis lessoniana. The sequence goes on from OY757922.1 coordinate 23,775,960, forward strand.
AATGACCCTTAACAAAAAAATTATATTTTCAAGTATTATTGTAAATAATTTGCAGTTATGTGGTGTCGAGTATTCCAATCTAATACGAATGATTTTCAAAAAGATCCATTTGATCCATTGATGGGATCCTAACAGGTATTACTTCTCTGGGTCAGAGTGGACCTGGAAGTAAAGACAATAAAGGAGAACTCAAAATTCCCATGGGTTTCAAAACTGAAACCTCGCCAAATTTTTTAGGGGGTGCGAATGGGTGTCTTACCCTTCTGAAGAGGATGCAGTCGGCGTATTCAAAGTCCCACCGACAAACACGACTAATAATTTACATAATTATAGCGTTTCAAGTATTCCTATCTAACACCAATAATTTGTTAGCAGTTATATAGTTTCGGTTTCTTTTTTAATGGCATATCAACCTTCGTGGGTTATTTAATTCCAAAGCAATCCTTGTAGAACAGTAGTGGTACTACTAAACCTATCGCTGCAGGTATGAGGGAGTTCATCCCTTTTCCAAGGGAATTCGTCTGAAAGAGAGCGCAATAGCGCAACTAACGTTCGAACTCACTTTCTTCAGTGCCGCAGACCATCACGTTAGCCACTACACCACGGAGACTTTTATCGCAATTATACAGTTTCAACTAACTAATAAAAAATCATTTGAAAACAATTCTTAATACAAATAATTTACACAGGAATACTTAGAACTTAGAATACTATTATAAACAATTATATTTAATGATAATTTTCATAGTTTCAAGTATTCCTATCTAGTTTTATTAATTTGCAAGTAGATTTATTTGAGTCGAAAACTGGATCCTGACAGTACTACAACCATAAGTTTTTGGTATTCATTTTCAGAAAAGAATGATAGAGGAGAGATTAGTTCAGTGGTCGGTGGTAGTGAAAGAAAGTGGACAGGTAAGAAAGGAAACCAAACAAAAGCGGCATATCGTAGCAAGATTTCTTTTAGGGAAATACACTTAAAATGGTCTAATGTAGAGAATTCCAAATCCAATGATAATTTTGCGGAGGTCTGTGTCTACTTTCAAGGTCATTGTTTTTTTTTATTATACCATTTCCCGAAGTAATGGGGATAAATATGAAATGTTAGTTGGAATCCTTCGCTACTTCTCACATGAAAACATCAATATTATAATGGAGGTGCCCGTGGTGTAATGATTATTGTCGTAGGGAATGGACACGGCGACACAAGTTCAAATCCTGGGCGAGACTGATTGCATTTCACTTAGCACTAATACCCTTGGGAAAGGTATGAATCCAATTATTCTCCCTCCAGCTATAAGGAAATAGTAGGGCAGACTAGGTTCTTCAGCCTTGGTGAGGCAACTAGTCTAGGAGAAGGAAAACTCTGAATTCAAACCTGCTAAACTTCGCTTAAAATTGACCTTGTGTCATATCCTGCCCGAGCGGACGGGTTGGTAAATATGAATATTATAATGGCATGCTGTTATAACGGGAACCCCAAATAGTCACGGATCCTCGAGTTCTTAAGAAAATACTGCTTGCCAGAGACAACTAAACTGTTAGCGGGACTAAAAATACTAATTGTAGCGAAGAGCAATGACACAGAACGATTGAAAGTTTTCTTATTGTTTGTCGTATCTGAATACCACAACTCAACGCTAACATTATTTGAGTCGGGGATAACAACGAACAGCGGAGAAAATGTATTATGATTTAATATTTCCTTATGCTAAATACAGCCCAGTCGACCGGGGCTGGAAAATACACCTACTGCATCTCTGCAGAAGAGTAAGACCTTCCAACAAATGTCCTGAAAATATGACACCCGATGACATCTGATGGTGAGGCTCCAGACTTGGAGCTTTGGTGAATGTGGAGTACTCCTTCATTGCCATTACTCCCACGTCCACTCTGATCCTGAGTGGTAGTACCTGTTAGGGTTAAATAGAAGCATGTAAACATTTAACTGTGTGCAAGCAAATGAAAGATGTTGAATTGAATTGTTAGTGTTACATAACAATACTCGAAACCATTTAACTGTGTGCAAATAAGTAATGTTGAATACAATTATTAGTATTGAATAGAAATACTTGAAACCCTTTAATAGTTTGCCTAGATTGAATTATTGGTACTACATAGCCATACTTGGAACTATTTGACTGTGTGCAGATGAATAAATAAGGTCACATCGAATTATTAGTGTTGAATAGCAATACTTGAAACCCTTTAGCTGTGGAAAAATAAAACTATTAGTATCAGCAATACTTGAAACCACTTAACTGTATTCAAACAAATTAATAATATCGAATACAATTATTAGAGTTAGATAAAAATACTTAAAACCACTTAACTGCGTGCAAACAGATGAGGTCTGGCTCATTTAAAAATGTTATCTACAAAATATGCGCTCACAAACAAATATATATATATATATATATATATATATATATATATGTGTGTGTGTGTGTGTGTGTGTGTGAAAATGAGAATTGGAATAAAATAACCGACAAGGGTGGATATACCATAAAACCCAACCAAACATCATGCTAAATAATGAAAAGAACAATGCACAATGAATTAACAAGAACATTTTATTGCCTGAGCAAACAATGTAATGAATACAGATATATAATGAAATTCTAAAAGAATACATTAGAGAGAGAAGTCCTATTGCGATGAAAGAGTCTTTTGTACAAATATAGAGTCATCAATTATGTACGTATGAGATAATAGAAGCGTTGAAGGAAGACTTACATATTTTAGACAAGAAAGCATAGGCCATACGACACGAGGTTTGTTAGAGGCGTAAGCACTGTCCGTGTGGACAGGAACGCACATACTCGTGCTTGCTCATAAGATGATGATGCAGAAAGAAGGGATTTAAATTCATCACACCTTCACTTTATATGCTAGTGGCTTTTAGTTGTACTATTTGATAGACACTGGAGGTAAAGACTGTATTCCCAAGCGCCAAACAGCAGAACTCGTCGGCAGGCAAAGAGGTGTAATCCCTACATTATACATTATTATATGTGCCTATTATACATTATTATATGTGCCTCCCGGATTGAAAGGCTGAAAAGCGTTGACGGTAATGGAAGACGGTAGGTCGATGGGGTGACTAAAAATAAAATCGATCATGTCAATGGGACCACAACTTTAACATTGTAGAAAACCGTTTTTTTTATTGAAATTACGAATAAAAACTAAAACTAGTCGGTCTCATCGTTAAGCCTTAATAATAACTTCAGTAATTTAGTTTTTATTAAAATAATTTCTGATACTTGTTTGGTTAATTATTCAATTCTGAAATTAAACTATTCAATTATTCTTTTTATTAAAGAATACTGTATACTTAGGTCCGTCGCTAGGGTACTGCGAGTAGAGCGAGGTCATCCATTAAATTTCGGCGGGATTGGGTCATAAATCCAGATGTACAAAGATGTATTTTATTTATATTCTTGCGTTTTAAAAGTTTAGTTGCATTTTTTACCCACTTTGGTCAGTTCAAATCTGTGAGGATATCTACTTTAAATAATAATTAAGAAAAATACAAATAATAATAAAAAAAAATAGTCGGTTGAAGATAAAATATAGTACATTTTTAACGATTACCCCCCCCCAAAAAAAAACCCCACCGCAAAACTAATCTTAAATGATCTACCAGTTATTTTGATAATGTCACAAACAAAAGCATATATATATATATATATATATATATATATATATATATATATATATATAAAGACATATTTGGTTAAATAGTATGGACATCTTTTGTCTATATATTTTTATTTTGATTCATTCAACTCGCCATATCGATATTATATCCGGTCTGAATTGGTTAATAAATTTTCCATAGTTACAGACTCTTGAAGTCCTACTCATTAGAAATAAAAGTCCTAACCCCAATGAAAAGTAATTTCGAAATCAGTGCTAATGTACTCGAATGTTTTCAGCGACTGTTGCCATTTATAGGACTAAACTACAAACAAAAAGTAATCCAGTATAAATAGAACGCTTAACTCTTGCAAAGTTGTATTTGCAACGGTTGGATTGCTTTTGCAATATACACACACCCTGAAGACGGCCTATGATGGGTCTGAAAATACTTGGGAACAAATTAACTATGGAAAATTTATTAACCAATTCTAACCGGATATTATAACTTCCATACGGCGACTTGATCGGATCAAAATAAAAATACATGGATAAAAGACGTCTATACTATTTAACCAAATATGTCTTAATGAAGAAATGCTGCCCAACTACACACACAAATATATATATATATATATATATAAGTTAAATTCTCATAGTCTTCGTATGTTAACTAGACCCCTAATCCCCTACAAAAGACCCACACATCATAGCGAGTATTTCAGAGTTATACACTTAAGCTGTCCCAATCGAGAATAAGGCAATTTTCTGGTCAATTTGCAAATGATAATTTTGTGGGGTTTGCATTGGCTCTGAATGTCAACTTTTGATTTCTCAAAATAACAGATAACTATGAAATACTAATTAAAACTCTTCACTCCTTCCTAAATAGAACCATCAATATGGGAAAACCACCGAGTGATTGATTTTTAACGGCATGTCAACCCATTTAGGATTATTTTGCGCCTAGATGTTCGGAAATAGCCTACATTGTACCTTTATATTTACATTTTTTTGTATAATTGTTTGAGTTGTTCTTCACACTGTTATATAGTTTCAAGTATTCCTATCTAATACTAATAATTATATGGTTTCAAGTGACTATTTCTATTCAATAAGTCATTTTTTTGCACATAGTTAAATAGTTTCAAGTAACTAATTATAATCCTTGGTAAACAATTATAGCTTCAAGTAACTATTCTTAATACAAATAATTTTAAAACAAGCCTGTTTAACCCACAAATGCGGTCCTAATTGGTACTACTGATCCGAGTCAGAGTGGCCCTGGGAGTAATGACAATGAACGAGTACTACACTCACTCCAGATTTCGAGAGCTTATTACTATAATATATAGTTTAGTGTCATACACAGTTAACCTCTTTTTTCTGGGAGGGAGAATCTCGTATCCCTGTGCAAAGGATACAGTCAGTGTATTATAAGCCCTGCTGACAGGATGGAATTTTTTAATGAACTTCACTAGTTAGGGAATCGCATTCATAGTACATTTACATTTTTTGTGTGTTGTTGGTTTTTTAGCCTTCTTTTTAGCACACAGTTATATGATTTCAAGTATTCCTACCTAAAACAGATAATTTGCATAGTTACATAAAAAAGTAAAGCTCGGTTCATAAGCCTAGTGGGTAGAGTGTTCGCCAATGGTCCGGGAGACCTGGGTTCAATCCCAGGTCGCGTCATACCAAAGATTTAAAAAATGGTACTTTATACTTCCTTGCTTAACACTCAGCAATATAAGTTAGGTGCGTATCAAAGGTAAAGTGGAGCAATCCAGAGAAAGGAGTAGCGCCGTCCCCTACGCCTCGGTGTAGAAGCTATTCAAAAGGGAGCCTTCTGGACTACAGTCACCAACATTTTTTTTTTTACATAAAAAAGTATTCCTACCTGATACAAATTGCATAAGGTTAAATGAAAACAATTATTCCTAATACAAATAATTTGCATATGATAGCAAGTATTCCTACTTAATACAAATAATTTGCATACTTTTATATGATAACAAGTATTTCTATCAAATACTAATAACTACATAGTAATTATTTTTTCTTTAATAATTTTTTGCACACAGTTATATACTTTCAAATAACTTATAACTAAATAAAAATGATTTTTGAACAAACTTATTTGAACTATATTTGCGACCCTAACTGGTACTACTTTTCAAAGTCAGAGTGGACCTGGGAGTAATGGCAATGAAGAAATACTCCACGTTCCCTAGAACTGTAGCCTTACCACCGGATGCGGTATAGTGTCATATCGAAGATTTTTCTTCATTTTGATGGGTTTTTTTTTACACCTAGCAGGAGATGCAGTCAGCGTATTTGTAAGCCTCGCTGAATAATGAAGAGTACATTTAAGTTGATAATTGTATTTCCTTTGGCTTTATGAGCAGTTCACACGTAGCGGCGGCGGCGGCGGCGGCGGCGACTGCGAAAATCTTGTGCTGAGAAACTATGCTTAACTAGTTACATTTTGTTGGGAAACTTTTATTTTTGATTTCTTCACTGTTTACCCGATCAAACGTATTGCCTAAAACACAGATATGAGCAAAAAAGGAAGAGACTCACAGTAATAATAACGAAAAAGATTCTTTTTTTCTTTATCTAAAACGGATTTTAAAATCAAAAATTCTCAATACAATTCTCATCTCACGCATTGATTATCTATTCCTTTTCTTTAAGAGCAATCAGCAGGGTAAAGACTGGAATTAATATCTTATTCTCAAATCTAAATTAACAACATATAATAATATCTTTACAATTCGTGCATCGTTTGGGTTACTTTTGTAATAGCGATCCATGATGATATTAATGCTTCTATTCAGAAAGGAGTGAAGGATCCTAATTAGCATTTCATAATTATTAGGAATTTGAATGGATAATAAAACATAACAAAACAAAAAAACCATTACGTTCAATACAAATTCAACCTCCACAAAAATGATCATTCACTAGTAGATTGGACTGGAAATTATTTTATTCGCAAAGAACATTTTAAATTCACAGCTCCAATTAAAATTTCACCATGACATGCCATTTTTTGCTGGATTATGGCTATACAATCACACCCACACACAAATGAAAAATTTATAATACACTTTTAGACCACTTGCAAATTGGACTGGAAATTATCTTATTCGCAAAGAACATTTTGAATCAACTGCTCCAGTAAAAATTTCGCTCTGACGTGCCATTTTTGCTGGCTTATGATTTCACCCACCCACACACTAATGAAAATTTTAGTAATATACGAGATGATAATAATAATAATAATAATAATAATAATAATAATAATAATAATAAATCATGTCATTTGTATGGTTTCAAGTCGCAAGTTTTCCCCAGTTCTCCAAGTCTCTTACAAGGCTCTTTGAAGAAGAAGAAAAAAAAAAAATTAGCAAAAATACTGAAAGAAGAAAAAAGTGGAGAATATTGAGGAGATTTACTTTAACTTGATCTTCAGTTCAGTCATTAAATATAACTGGTAAGAAAACAAAAAATAAATAAATAAATAATGACGACAACAACAGTTTTAGAAAAATAAAAAGGACAAAGAAAATATCAGACAAAAATCTTTTTTTTTCTTTTTTCAAAATGGCATACGTACGTTAAAATTTTCTTTCTTTTAGCTGACGAGAATTCTCTAGATGGACATCGTAAATTTTATAGGCATATGGTCGAACCACATCGTAATTAATAAAAAAAAAATCATGCAACGAAATAAATCATCACGATGGCGAATGCGTGAGACTAATTTTTTTTTATGTGTGAGACGTTGATGTTTGAAGTATTATGCGTAGAGACGTAGAACGTGTGTAAAAAAAGAGTGTGAGAGAGAGAATGAACGGTCTATTTCTTTTCAGGTTTAATTTTACTAGTCTTGCGAATTCAATTGCTGCGTGATTATTATATCATTTTTCCTTCTGATTCAATCACAAGAATAAAATCATATTTGTAATAATATTGCCGGTTAGGTTAACCTCTGCTCTAAGATTCGTTTTTGAGAAGATGAGAGTACAGTGGAAATACGAGAGAATGACAAGTAGAAATGGCTGCCGGATCAGAGAGAAAACAATAGGATAGGAAGACACATACACGTACGGAAAAAAACAAACAATAAAACTCACAGTCTTTTTCTTAGTTAAAACAGTCGGGTAAGGGCTCTCATCTGTGATAACATACACAAGAGTAAAGAATGTTAAAAGTATACACGAGTTATTTCTTTTAAAACTAGAGAATTATAGTCTGAAGTGAAGATTTCTTCATCGTTCCAGCTGGCAAGAAGTCTGAATAATGGTCAGCAGTTATTGAGAAGCAGTAGAAACAGAACGATGCTGGGAGAAAATTAGTCGAAGACGAGAGAGAGAGAGAGAGAAGAGAAGAAAGAAAAATGTTGCTGTACTGGCACTAACATTCTTCTCGTTCAATCACAGTGAGCGCGTACAATGTGAGGGAGGGAGATATTCTGTTAATGTGGAAAGACAGAACGAACAAGAATCCACACTATATTTTCTCAGCAGTCAGCCAGCCAGCCGTCGTTGATAGGAGCATACAATGTGACTTAAAATTTAGTGGTTCCCAAACTTATTCACAACACTGTGCTTGCTATATCTACAAATTTGATTTTTGCTCACAGCGCCTTAAGTCAGAATATATTGAGCAATTGTGTTTATATTTCTGTAGTTCTGTGAAAAAAATTTCTAAACTGCACAGACTGACGATGTTTTTAAAATTTCTCAATTCTTATAAGGGTTTAACATTTAAAAAAATATACAGCAAATACGTTACCTTAAAAAAAAAAAAAAGATAAATAAATAAAACCTAAAAATAAATTACAATAAGAAAAATAGAAAATTTAGAATACATTCGTTTTGAAACAGAACACCATAGCCATAATTGAATGCTGAGAATTTTTTAATTTTTTCGTTTCTTTTTTTCATCAGAAAATAATTTTTCGGACGAGTCATACCATTACATAATAACATCGCCCAGAAGATGTTTTTTGAAAAATCGCGAAGTTAGACATTGGCATAATATACATGTATAAATATATACATCCTCCGAATATCTTGTTTGAACACACACACACACACATATATATATAATCTTTTATATAAGGACAAAAGAAAAAATCACATTCTTGGTATCTTTATAAATTTATTTCAGGTTCCTATAAATTCTAATACGTTTAATCTATAAGCTTTATAAAAAACATGTTCAGATGAGATACTCAAATTTTTTTTAATTTGGCCTTTATTCAGAAGATTTTTAGCTCTACACGTTGAGTGTTGATTTATCGTTAATCCTAAATTAACAAGACATCAATAGCCGTTAGTATTGAGCGCTCATATTGGATACTCCAACCCCTTGGATTTCTCCCTTAGATCATATATATATATATATATATATATATATATATATATATATAATCTAAGCTGATGTATGTAAACAATAAAAATTGTGATTCATAACCGTTTAAAATTTACTTCACGGGTGCTGGGTTCCTCGTGGTAAAATCTTGGATAGGCGTTTGAGTCAACCAGGTTTCGATCTCAGCTTCGGGAAGCTGGCCTGTCTAGCCACACTGATGAGTTCTGATAGAACGAAACAGATCTGTCTGTGGATGACTATATATATATATATATATATATATATATATATATATATATATATATATATATATCACAGAAAATAGTATTAAATATTTATTTTCATGCACGAGTTATTTAGACGAAGTTACTTTTCAGATAGCGCGATTCCTTCTGGAATGTACATAAGAATTCTTTGTTTGCTAGGGGTGCTTGCAACCCCCCGCCCAAAAAAAAGATTTGCTTAATTGTGGCTCGAGGTCGGTTGCATGGGATACCAGTGAGTTTCAAACTCATTCATAATGCTCTGCTAATCAAGTTCACTAATCATTTCATCCCGTGAGATGTCCCTCTTATTTGTATAGTTATTTACTAAGCTTAGCTACGACACAAAGCCGGAAGTATGTGGCACCGAGTGAGAATCAAAATCATTATCAATAGTCAGCTAAATTAGCTTGCTAACCATTGCACTAAATGAGGTGCACCTCCTGTTTGTATAGTTATTCATCAAGATTTGCTGAGCTGCATCACAAGCCCAGACGCATGGGGCACCCAGTGAGACTCGAACTCACAAATGATGATTTGCTAGTTGAACTTGCAAACCATTGAAGCACGCGAGGTGCTTGCAAAATCTGACGTGCATTCGTATTTATTTTAAAACATTTTTAAAATCTATTAAAAACACTTTTTTTCCATTCTGTCTAGTTTCCTGAATTCTACTACAAATCAATTAATTATTTGTTAATTTTTATTAAAATGAAAATTAACAAATAATTAATTGATTTATATTTTTTTTTTTTGCTAGGTGCTCGTAAAAACCAACATGCGTTCATATTTATTATTTTCGTTTATTTATTTATTTATTTATAAAAAAGACACTTATTGGCGTCTAATTTTTCTCTCTCAGATTGATTGAATGATTTTAACGGCGTGTCGATCCATCTCGGGTTATTTTATGCTACGAGGTTAGGGAATCACCTTAATTCTATATTTATATCTATATTTTTGTGTAATTTTTTCTTAAGAGATTTTTTACATGCAGTTATATGATATCAAGTATTCCTAATTTTCAAACTGATCATAGATTAAATCGTAGCCCTTCGGCTACTCAAATCTAAAATCTCCGTTGAAAAAGCGCAGAGTCATCTGTGAGGTCAGCTAACGGCATTTGTAATCTCTACCGGAAATGACGAACCTTGGTATCAATAATAACGTCATACATTCGTCGGCGTGTGGAATTTTCGATATAAATTAATTCTGTTGATCATCTCGAAGAAAGCTTCTCAACAGGATGCATTTATAAATTCCTCTCACCAGTATAATGATGTATTTCATCATAACTCACATTTAAAGAGAGGCTTCTTGTTTCGACAACACAGAATTTTCGCCACTCACGTACGTGGTGGACCATCTAATACGCTGCCCTTTCCTTCTATATAAAGTCAGTCGGTGACCTCAAAATTCAGCTGCAGTGGGCTAGTTCGCGATGGGTCTTCGGATTGGTGGCTAGCATTCGTGCCGGGCGGTTGTTTTCTTACCATGATACCTCGGCCTCAGAAGCCCCCCCCCACTCAGATCTTTGCCTGCTTACCGGACTAAGTTAATTGTTTGATGCCTGAGACGCCCCCCCCTCAGGGTAATGCCAGTGGGTTCAAGAATTTCTGCGCTTGCTTCGCATGAGTTTCAATTCCTGCGCAGTCCCTACTATAAAACGGCCTTGTGCCATATTTTGACACCGTTGGATGTCAGATAAATCGCAGATTCGGCGGGCACAATGACAAGCTTTATTTAAATCATTTTACAAATGTTTTGGAGCATAGATTTACATTGCCCAAGAACTTCGGATCGAGTGAATCTGTGACCAGCAAAGTTAGCTGGCTTCATGCCTGAAGACTTATGAATGACTAGCATAGGTCTCATTGCCAAGTGAACCTATAACTAGCACTGACTAGCAGCACCTGAGTCGAGACACATTTCCTACGAAGATAATCATTGGTTTGGTTTGATAGTGTTTCCGAGTAATTCAATGCCATATACTTGAAACCATTTAACTGTGTGCAAACAAATGAACCCTTGCTCATTTTAAAATAATGTTGCCTACAAACTATTTGCTTACACACACACACACACACACACACACACACACACACACACACACATATATATATATATATATGTTGGAGGTGCCCGTGGTGTAATGGTTATCGTCGTAGGAAATGGACACCGCGACACGACTTCAAATCCTGGACTAGACTGATTGCATTTCACATAGCACTAATACCCTTGGAAAAGGTATGAATCCAAGTATTCTCCCCCAAGCTATGGGTAAATAGTAGAACAGACTAGGTTATTCAGCCTTGGTGAGGCAACTAGTCTAGGAGAAGGAAAACTCTGAATTCAAACCTGTAAACTCCGCTTAAAAATTGACCTTGTGTCATATCCTACCCGAGCGGAGGGGTTGGTACATATATATATGTGTGTGTGTGTGTGTGTGTTTGTGATTGTAAGCGAATAGTTTGTAGGTAACATTATATTAAAATGAGCAAGAGTTCATTTGTTTGCACACAGTTAAATGGTTTCAAATATTGCTATCTAACACTAACTATCTTATTTGATATAAAGCATGGTTAAATGCTATCAAATATTGTTATTTAACATTCGTAATTCTATTTATCAAGTATTCCCACCAATTACAAACAATTTGTACCCAGCTATATGATTCTAAATAATAATAATAATAATAATCTTTACTAAATAACTGAACAGTTCTACTTGACAAAGAATATGCAAACAGATCTATTTGACAAATAGATGGGACCTACACAGGTACTACTACTTCGAGTCAGAGTAGGTCTGAGAGTAATGGTAAAAAAAGAGTACTCCACACTTTCAAAATTCCGAGGCTGGAGACTCACCATCAGGTGCAATTTGATGTCATATCCAGGACTAGGTTTCAAGTATTGCTATCTAACATTAATAATTCAATCTAATGTTTATCATTTGTTTGCACTTAGTATAATGGTTTCAACTACTGGTATCTCAGTACAACTGACCCTCAGTCACCGCCTTCTGGAACCTTTTGGATAAAATAGAGATGGATACTTATTTTCCACGAGCAAATTGAAGAATACGGTCGGGACAATCATGTAGGTGCTAGGGTTTAACATGACCAGTCGATTTATCGGATCAGGCAACTTCGACTGCCTGCCCAGCCCAGTAAGGGCTTAATGAAGTGTTGGAAGTCACGTGAGCACTTTGGTCGTTGGATCGCGGACGGCTCAGCTCCCAGGATTTCGTCTTATTGAGTAATATGGGCCGTCACTCACAGCCAATAAGTGGCCTCATTGGGGAGCGGGGTCATACCCCTCTGCAGAGATGCAGTCGGTGTATTCTACAGCCCCAGCCGACACAACCGACAATAATCATTACACTCCATCTTCATATACAGGGTGGAACGATAAAATTGTCTCCCTAGAAAAGACGACATGATTCCATTTCCGTTTCCCTTCCTCCCCCGACCTGAACCCGCTTGACTACTTCGAGAACATCAACATGACCTCCCACAACACCAAAGCCAGCCTGATCGCCGTCATCCACCGAGTATTCGCCGAGCCCCCGCCGGCGCTTGTGGAAAAGGCATGCTCCCAGTTCCGGATCCGTATCGAGGTGATGATTGAGGCTGAAGGCGGCTACATTGAATAGATGTCAGCTCTACTACATAATCAAGTTACCTGAATTGATTTTTTCTATAAAAGTTTTAAAATAAAGCTGTAGTGTTGTTTTCTTTAGGACGTCAATTTTATCGTTTCACCCAGTATTTGTAGGAAATTGACAATACTAAAAATATTACTTATACTTACTAGCAATACTTATGCTTGATCATAATGTGATAATGTGGGAAAAATATTACTTACACTCGGTGGTTCTGTCGAATAATTATGTGATGTTCCTATCTTTTAGTTGCATGCTGATAGTATTGTATTGTTTGAGTATTTTCTATCTGAAAACGAGAATTTGTGGTCATATGTTCTTTGTTTGAAGATTTCCTCCGTTGAGCCTGTGTTTTATTTGGATCATGATTTTTGTGTAGTTGCAACTGGTTTTGGGGCTGTTTATGTTGAAGATTTTGCCCAAGAAGCTTTGTTTGGGGAAGTGTTTTTCTTTTAGTTTCATGAAATCTTTGCTAATATCAGTTTTTACGTTTTTGCTATAGGGTAGTTTGAACCAGATTATGTTTCTTTTTCTGTTTTTTTTTTTTTTTTGGTTTGGTTTTTAGTGGTGTTTATTCCAGTTGTTGTGTATATATATATATATATATATATATATATATATATATGTATTACATGGTTATCCGTGCTACCAGCACGAGATGATGATGATGATGATGATGATGATGATGATATTACATGGTAATATCTGGGACCTAGCGTTTCATATCTTTATTCATTAATCAGATCGAGTGAAAAGTTTTCGAAAAAAAGACCGATTAATATGGTTATTTTTTGTTTTTGTTTTGATGGTGTTGGAAGGGGGTTTACATGTATGCGTGCTTAAGTTTGTGTGCGTTTGAATGTTCGTGTGTTTGTGTTTGTGTATGTGCTGTCGCTCGCGCATACATATATAAGATATCTGCACATATAATAGCATGCATCTTTCCATATATACATATATTTTCGCTGTCTGTTGGTGGAAAAGGGTGAGTCAAAGGAAGAGAGTGTGAGAAGGGAAAAGTGGATAAAGAGGGATGGAAAAAGAATTGTTGCAATCAAAATGATTTCCTTTTTTTCTTTGGGTCCTACAACTCTTTCTAATAGCTAAGGGCTTATTTGATGTGAATATGAAATGTCTTTTTCGTGGTGAATTTTATTGAATGATGATAATGACTAAAATTGAAATCATGTTAATTCTTTTAGAAAGATTTTTAATATTATTTCATTTTCTATTCATTTTTTTATTTATTTTTATTATAGTAATAATTATATTGTCAACGGTTGTTGTTGGTACTTATCTGTTATGTATTATAGTATTTATGGGAAGGTAATCAAAATGATATTAAATTTGTGGCAGTTTTTGCATTAATAATTATGAGAACTAAAACAATCATAATCGTAACGGTCTCTGACTATACTAGTGGATATTCATAATATAATGATGTCGAAAAACTAACAACCAATGCAATTGTAGGGTCGAATCAACATGCCCCCTACAGGGAAACTGCCTCAAAAAATGTGGTATAGAAGGCCACGGTAAGGACAAACAATTCACACACTCAGTATAATAAGGTAGGGATCAATAGCAAAGTGGAGCAATCCAGGGAAAGAGTAGCTCCCTCTTCTACACCTCGGTGTAGTAGCTATTGATAAGGGAGTCTTCGAGTTGCCATCGACAATGGTCGATCGACTTATATATATATATATACCAGACCATTGGCATAATGGATATGGTGTTCGCTCTGGAGATCAAGGTTCAATCGTGGGTCAAGTCATAGCAAAGACTAAAATAATGATACTTGATATCTCCTTGCTTAATACTCAATATAAGGTACGGATCAAGGTTAAGTGGAGCAGTCCTGGGAAAGGAGTAGCGCTTCCTCTGTACACTTCGGTAGAGTAGCTGTTGAAAAGGGAGCCTTCATGTTGCCCTTGACTACGGTCGACCAACTTACATATACATTTTTTTTTACCGCAGCTGTTTCTTCAGTGAGATATTTTTGACAAGTGGAAGTGTTTCATTTTGTTGTCCATAAAAACCAGCATTCCTTAGCTGTTTCCATAAGGACCGCATTATCTTAAAAGTACAAAGCCAGTATTCATTTCATTATCATTGGATGTCGTTTAGACCGAGACTAAGATTTTACTTTTACATTCACCTACGTTGGAACCAAGAAGAAAACAAAACAAAAAAAAGGACAAAATAAAACAAAACACCCCCCCCCAAAAAAAATTGAAAATTCGGAAGAAACGAAGATCAGATGAAATCAAATCAATACAGGAAAATATTTTTTCATATTTCAAAATTGTTTTTATTTAGATTTTGCTTTGCCAAATTTTGACCAAAATAATAAATTGTGAAATTGAAGTTTACGAAAACGTTATAAGTTCATCTCTTCTTTCAATAATCAGGATTAGTTGTAGGGTACGTAAGTCTGTTGTTCACCGTGAAGAATCTTAAATCTTACTGTAAGACTAAAAATAGTCACATCAATCAATCTTTGAACAAAAGATACTTTTTTCTTTATCAGAAACACCGCCATGCAAAGATAAGATATCATAAATGGAATTAGGATTTTTTCTGTACTTGGCAGTGGACATTCATCCATTCATCTCCTACGGATATCTAAAGGTCCGCTTATTTTGTAACGACTAAATGAAATAGTAATCTTTATTTATCGATTCGATTTTTCGTTACACCGTTCCGAACCATCTAGATTAAAATTTTTTTGTACGTGCTGGACTGTGATATCGAACACAAGTCACACTATTACGTTCACTTTCAGACAAATACCCTTGGGAAAGGCATGAACCTCCTTATTCCCAGGGTTAAATAGAATCACTTCTGTTCTTGTACATAGATGGTTTTGGCATTAAATAACCCATGAAGGTTGATATGCCATTAAACGAAGAAACCAAGTTAAACCTTACACTCATTAGATTGTTGAATAGAAGTATTAAATAAGAAATAATGATCCCTTTTTGGGACGGCGTAGAATACGCTCATTGTATCCCCTGCAGAAGGGAAAGACTCCTACATCCCCCCCCCGCAAAGAAAAGAGATGCCCTGGTTATGACACAAACTGTATCTGGTGGCGAGGCTCCAGATTTGAAGTTTTCTGGAGTTAAGAGTGCCTTTTCATTGCCATTACTCCCTGGACTACTATGACCAGGAAGTATAGTACCTGTTAGGGTCCCATCTATGAGTCAAATTGTTCAGATTTAAATTATTTGCATTTAATAAGAATACTTGATATTATGTAACTTTGTGCAGAGCATTCTTAAGAAATTGCGCAAAAAATTAAATATGAACTTACAATGTACGCAATTCCCTAACATCTTGGATTAAATAACTCTATACAGGTTGGCATGCCATTAAAATCAATCAATCATTAAAAATGATGGTTCTTATGGGGTCCAACCTTGTGCAAATATTGTTCGTGACAATATCAAAACTAAAGAGAATAAAATAAACAGAAGTCATAGTTATGTTTTAAAACAAGTTCGGTGGCGTTAATTTGTTTAATGGTAATTCAACCCTTGTGGGCTATTTAATGCCAAAAAAATGTTTGTTTAATAAATATTTATTAGATTTATAAGCGAATAGTTTATAGGAAGTATTTTTGTTTTTTTAACGAATTTTTAGATTAGTTTTGTTTTATTTGTTTAGCAGGATATCAACTCCTTGTAAGTTAGGTATTGTTTGTTGTTGGCGACTGTAGTCGAGGGCGACCAGAAGGCTCCTTTTTCAATAGCTACTACACCGAGGTGTAGAGGAGAGCGCTTCTCCTTTCCCTAGATTGATCCACTTTATCCTTGATAGTACCTTATATTGCTGAGTGTTAAGCAAGGATTATCAAGTACCATTTTTAAAGTCTTTGGTATGACGCAACTTGGGATTGAACCCGGTTCTCCCTGACCATTGACGAACACTCTACCCACTAGGTCAAGTAGACAAATAAATAAAATCAATGCAATAGGAAAACAACATCAATATATAAAATTGGTAAAAATTTAACCCAAGAATCGTGCAAATTTGTTTTGGTTTAATGGCATATCAACCCTTGTGGGTTATCTAATGCCAAATCTTTTTTTTTTTATAGATGATTTGTAAGCGAATAGTTTACTTCATAGACATATGTTTTGTAAATGGTTTTATTTATTCATTTATTTATTTTTAGATGTATCTTATATTTTTCTCTCGATATATTTACTGCTTTGAGATTGTGTTATATTTTGACCTTCGACCCGGCCCAAAAATGCTATTCCAAGGTGATGCACCGGAAGGAAGTGACACATTCCAATGGCCAGTAATCGAAAGAGATGGCGTGGGCGGATTAAGGCTTATAATATGGGACAAGGTGAAGGTCCCACGGTGCCACTACAGTGATGCACCTAAGAACTCCATGACAGTTATTTCCGCTTGATGACGATTAAACATTTGATTTCAAAGATCCAGTGGGCGATCGTGTGGGCGTTGAATTATTATATAATTGAGTTGAGTTGGGTGCCAAAGCAGTTGCCAGTAGAATTCCAGACAGCTAGAGACCAGATGTGGTAGGGAAAGCCACACCCGAACGAGGGGGCCCTCGGAAACCCCAATGGAGTGGACCCCAGCATCAGGAGAACAAGAAAGACACAACGTGACGGTCATAACAGTGGGGTCAAAATATGAAGTTTATGTTCAGTCTCTAGCTCCCTCTCACATGCAAACCTTGAACAACCCTTTCGAACCCTTGCAATAAAGTGAGAGGTATATATTATTGTTAAAGAAATATTCCTGCGTCTTCCCTCCTGCATCTTTGTTCCTGCGTCGTTTATTCCTGCATCTTTGTCACGGCGTCTGTTATCATTGCGTTGGTATGTATCCAGCATATATATGTATATTTCTGCATGAATCAGAAGATGACAATACAACAATTGGAGATTATTTTTATTGATTTCAACATTTTTAAATAAGTAAAGTTGGCGACCTTAGTCAAGAGTCGGCAACTTTCAAACCGTAGTGTAGGGGAGGGCACTACTCCATTCGATGGATTGCTCCACTTTACCCGTACCTTATTCAGCGAAGAATTATTGTTACGTGTTGTTTGGTTGTTTCCTCGCTAAGTTTTAAGGTAAATAAATGAGAGAGAAGACGAAGATGCTGTAAGGTTTTTATGAAGGTTTAATGACAGCCAGAATAAAGAGTACCTTTATACTGGAAGTCTCGTAAGAAGGAAGGAAGGGAATAGTAATGGAGTTGTGAAGGAATTTTAGCAGCTAAAAGCCTGAGCGAAATGTGCATCGTTCGGTGTTGCAAAGGTCGTGTTTGCTGGTTAAGGATAGGAATGATGTAGTGACCCATGAATGAGTGGTCCTGGTTGTTGTGGGAGAGAAGCATGAAAGTTTCCAGAAAATGTTGTCCAGGGATGAAGTAGCTGGATGTGTGAGCAGAATTGCGCTTCACAGTAGACATAGCTAAGGTTAGAGGCAAAATGAAGGTGTTCCTGTGTGTGGCGAGTTGAATGCATCTAATTCATATTCAACTGCGAACCCTTGGTCTAAGAGAGTAGATTCGAGAGGTCCATAAATTAGATGGCTTTCTTCCTGGTGTTGTGATGCTGCTGCTATGAAGGAAGCGGACAGTAAGTACGTCTGTCCTGTTCGAAATATTCTGTGGAAGATAGGGTTTGGCGGGCATCCCCCAATTTGGTGCTGCCCGGAAAAATGGTCCGGGATGAATAGGATAAGTCATCCTCATTGGGTGAAAATATGCGTCGACCCTAACGGTCAAATTAATTTACGCGCCAAACAAAAATACGAAGTTCTTTCTGCTACACTTATAATGCTGAGTACTAAGCAAGGCGACATCAAGTACCATTTTTTGAGTCTTTGGTATGACTTGATCTGGGATTGAACCCTGGTCTCCCAGACCAATAGGTGAACACTCTACTCATTCGGCCAATGGCCGATTTCCTTATGTTATTGTATTTATAGTATTTATGTCATGAGGTGTGTGCATTCAATGCATAAAAATAAGTTTTATATGAATAGAAGTTAAATAAAAATATATCTAGTGTTTATACGTAATTAATCAAGCAATGAGGATAAAGTGGTTGAGAGAAATCTATTACTTGATAAGTTCTAAAAAGGAACGAAAGCAGATGTGTCAAAATGACGGCTGCTCAACCCCAACTGGATAAGCGTTAGAGTTTCTCGCTTAAAACTTGAATGACACATGATCCTTTCTATTTCATATTTCCCTCTACCAATCAAAGGAAGGTAATGACGATTAGCATCGCTACATACCACTTGGTTAAATACCAAAATCTCTCAGTTTGTTAAAAAAATCATTGAAATATATCCTCCAAATATATCAACTTTGTAATTTTAAAATTAATCTAGTAGCAACACAAAACCCTCGTCTCAATTCAACAAATGTAAAACTTTCATACCCCTTCAATAAGTTTCCAGACTTTTTTGTAGAGGCATTTAAAATTGTCGTAGACTCTTGTGGAGGTGCCCGTAGTGTAATTGTTATCGTCGCAGGAATTGGACACGGCGACTCGAGTTCAAATCCTGGACGAGACTGATTGCACTTCATATAGCACTAATACCTTTGGGAAAGGTATGAATCCAATTATTCTCCCTCCAGCTATGGGTAAATAGTATGACAGACTAGGTTCTTCAGCCTTGGTGAGGCAACTAGTCTAGGAGAAGGAAAACTCTGAATTCAAACCTGTCAAACTCCACTTAAAAATTGACCTTGTGTCATATCCTGCCCGAGCGGAGGGGTTGGTAAATAGGGTAGACTCTTGAAAATTCAATATGTTATTGCTATACATCTTATGAGATGACTAACCAATTTTTATGATTTCAGCTTCAAATGAACAGTTATAGCAGCAATTGGAATACAGCCTACTAAAGCCTGATTGTCACAGCTGGTGAATTTCAAAAATGCAATCTGGACGTGAGGACACTTTAGAAGAACGATATGCAATAAAATTCGTTTTTAAACTTGGAAAAAATGCCACAGAAACGTATGGAATGCTTCAGACTGCTTTTGGAACATCTTGCATGAATCGAGCATCAGTTTTTGAGTAGCATAAGAGATTCAAGTCTGTGAGGGATGATGAGAGGTGTGGGAGGAGTAAGTAAGTCAGAATACCACAGTTGATTGGTGAAATGAAGAATTTCATGGATAAGGACCGTCGTGTATCTATAGAGACAATAAGTGCGCAGTTTGATGTCAATGTGGGAACTCTACTCACAATTATTCGCGAGGAACTGAAGATGCGGAAGATTTGCGCGAAGTTTATCCCAATGGTGCTCAGAGAAGATCAGAAAGAAAGACGTTGTCATGACAGAAGGGAGATGGTCGAGCTGATCAATTCAGATCCTGCAGTTCTTGATGCTCTAGTGACCTGTGATGAAAGCTGAATCTACTGCTATGACCCGGAGACCAAGAGACGGAGTTCCCAGGGGAAGCATGCTTGCTCTCCCAGACGCATGAAGGCCAGACAGAGCAAATCCACCCACAAATTTCTGATGATCCCTTTTTTTGACAGCACTGGCATGGGTTCCCACTAGACAGACAGTCAGCAAGGAATACTATGTTGATGTTTTAAGGGAGTTCAGGAAGAGATTCCGCCCGAAGAGGCCAGCATTCTTCAAATCGGGTCAGTGGCATTTCCACCAGGACAATGCACCAGTCCACAACTCCATCCTTGTCACAGACTATTTGACCCAGATGGACATCAAGACAGTTCCTCACCCTCCCTATAGTCCAGACCTTGCTCCCTGTGACTTTTGGTTATTCCTAAAGCTCAAAGAAAACCTTAGAGGCTGTCGTTATGAGACAATTGAGGAGATAAAAGAGGCTGTGACGAAGGTCATTGACACGCTCACACAAGAGAACTTCTATGGGGCCTTCCAGAAGATGTTGGAACGGTACAACAAGTGTATTGCAGCCGGAGGAGGTTACTTCGAAGGAGAGTAGAGTTTCATGTGTGTATTATCAATAAAAGTGCCCATACGAAAAAAGGCTATAAACTTATTTAATGAGCCTTGTGTTATATAGTTATTTACACGTTCATTCAGCATCACAACGACACCATAATTAAGACGCATGAAGGAAGACGCAAGAAGACTTCTTTTCAATTATATTTACCTCTCACTTTATTTGTAAGGTTTGAGTGTGAGAGGATGCTGGAGACCGAACGTAAACTTCATATTTTGACCCCACTGTTATGACCGTCACGCTGTGTCTTTCTTAATCTCCTGTAACTCAACTGGGGCCATGGGGTCCACTCTGCTGGATGCTGGCTTCCTTTATTGCATCTTATCAGCATCTTCTCTGGACCCCAACTCATCAGGGCTTCAAGCCCCTTCGGTCGGGTGTGGCCTTCCCTACCACATCTGGTCTCTACTGTCTGGAACTCTGCTGGCAACTGCATCGGGGGTTTCCGAGGTCCCCCTCGGTCGGGTGTGGTCTTCCCTACCACATCTGGTCTCTACTGCCTGGAAGTCTGCTGGCAACTGCATCGGGGGTTTTCGAGGTTCCCCTCGGTCGGGTGTGGTCTTCCCTACCACATCTGGTCTCTACTGTCTGGAAGTCTGCTGGCAACTGCTCTGGGACCCAAACTCAACTGAGTTAAATAATAACTCAACGCCCACACGATCGCCTACTGGATCTTTGAAATCGAATGTTTAATCGTCATCAAGCGGAAATAACTGTCATGCAGTTCATAGGTTACTCTCTTCCGGTGCATGACTGTAATGGCACAATGAAACCTTCACCTTGTCCCATAGTATAAGCCTTAATCCGCCCACGTGATCTCTTTCGATTACTGGCCGTTGGAATGTGTCACTTCCTTCCGGTGTATCACCTAGGAATAGCATTTTTGGGGCTGGGTCGAAGGTCAAAATATAACATTCATCCGTAAATAGTTTTCAAAATTCCACATGTGGAATTTTCTTCACGTTCGTCTCCATCAACCTCACACATATTTTACAGAATAATTTACAAAGGACAATAATGGCTGAAAACATAAAAAGAATCACTTGAACTACAGCAAACAAAATCTTACTTAGAAGGCGACCTTCTCTCTATGTAACACTTGCCCGGCTAATTATTATCTAAATTTCTCTTACTATCTTTGCGTGGTTGGCCATCTTGACATGTGTGCATCAAGGTACCATACGGATGCATTTTTTATCTTCTCAACACAACGGGCCCTCCATAATTCCTTGAAGAAATTTCAAAACCCTAAAAAGGACCATACTCTGGTCCATATCCTGGTCACAAACTTAGTGACCCTGGTCATCCCAGCAATACATTTCGCCTGGATTCCTCATGACCACACTCCAGTTCTTTGCTCAACAGGTTCCTACCTGGAGTAACCGGAGAATTTCATAAACTAAAACACAATATCTTCAAGGCTCAAAGCATTCCACAAAAATCCACAAAAATCATGGTCCAAAACAAAGTATCACAATACATCCGAATGTATCACAATCTGGCACGCACGCTGTAAACCACCTAAAATAGTCCACGCAAAATACTAATTAGCAATGTGTTACCCATTTTTTTTTTCGTTAGGTTTCCGTTTCCATGCCATTGGTTTGCAAGCCCTTGAGGAACATGCCTTACCTGATCAAACCTGCGCCGGGTTTCTTTTCAATTTAATCAGGAACCCTCGTGGCTACCAATATATAGGCACCTCGCCTTTCCCAGATTCGTTTCACTTTGCCAAATCACACACTAATCCAAAACACCATCGGGACTGAAAGACTCAGACATTATCCACAAAATTTTGGAGTAGGCCACGCCTTTTTTCTTTTATTCCATCCTCGGAACTCCAAACTAAAAAAAAAAAATAGAAGCCAAATAGGCCCTCAACAGCTTCATGGGTCGACGAATTCTTCGATAGAATTGCTTTCTTTGCCGTCTACCCATCAACAATCTGAAACCAATTGGATGAACGTCTGTCCTATTCTCACGTCAGCCACGATTTCCTCAAAAACAGAACCCCCCCCCAAAATATTTCCTATTCCACGAAAACTCCAAATTAAAAAAAAAAAAAATTTTAGAATCAATATAATTTCAAATATCATTAAACCTAGAATAAAATCCTCTGTTAATTGTTTTCGTAAAACTTCATAATATGAACAGGAAAAAAAAATTTCTCATGTCGCCTTTAAACTCAAACAAACTCAAAAAGTTTCACTTTACAACAAGTCAAAACAATATTACAATCACAGTTCAAAAATGTTCAGTTTTCTTTTCTTCTTTTTTTTCAATCTATGTAGTGATGTACTGTCTATTTTACTAAAAATGTCTGTTCTTTCTTTCTTTTTTTCCCTCCTATATGCTGTGTTCAACAATGTTCAAGTTTCTCTTTCTTTTTTTTTTCTTTTTTTTTTTTGTTTTTTTCATTTTCTCCATTTTCATTGTCCTGTAGCTTTATGTTTTTGTTTTTGTTTTCATTTCTTTTTTCTTTTTTTTTTTTCATTTTTTTTTCACAATAAATTGCTCATTCAATGTTCCTTTTTTTTTCAACCTCATATCTACCTCTCTGTCTTTACCTTAACACGATAACTATAGGTTCGCTTCCCAGTTTATTCAATTTCAGTCAATAGTACCATAAATTAAGCCTGATTTATAATACAACTTTCTCAATAGCTTACGAGCATTCTACTTCTTTTTTTTTTTCTTTACACAAAATATCCCGGTTTTTTTTTTCTCTCTAAACAACCCAAACTTTTATAAATTCTGCCAACATTTCCTAATTCAAAATATTTCCGAATCTGCGAATCTTCGCCACACTTGGTTCTGTCAAAATTCTGCGCATCTCTTAATTACATCCAAAACCCTGTTTCAAAATATCTTCCCCAATAACAATTTCAAAGCTTCACTCCAGGGGGAACTCACAAAATACCTGTCTGCCTCGTCAGACACAAAAACATCTGTCTCTTAGTTACTCTGCCTCAACGGCAAGACTATTTCCAATCCATTCGGACCACGACAAATCTGAAACGATACCCATGTCTTCAATAATTGGTATCTAAAACTTCCACAGAAAAAGACGGCCTGATTCTACCAGCGCCGAAAATATCGATTCTCCCAACTTCATAAATATCGAAAAAATTATATGCGCATTATTCAGACAAACACCAATGTGCGAAATTCATGAGCATCCCATTGATGCTCCCAGGATTACATTTCTCGGATTAAAATTCTCATTTCCAATCACCACTTGTCTGGACCAATGAAAAGTTACAACGATTTTTTTTCTCACAAAGACCTATTTATGATAAAAAAATCTGATTGATAAAATTTATCATAAAATTTATTGTTTACGATAAGCTGTCTATCAAAAAACGGACAATAACTGTCCCATAGCGATCTTCGTTCCCTTCTTTTTTTCCTCCCTCACTTCGATACATTATTACACATAGCAGTAATTTCAATTTTTATCTAGGGACCACACATTATTTAAAAAAAATTATTTCCAATTTTATGCTTCTAGAAAGGCCCTTGTCATTACAACTAATCTTTCACAATTATAATCAATTTAAATCCTTTTTTTAACGACCCAAAATTAAATGACACAGAGAGAGAGAGATAGAAGTTATATGAATGAGCGCTCTACTTACAATTTTTTTTTCTTTCGTTTAACTTTTCTGTTGCTGGTTTTTTTCTTGTTTTTTTTTTGTTTTTGTTTTACTTCTTTCAATTCCAGCATCCTTCTTTGTCCTCTTCGTTGCTGTCGTGTTGTGATGCTTAAAACTGCAGTTTACGGTAACTAGGTTCATTCTGAGTCCTTGAAGAACTCACCTGGCACAAGCACCAAATTAAAGTTATGTTATATTGTTATTTACACGTTCATTCAGCATCACAACGACACCATAATTAAGACGCATGAAGGAAGACGCAAGAAGACTTCTTTTCAATTATATTTACCTCTCACTTTATTTGTAAGGTTTGCGTGTGAGAGGATGCTGGAGACCGAACGTAAACTTCATATTTTGACCCCACTGTTATGACCGTCACGTTGTGTCTTTCTTAATCTCCTGTAACTCAACTGGGGCCATGGGGTCCACTCTGCTGGATGCTGGCTTCCTTTATTGCATCTTATCAGCATCTTCTCTGGACCCCAACTCATCAGGGCTTCAAGCCCCTTCGGTTGGGTGTGGCCTTGCCTACCACATCTGGTCTCTACTGTCTGGAACTCTGCTGGCAACTGCATCGGGGGTTTCCGAGGTCCCCCTCGGTCGGGTGTGGCCTTCCTTACCACATCTCGTCTCTAACCCTCTGGGAGTCTGCTGGCAACTGCATCGGGGGTTTCCGAGGTCCCCCTCGGTCGGGTGTGGTCTTTCCTACCACATATGGTCTCTACTGTCTGGAAGTTTGCTGGCAACTGCTCTGGGACCCAAACTCAACTGAGTTAAATAATAACTCAACGCCCACACGATCGCCTACTGGATCTTTGAAATCGAATGTTTAATCGTCATCAAGCGGAAATAACTGTCATGCAGTTCATAGGTTACTCTCTTCCGGTGCATGACTGTAATGGCACAATGAAACCTTCACCTTATCCCATAGTATAAGCCTTAATCCGCCCACGCGATCTCTTTCGATTACTGGCCGTTGGAATGTGTCACTTCCTTCCGGTGTATCACCAAGGAATAGCATTTTTGGGGCTGGGTCGAAGGTCAAAATATAACACTTGTATTTAATACCACGATAGTATTATCAAATATATAAAAAATTATATACATATCAAATGGGAAATTAAGGCATATTTAACAAACAAGGTGACATGTTTATTGTACGTTCATTTTTACATTGAAGTTTTTTTGCACCCATGGTCCAAATGAGTAGAGTGTTTGCCAATGGTCTAAGAAACCGGGGTTCAATCCCAGTCATACCAAAGACTCAAAAATGGTACTTGATACCTCCTTGCTTAACACTCAGCATTATAAGGTACGGATCAAAAGTAGAGTGGAGCAATCCAGGGAAAGAAATAGCGCCCTTCTCAACACCTCAGTGTAGAATCGAAAGACAAAGGAGCCTTCGGGTGGCCCTCGACTACGATCGTCAACTTAACTTTATTTGTCACATAGATAAGACCCTAACAGATACTACTTCTCTTGGTTAGAGTGGACCTAGGAGTAATGGCAATGAAGGAGTACTTCACACTCTTCAAATCCCCAGAACTGGAGCCTAATAATCAAATGCAGTTTAGTATCAAATCCAGGATACCCACTTTCTTTGGAGTGGGAGTGGGAGTGGAGGGATGTGCAGGGATCCAGTTAGCATATTCTAAGCTTCGTCGACTGTATATTTCCCTTGTTTTTATAAGAGCGTTCATCAAATTTTCCTTTTTTTTTGTCAAATCAAAAAAAAAAGAAAGCAATTACCTAAAATGCTCATCAATTTTGGTTTGATTTTAGAAAATGTTTTCGTTTTTTTTAAGGGATTCACTGTTTTTTTTTTCTTTTTTTTTTTAATGGCATATCAACCTTCGTGAGTTATTCAATGCCAAAGCCATCCTTGTAGAAGAACCGTAGTTGTACTATCTAACTTATATTTGGGTGGATGGCTATATAAACGAGTTCAGGCATTTCTAAAGGTATTTAGTTCGAAAGTGAACGTGATACGATGACTGGAGTTCAAATTTGTTTATTACAATGTCACAGTTCAGCAACGGAAGAACATATGATTTTTAATTTCTAGAATTTAGTTTAAATTCATATTTTAGCAGGTTTGGTTTGGTTACTTTGTTTAATGGGATATCAACATTTGTATGTTATTTAATGCCAAAGCCATTCTCCTAGAAGAACAGTAGTGGTACTATTTAACCCATAGCTGTGAGGATAAGGGGGTTCATACCTTTCCCAAGGGTATTTACCCGAAAGTGAACGTAATAGACTGGAGTACAAACTCGCTTACTACGATTCCGCAGTCCATCGCTTTAACCATTACACCACGAGGACACCCCCTTATTTTAGCAGGAACACTGATTTGCTTTATTTTTTCTTGATAATATTGGTGTCTTAAAGTATTTTTAATTACTGAATATAGAAGATTTGAATGAAAAAGAAAAATAGATGCTCATGATACGTAAATAATACCATCATTTTTGATGGGTACTATCCTAATAAAGAATAATACCGAAAATATATTAGAAAAAGAAAATTTCTGTTATTATGGTAATTCTATTACTTGGGATAACTAATTTCTTTAAATTGTGTTCCTTTCGAGTAGGAGGATAGGTCTGATCCCACTAGACTGTCTTGACTTTTACCTGTTACTTCTAAAAACCTGCACCGGTAGAGGCGACCTAATTTCTTCAACAGCTGCAATGCTTGTATATTTGTCAGGAAATTTTTGTCTGCATAATCCATCTTTCAACGGCCTAGTTTGCGGTGGATGGAGCTAATGAAACGCTCTTTACTTCTTGGATTAACAGCGGTATTGAATGTGGCTTGTCACACACATAACTATCATAAATGCTAAAGCACAGTACCCACTCCCAAGCAGGTGGAGGAATCTGACTCCACTAAACACACTTCCTTAAATTCGCGCCTTCTCTCTCGAATTGAAGGTTCGTAATCCTATCTTTGATTCTTATATATATATATATATTGTTGAAATGCCATTTTTTTTAATTAAAGAAGCCCCCCATTTATATTGCCATATAAAAATTGCATTTTAAAGATTGATTTATATTAAATAGTCTTTATTATTTTTAATTTGAATGCGCCGCCCGTACCACGATTTGCTAGTCTATGTATTTATCCAACATCTCGATCATGAGCAGGATGCGACCCAAAGAAAATTTCTCAGCGGAGCTCAGTCTGACCTACTATTTACCCATAGCTGGAAGGAGAATGGTTTGATTTGTAGCAGCTCCAAAACAGTAAAGATTCATACAATCCCGAAAGTGTGACACAAACAGCCTCGTCCAGAAACTGAACTCTGGTCGCTGCGTCCATTTCCTAAGACGATAACCGTTACATTTATTATGCTAAGTTTAGTTTGGCACAAGACCGGAAGTATAGAGCTCTCAGTGAGAATGGTATTCACTCACAAAGGCTTACTAGCCTTCATCGTCAACAATAACATCATAAGCTTAGCCTAGTTTGACGCAAGACCAGAACTACGGAGCATCCTGTGAGAATCGAATTTACTTGTAATGACCTAGTTGCCTAACTTGCTAATAATTACATCACGCGAAGCAGTCACGGTTTTTCTTAGTGCAAGTATTTACCCAACGCTTCACGGTTTTTCTTAGTGCAAGTATTTACCCAACGCTTCAAGGTCAACTTTCAATTGGAATAAAGCTGGTTTGAATTCAGAGTTTTCTTTCCCCTAGACTGGCTGTCTAACCAAGGCTAGAAAACTCAATCTGTCCAACTATCTGTCTATAGTTGGGGAAGAACAGATTCATGCCCCCAAGGTATTAATGCCAAGGGAAACACAAACAGCCGCATCCAGGATTTGAACTCGAGCCAGCGATTCAATTTCCCATGATGATAACCGTTACGTTAAGCACGACTTTTTCTTAGTGCAGTAAGTTCCCTCAATACCGTAACCTTGTGCCAGACTAAGTCGAGTTAAGTAAATAATCATTATTTCAATTTTGTATTAAGGGTCTGTGGACAGACGGGATAACATTCTTGTTTAAGTTTTTTTTTTTTCTTTAATGCTAATCCGTAATAATTTTCTGTTTATCGCTTGTCATTCTGAAGAGAGGGTGTGGATAGTGAGTGAATCATTTAGTAGCTAATCGCAATTATTGGCAGCTTCACCCTCGCCCGAGGCGGTGAGGGATGCTAACACAAACCAGCCGACATGATTTAACTTGGAGGATTTCCTTTGTGACGTCAAATGTTGAATATGGACATGCTAAGTTGTTAGTAAAGGTTTTAACCTCTGACTGACCGATACCAAGTTTGTTCGCTTTGATGAATCTTTAAACTGTAATCCCAAACATAACTCAGAGTTAACTTGCTTTGAAAACCCCATGTATTTCTATTGAGCTGTGATTGATTGATTGATTGATTTTAACCACATGTCAACCCGTTGGGGATTATTTTATGCCAAGAAGTTAAGGAATTGAGTAGATTGTATGTTCATATCTACATTTTTGTGCAATTATTTCTTATGAGATTTTTTTCTTCTGCTAAGGAGTAAGACCTCCTCAAATAAACTGCATCTGATGGTGAGGCTCAAGTTTTAGAGATCTGATGAGTGCAGAGTACCTCTTCATTGCCATTACTTCCAGGTTCACTCTTTTTTTTTGGCGGGGGGTGATGGTTTTACTTTTCTGCTAGGGATACAGTTAGTATATTCTAAAACCCGCCGATAGGGTAGCATTCAACTGCGGGTAGTTTAAAAAGATCTAGGACAGTGATACTGGCGGAGTCAAAAACAAGATGAGGGGATGATGAGTTCATATCAGGAAAGGAAAAAGTCGGACATGTGGTCACAGAAAATCCCACTGACTTTATTATCTATGTTACAATTCTCTTCTGGGCCAGTCTCAAAAACAGAAAAATGTGAAGTGGTATTTTCAAGTCGATCAAAGAAAGATCTATTTTTTGATAAATCGTACTCCATCCCCAATGAAGGGGCAGAGTTTGTTAGCCCCCAAACGTAGGCCATTATTAGTCGTTTCTCTTTCGGTAACAAACAGGCTCTTTTTGAAATCCCCAAATTTCGTGTTTGATCGTCTCTTGCACTTACAACGAGAGTTCTTTTGATTGACCGACTGTGTCGGTATCACAACAGAGTTACTGGTAATAAGAGGCAGCCACTACATTATTTCTACTACTCCTGGTAATAATTATAGAATTAACCCACTTAAAAGGTGTTCTTTTCGTCCTTTTTAGCAGTAAATAAACTAATTACAAATTAGACGCAAAATAGTTTTTCTTTTATAGTTAAACATACAAGCTTCAGAAGATATTCATTAAAAAACTATATTAAATAATTCAAATTAATTCTTTATTTAATAGTAAATAAACTAATAACAAATAAGATGCAATACACTTTTTCTTTGATTGCTGAATATTCAAGCTTTATATAAAATTCCCTAAACAAACTAGATTTAATTATTTGAATTAATTGAATAATATTTTTAAGCCATGTAGTTAAGAATATAATATTATTAACCCAAGACTCGGGAAACGACAACAAAGTATTCATACTTATATACTTGTTAATGAATTTCATAAAATTTCCTCAATATTTGGTTATTCTATGTGACTTTCTTCTACTTGATTTTAAGAACATCAAACCATTAATTTGAATTATTTAATCTAGTTTATTTAAGGCATATTTTTATGTGGCCAGAAGGTTCAGCTATTAAAGAAAAATATTTTATGTCTTATCTTTTATTAGTTTGGTTTAGTTTGGTTTTATGGCATATCAACCGTTGTTGGTTATTTAATGCCAAATCCTGCTTTTCCATAAAGATATAAGAGTTGTAAACACATTTGAACACAGTTAAATGATCAAATAGTTCTATTTCAATTCAATTTGGCAGAAGTCATTTGTTTGCTCTCAGTTTAAATGTCAAACAGTTTTTTTTACCCATTGATAGGACCCTGTCTGGTGCTACCACTCCGGGACAGTGTGGATTTGGGAACAATAGTAATGAGAGGGTACTCCACATTACTCAAACCTCTAGCATTACTGGAGCCTCACCATCAGATTTTTTAATGTCATACTCAGGACATTCGTTGGGGGAGGATCTTACTCCCCACCTACAGAGATGCAGTCAGTGTATTCAACAACCCAAGCCGACTGCTCTTGGTTTATTTACTGCTAAAAAAATAAAAAATAAAAACCAAAACAATGTGAACATCTAAGTTTGCTAATTCGATGTCAGAGGTAGTAGTTAATCCATCAATAGACAGGACAATTCTTCTTGGCAATCCCCCGAGCCTCCATGAAAATCAGAGATAATCCGAGAATATATCAGAACAAAAACAAAGTGTAAAAATT
The DNA here is from genome assembly GCA_963585895.1 of Sepioteuthis lessoniana. Classification (NCBI taxonomy): domain Eukaryota; kingdom Metazoa; phylum Mollusca; class Cephalopoda; order Myopsida; family Loliginidae; genus Sepioteuthis; species Sepioteuthis lessoniana. Next base: position 23,806,916 of record OY757922.1, read on the forward strand.
AAAATAAAACAAAACAAACCTCTGAACACTGTAAGTAAGTTTATTCTCACATTCTCAGTTGAAAAAAAAATCTGTGCTTGTTGGAAAATATATTTCGATGCTAAGCTTGTGTTTAATATTACTAAGTTTTGCATACAAGCCTCAGATTGCTTACAGCACCTGCTGTTCCAAAATAGTCACCCATTTAAGAAATAAAAAATCTCATCGATGTTTAACTTAAGCTGTATTTATAATTGTAATAAGAAGTCAGCTTACTTAATATCAATGATCGATTGATCGATTTTAAAGGTATCAGCCCACATGATCGTCCTGGATATAACTTTACGCTGCATCTTATTGTAAGGTTCCGGTCCTGGAGCTTTGGGTGATGTAGAGCACTCCTTCGTTGCCATTATTCCCAGGTCCACTTTTACTCAGAGTGGTAGTACCTGTTAGGGTCCCATCTATGAGTTGATGTTCATCTGTTCAATCATTTACTATACTTGAAGACACTTAATTGTGTGCAAAACAAATGATTAATATCAAATTGAATTAGTATTGGATAGCAATGCTTGAAACTATTTAACTGTGAGTAAATAGAACTATTAGAGTTAGATAGAAATACTTGAAACCTTTTAACTGTGTGCAAACAACAAAAAGAAAGACTTGAAATCATTTAACTGTGAGCAAAAAAATCATCTCTGGTTCGTTTAAAAATGTTATCAACAAACTATTTTCTCTCTCTCTCTCTCTCTCTCTCTCTCTCTCTCTCTCTCTCTCTCTCTCTCTCTCTCTATATATATATATATATATATATATATATATATATATATATATATATTTGAAATCTATCTGATGAGCTTTAATAAGCGAAATAAATTTATTATGGAATACAGTTTCTAAATTTCTTTTTTTTAATATATATATATATATATATATATATATATATATATATATATATATCAAATAGAAACCTAAAGTACTTCATTTAAATTTATTAGTGGACTTATTAATTTTAATATATATATATATATATATATATATTAAAATGAATAAGTCCACCAATAAATTTAAATGAAGTACTTTAGGTTTCTATTTAATATAATCACGCTCTACACTTTAATAGTCTTCAGTCTCCTTCAATCTAATAAAAACTTTAAGTACCTCATTCAAATTCGTTTGTTGACCTCTTCATTTTAGAATATTTACTTTTCTATCGTTGAAAATTCACACACACACACACACACACACACACACACACACACACACACACACACACACACACACACACACACACACACACACACACACACATATATATATAAATATTTAAAGAATTTGGTATTTGATATGCCATAAAATCCAACCAACCAACCAACCAACTTTAAAGGTATGTCAACCCATTGAGGGGTATTTTATGCATAGAGGTGAGGGAATAGCGTTCTTTGTACGTTCATATTTACATTTTCCGTGTGGTTGTTTCGCATGAGTTTTATTTATTTATTTACACTATCTTATCGAATACGAATAATTTCTAAACAGATCTATTTAACCCATAGATAGGACTCTAAAAAGTACTATCTCCCGGTCAGAGTGAACCTGGGAGTAATAACAATGAAAGGGTACCGCTAACCTCCCAGTGCTTCAGAACATGAGTCATACAATCAGTTTAGTGTCATAACTAGGTCACTGGCCCAGGCGGAGGGGTTGTTTTCGCTATGGTGTAATGGTTAACGAGCTAGTTCAATAGACTATTGATAGTGTGTAGTGAATTTGATCCAATATTTGTGGCCTCGTACAAAGTTGAACAAGCTTGTAATTCCATGGGGTTGGGCTCCTGCTATGGCATAATGATTATGGAGATAGTCTAACAGACCCTTGATATCGTGTAGAGAATTTTACACTTACTGGATGTTCATCACTTGTGGCATTGTGCCGAGGTAATCTAACCTTAATAAATACCGATCCAGGTCAACGCTTAATTCCTCTGCGACCTACGCTCTTTTAACACGACCTGTACGAGACAGAACTGTTGGAATTCTCTTTGTAGAGATATAAATAGATTGTTTTGTAAACATTAGCAGTATTCGTGTTGCTATCAGCTGAGAAGATGGAAAGAAAAGATGGTACATGAGATGATGAATTCACATCGTTTACGTCACCAAATCTGTACAGAACGTCATTACTATTGCTTTTATCATCACGTCAACACACATGGCAGGGTCCTAACATGTTTCTAGGTGAGTTTAGGTTAGTCGTTCTCAAATTGTGGTCTGAAAAAAAAAAAGGTTTATCTAAGAGAAATTTTCAGAAGATTAATTTTTTGGTAGTAAGTTGTTTTTTTTTAATATCATAATACATATATACAATGTTTTTTTTTTTAAAGTATCAAGACTGAAGTTGTATTTAACACAACAGAAATGATCAAAGAATGAAGTGTTAATTTTCCGCAAAATTAAAGATATAATAAAAAAGTATCGAAACTAAAGCTGAATCTACCAAGACAAAAAGAAGCAATAAATAAAACATTAATTTTCTTCGAAATACGAGGTGTGTTAAAAAAGTAACGAGACAGAAGTTGTATTTACCCAGACAGAAATGAACAATGAAAGAAACGTTAATTTTTTTCAAAATAGTCCTCTTGCTCAGAGATAGTCCTCAGAGATGAATTTAGAGTTTAGGAAACATTTTAAACTAACTTTCGTTTGCTTAGCAAATTGATCAAGTGTTACATCTTTCTCAAAGAATAATGTACTATAGACAGAAATGTGCAATGATTTATTCTAAAATTTTGTGGACCCAGTTATCAATGCACCTCTGAAACTTTTCTTTCTATATGGTGTGAAGCTGAACAGTTGTATATTTTTTTAGATATCCTTCAAGTCATCAGAACCCCCTCCACCTCAGAGATGAATTTAGAGTTTTGGAAACATTTTAAACTTATCAAATTTTACTTCCAAAAATGTTAAATTGGTATCACTGCTAATTGGTCCAACTAAACGACATTTTTTACCATAATAAATGAAGCGAATTAACAATGGTTATATGCGTTTGTTCCTATTAAATGACTCGTCCTATTAAACGGAATCCACTGAACTAATTAAAATGCAATTCTTATACATATATTCCGTAGAATTTCCACGGTTATCGAGAGGGAATAATCTTTTTTAAAGGTTGAAATTTAAAAATCCAGGTGTGAAAACTCTCGATAGAATTTGATAATAAAGTTATAATTTCTACTTTCTTAACTATAGAGAGAAACTTGCCTGGAATTTTCTCAAAGTGTTAATCATAGTTTTTGCACTAGAGTAGTTTCCCAAAGAGTATCCTTCTATTGCACTAATATTAACATCGGTATGTTTACCTCACCACAGAGGGGAGGGGGGAAATGAGACCCAAGTTTGCTTTTTCTTAAATGACGCGGGCGTTCAGAAATTGTTCACTTCCATATATTTGTTGCAGACGTCTGGTTGTACCCCTGACCTTATCCTCTTCCGTCATGAGGAATTGATGTTTGGGTGACAAGTCATCAGGTACCAGGTTCATATGCATTATTAAAAGTCTCTGGCCGTGGGTGATTAGACTCCACCTTGCTGCTAATGCCAATGATGTTGGAGAATTAATATCACGATAGTGATCAGGGCGTTTTTCCAAAATCTGGACATTTAATCAGAATGCTGGTATTAGGAGAAAAAAAAATCCTATCTTTCCGGTCTTAAATATCATGCGGACATCACAAAATACAGACATGTAAATCAAAACCAGGTCACAATGGAATACATGTATTTGCCGTCTTGCACCATTAGAATAAATCTAGTTACTTGTCTGAAGAGACAGTAGTAAATTGTATGCGGTGTCGTATGTGCTAACGTCGCATAAACACTACAAGCAACTTCAGCTTTCCCGTTTTCGTTTCCCGAGGGACCAGCGGCCATGCTGACACTCCACACATATTCAAGAGTTTATTTTATTTTGAACAACCATATATTCCGACCATCTGACGACTCATAACAACATTCCTGTTGTATCATATTACGTACACGAAACCGTCAACTATACAGTCAATTTTGTGGACCCAGTTATTTATGCATAAATAATGTTAAATGCATATAGAAGAAATGTAAAAAGAAAAAAAAAACAAGCTTTTTAGAATAAATCATTGCACATTTCTGTCTATAGTACATTATTCTTTGAGAAGGATGTAACACCGGATCAATTTGCTAAGCAAACGAAAGTTAGTTTGAATTTATAGTTTCCCTTCTCTTAGACTGGTTGCCTAACCAAAGATAAAGAACCCAGTCTAAACAACTATTGACTTATTACTGGAGGGAGGACAGATGGATTAATGCTTTTCCCAAGGACACTATAGCAAATTGAAACGCAGACAGCCTCGTCTAGGATTTGAACTCGGATCGCCAAGTACGTATCAAATGACGATAAACCTTACGCTAAGTACTGTCTGGAATTCATCATTGTAATAATTTAAATTGTTTCTTGTTCTAAATTCTGGTAAAATAAATGATGCGTTAATTCTAAAATAACTTAATTAACTTTATTTAGATAAAATAACTTAATTTAAAAAATCTTTGTGATCATAGTATTAATTGGGACCATCTCCTAAAAAAAGTACCATTTTTTTTTTTTTTATTCAGGCGAGTTTTTGGTTTGTTTGTTTGTCTGTTTGTTTTGTTTGACTGCATACGAACCTCATCGGTCATTTAATGCCGAATCAAGTTAAAGCAAATAATTCTGAAAAGAAATTCAAAGGAGAGGTCTTAAGAATTAATGATAAACTTTAGATAATTAGTTGGTTATTTGTTTTTTTTTTTATTAGGAGTTTATTTGTAGAGAGTCATGATCATAAAAAAAAACCAAAAAAAAAAACAAAAACAAAAAACAACCAACAAACTGTGGAACAGGTTGGGGAAGGGATCAGTTTGTTAGAATATATCAAGTAAAGAAAGGGTTTATAGAAGTAATTTGGTCTTATTGTAAATTTCTTCAGATTTTTGTGTATAATTTCACTGTTTTTAGAAATGATATCACATTATTTATTTCAGTGTTTTGGAACAGTTCCTTCATATTGTTTGCACTATAGAAGGTTTTTCTTATATGGGCTAGGTCGCTACATTCGATGAGAATGTGCTTCATGGTGTATTTGGTCTGACATGCATAACACATTGGTTGTTGTTTTCCTTCGAGTAAATAAGAGTGTGTTATCTTTGTATGACCTATCCGGAGTCTGGACAATGTAACCTCCTCTTCTTGGTTTTTTTAAATCAAATTTTCTGTTCCAACGTATATAAAAAAGAAAGAGAGAGAAAAAGAAAAAAAAAAAAAAAGAAAAGAATAAAGAAAAAAGAAAGAGTGTAAAGAAAAAACGTAGGTTATGTTGCATTAAAATCATTCTAGGTATAACCCAGTAATTCATTTGAAGCCTCTTCAGGATAGGAGACTTTTGCTATTTGGACGATTTGATCTCTTAGTAACTGCCCGACTGTCCGACAAGCACCTGTCATGTACCTTTTAATTGTACGGTGCAAACTTTACTTCCAATTACCAATCGTCATTGGCTTCAAGAAACAAGAAGAATAATTTCCGATGAAAAGAAAACATATGAATGTGGTAAATAATAATAACAATTCAATTATCAACTGTAATCCTTCCCATAAAAGAAGGGTTGGGTAAATACTGGCTCTTTCGTTTTTAGGCGAGGTTTTGGAATTAAAGCTGTCATGTTGTGAGTGCTTTCAGACGAATTCAAGTGACAACATACAATATTATTGGAGAACATCAGGATGCTTTTGGGAATTAATTGTTGCGCATTTCTCTCAATGCGTTGTTATGGTTTAAGTAATGCTAGGAACACAACATTATGACGACTTGATTGAAACTATACATATATATATAATTAACTTAAATCATCAGGGAGTCTCATACCGACGGTATGAGACTCCCTGATGAGCCGTTAAGGTGAAACTTTAGTAGGAGAATTCCGACTCGCGATTTAAGTTAATTTTGTAATTGGCTCCACTCGTGTTGAGCACTCTTGTAATTGCATCATTGCAGCGTTGACGGTGGGTTTTATTTTTCTTTTGACCAACTGACTGCATATCTCTTAATTTTTTTCGACTGGTGTGACGGGTTAGCCTTTTCTTTCTTTTTGTCCTATGATATTTTTTCTTTTTTCCCCGGGCGGTGATTCGAGATATTTTTATCTCTTGTTCCTGGCGTTTTTTTTTTCTTTTTTTCTGGTAACCGTGAATGCTGGTAGATAGTAGATTAGTAATATATATATATATATATATATATATATATATATATATGGTAATTTCTGTAACCCCGGGTTTCATGCTTTACGTATTCAACAGAGTGAAACCCTTTTTTTTAAAAGACCGATTAATATGGTTAATTTTTTTGTTTGAAGGGGGATTTTGTTTGTGTGTATGTGTGCCTAAGTTTTTGTGCTTTTAAATGTTATTATGTTTGTGAATACGCTGTCACTCGCACATACATATATACGTATATTTGTAAATATAATGGTAAGCATCTTTACATATAAACACATATTTTCACTATCTGTTGTTGGGAAGGGATGAAGCAAAGGAAGAGAGTGTAAGAAGGGGAGAGTGGATGAGGACAGAATTGTTACACTCAAAATGACTTCTTTTTTCTCTTGATCCTTCCTAACTTTCTGAGAGCTAAAGGTTTATTTTGATTTGAATATGAAATGTCTGTTTTGTGGTGAATTTTATTGAGCGGTGATGACGATTAAAATTAAAATCATCATCCCATGACTTTTTTTTAGAAAGTCTTTTTTTGAAATTTATTTTATTATGATAATTATTGTGTTGTTAAGGTTTATGTATTGTAGTATTTATAGGCAGGTAATAAAAATAATGTTAAGTTTTGGGTAGTTTTCGCAATAATAATAATAGTAGGAAACCTTAAGAGAGAAACAGAATCTCTCCTAATAGCAGCACAAAACAACGCCATAAGAACCAATCATATCAAAACCAGAATAAATAAGACGAAACAAAATAGCAAATGTAGGTTATGTGGTAATAGTGACAAAACCATCAATCACGGACTGACTTGTATTGAGACACAGAGAACATCTGCAATTTTGATAACAATCAGCCGAGATATCATTCCGTGTATGCGTGTAAGCATATCATCATCATCATCATCATCATGTCGTACCACTTGCACGAAATTCCCTGACTCTCTCTCTCACCATTCGTCTCTATCATTCATCACTTCCAGCAGGTCTTCTAGACAACATCCCGTGTCCGTACAGAGCTGTTGTAGGTAGGTTCTAGCTGATCGTCCAACGCCAGCTCATCCGTGTAATGGGGTCCACAGGAGAACGTCAATTATGAGTTCGTCTTTACTCGTCAAACAGTGTCCTGCATGTCTTGTTCATCTGATTTAGATGATTTTAGAGATGGGAGGTAGGTGGCTGTGCAGTTGCTGTTTCGTGGGATGTTACTTCCAGGATTTTTTCAATCACTACGTTGCTGAAATCAACCCATTAAAACCATTCCAGACGCTGTATTCTGTTTTGTATTACTGTAGATGCCATATGGTAGTTGATTATATTTTCATCAATATGCTGTTATTAAACCGTTCATATTTAATCAACTGGCATTGTTGTTTTTTCGGAAAAAGGGACTGACTTATTCTGATCTGATCATTCGTTACCAAAGAATATTACCACGGCTTATAGATTTGAGGAAACAACAGTTTCTTTAATCTATAAGAATTACAACAGTAATAAAATACCTAGCGAGACGATCCAGAACGGAAGTGGTATCAGCCAAGAAAGTTTCGAATCGTAAATACTCGCGCATTTCGACAGCTATACAGAGATTGAGATTTCGGAACGTGGTCCGAACTGAGCTGTGCGCCGACAAGAAATACCAAACCAGGGAGACCTAGACGATGTGTTCTGACTGTAAGAGTGATGCTATATTGGCAGTGATCAGAATACCTAACCCTAGTGTGGTTAAGTTTATAGTTTAAACTGTATAAAAAAAGTAAAATGTTAGAAGTATGTGAAAAATTAGTATGCAAAAGATTTGTGAAATACATCGTTTGAAAAAAGAGTTTATTCGTATGAACTTTTGTGTAGCAACAGTTTCTTTTTTCCTTTTTTGGGGGGTAGACAAAACAACAACTCTGATCTTTGTACTGTATATTTTCTTTTGAAAATGTCGAGATGAAAAAAATACAAGGTCTTCAGGGAATGGTTTTATTTCTAGAAATATTTATCTACGTTAAATGTTTCGGTGTTAAAACCTTTATTAGGGCGTGTAAATTATTAAATGAAATGAAAAATATGTGAAAGTTTTAAGACATTCTATTTCCGTTGGTAGCGTTCTGTTTCGTGTGATGTAATTAGCGTTCCAAAATTTATTCTTAAAAAAAAAAGTTAAAAGAAAAAGAAATTCACATTACATCTATCTATCTATGTCAACATTTATTTTATCTAGTTCATATCTACCAATTATAAATACCCTATTGTATATCTATCCGTCTTTATCAGTGTTAACCTTTTTTCTTTCTCTATTTAATTTGAATGTTTATCTCTGTAGCATTCCAAATATATATATATATATATAAACGATGAAGCCGAATTATTTTAAATAAGGGGTTTTGTAATCTTTCAGCGCTAATCTAACCTGATAAGGAGATAGATTGAAAAACTCCGGTCTGTAATAGTATTGTGGTTTGAAATAATACTTTTGTTGCGGGGCCGATAAATATGTCGACCCAGCAAACTTTTTTTTTTATTATAAAGAATAGGGTGTGACGCAAACCAGGCAAGGATAACAAAGAGAAGCGGGTAAATTTGAAATGCCGAGTTTTTATTCGGCGAATGATACATGAAAAGTGCTTGTTGATCTCGTGGACCAAAGTTGTAGCTTGAAAGGCAAGGATGGATATAGCCAATGTTGCTGGATGTGTCTGTTCTGCTTCCGCAGTGGACGTTGCTGCTTGTCTGGAGATGTCAGCGTACCGCGATGCTGGAATCGAGCTACTGCAGGTCTGGAGACATTAGCGTGGTGACATACTTGTATCGGTGCTGCGGGTCTGGTGACGTCCGCGTCTTGAGATGCTAGAAGCGGGCTGCTGCTTCGTTGTGTCATGTGGTGCTGATAAGCTTTACCATCCTGAGAAGGGCTGTGAGTAAGTGGATTAGAGATAGTTCTTAGGAGACTTTCGGAATAATTCTGAAAAGCACTGGTGTAAAAGACTAAAAAAGACTGCTTACTGGCTTTCTTGGTTTAATAAATAAAACTTAGCTATTTAGAACTGACCTCGCCTCTTTTCATCCTTGCCTCGTCTGTGTTACATAACTCACTTTAACAAAAGTTTGCGGTTTTGACATATTTATCGGGCCCGAAACACCAATAAACTGGCTTTTACGAAAGTCGAATCTTCTAAAAATTTTAGATTTTCAATGTAAGGTTCTAAGAAAGAATTTAGGTATTCAAGGAAAATGTAGTGGGAAGATTTGAGAACGTTAGATGTTTTTTTCTTCCGATTTTTAAAAAAATTATAAATGTAAACTCTGCATTGTTTGAAATTGGTTTATTGCAAAAAATATTTTAATCTTGTAAAAAATATTTGTTTTGAGGCTATTCAAAATGATGGCAAATCAAACAGAGTGTGCCAGGCTTGAACTGAGATTTGTCTTATAATTTTTGGTAGCCGAGCTGTGTAAACCCTATGAAATTTACAGAAGAACGAGTAATGTGTATGAAGAAGCATATTTTCGTCAAAAAATGTTTACGAACGAGTTAAACATGGATTTGCCACGAAGAGCCTGAGTAAAAGACAGTCCATGGAGTGGAAACACACTGACTCTACAGTAGTGAAAAAGTTGTGGTCACAGCAGTCTGTAAAGAAGGTGATGCTGACAGAGTTCGGGAACATGAAAGGACTCATCACTACTGATTTCCTTGAAAAAGATGCAAATGTTAACAATATTTCCTATTACCAACTTCTTAGGCAATATTTCACCTTATTCATGTTTAGTTGATTTCTTTAATAGCAACTTTCCCGGATTATTTATTTCCAAAGCCATTCTTGCAGTAGAACAGCTGTGATACTATTCAACATATAATCAGGGGATAAAAGGGGGTTCATACCTTTCCCAAGAGTATTTTTCCGAAAGAGAATGTAATAGCGTGGAGATCGAACTCGAAGCTGTAGTCCAGCACTTTTGCTGTCACGGTACGGATATTCTCCTCTCCCCTTATTTATTGAATGACCATTGTCTAATAGTGGAGTGAGTTTTACACGCACACACACCAATGTACACGTATATTAACACGTATTCAGTAACGTATTGTTGCATGGCCGTAATACATATACAACTATACACATATACATGCGGAAACATAATCAACAATAATGACGAACGAATACACTTCTTTAGAAAAATTTACCTCTTACACTTTATTGGAAAGAGTTGCGAAAGGGTTGTGTGTGAGGTAAGTTGGAGACTGAACAGACTGCATCATATTGACCTCAAGTTCCTCTGTCTTTAGCAGCACTTCTTTCTCATTCTGCTGGCTGCTCAACCGGGTGTCCAGAGGGCCCAGCCCTCTGCTGGGAGCTAGTTCTCACTGCCTCGAACTGCAACTGACTCCAACTAACTCGAACTGTCTATGGCACAGGGTTATATCATTGTTTGACATCCACCTTTTTCCTGTGAGCGTCGCATTTGCACCGAATTTAACCCGTCCACAGTCAAATTTTATCTTGATATCTTTGACCGGATGCACCTGTTTCTCGATTGACGGCTGGATCGAAGGTCAATATGTAACAGTATCAAAGATAAAAAAGACATATCCCGTGACCTGATTTAGTTGTGCAGTTGCTGTTAGTGCATCGGGTGTTCAGGTTTGATTTGAATTCAGAGTTTTTCTTCTCTTGCTATACCGAAGTTAAAGAACCCAAAATACCCTGCGCATCCCAAAATATGGAGGCCGAAACCTTGCCTGCTGATGTTTGTGTCTTTGATCGCTTTGGACGGCTTTCACCTGCTGCTGTCCACTCGACTGACTGCTAATTTGACTCTGGAGTGAAGTGGTTGATCCATGTTTAATCTATTGTCATATATTTACACAAAACTCCTTTTTGTTGCGTTGAAACAGTTGCAAACAACGCTCTGAATCGTCGACGTGTTGTTGTTTTTGATCGTCTGTGAGCAAACGCGGCACCCACTTTGAACACAGCTTTCTCATTGACAAATGTTCATACAAAATGGTGAATACACTGCCTTCTGATGTCTTCAACTCTTCTTCTAATTCATGCAACTTCAAATTACGATCGGCCAAAACGAGTTTGTGGAGTTTTTGGTGTTTTCCGGGACAACTGCCGAATTTTGACGAGCTGAGCGTTCAGCATGATTTGTATCCGTACGACCGCGTTTAAAGTCAGCATACCACCTTTTAACAGTTGTTTTCGACGGAGCAGAGTCCGAATAACACTTATCAAGCCATTGCCTTGCTTCCACGAAATTCAAAGCTTGACAAATTGAATGCTTTTCTCTACACAGAACTTCTCGGAATAAAGAAATAATACACCCGCATACAACGTGAGACATTTATGTACAAATACAAAAAGAAAATTCATATTAATGTAATCTTTCACAATACACATTTTTACTCGTACGTGTCTTCTTATTGTTATACCCTATTGTTGCATATTTGCTTCTAAGTAAAAAAAGAGAGACCACCGCAACATTGGGGAGAGTAGTAATAGTTTGCGAGACTATGACATTAACCATTAATCTATAGCGAGGACAGTACAGTTATCTTGACTCCCAGAGGTAGACTAAGTAGCTGGGAAATTGGGTAATGCTCGACTGCCCAATGCAACAAGGATCCAAATGTAGCAAAAATCATTTACTGTTTTATACCGAAAACGGTTTATCACTATGATTGATTTTAACGGCATGCCAACTCATCTTGGTTTATTTTATGCCTAGGGGTTAGGGAATTGCGTGCAATGTACCATCATATTTATATTTTTGGGCAGTTTCTTAAATTTTTTGAACACAGTTATACCACGCTAGATTTCCGCATATTCTTTGTGGCATTTTGAGAAACAATTACCTGGTTAAGATTGTACTTATCTATATGGATTCAAATAGTCATATCTAATACTAATAATTTCCGAAAAGACTTATTTGATTTCGAAATAGGACCCTCACTGGTACTATTACCCCAGGTCAGAGTGGACCTGGGAGTAATAGTAACTGTTGAAGATGAGTTGTTCTCGAAGTTTTGTTTGAAGCAAAAGTCGGTTCCACAATTTACAACACAAATAATATAAACAACACAGACAGATACTCCCACTCAAGGCCAGAGTGGACTTGGGAGTAATGGTAATGAAGGAATAATCTTCACTCCCCAGATCTCAAGAAGTAGATCGTCACCATCAGATACAGTCTCATGCCATATCCATGACATCACATTTTTTGGGGAGAGGGCGGTCTTAACCCTCTGCAGAGAATACATCCAGCCCATTCTTAGTTCCGATGACGAATTCTTGATATTCTAGTAATATAGATCAGTAGATATGGTTATAATGGTGCTCTTTAGCCCAGGAAATAAATAAAAAACTCCACACTAGATTTCCGTATATTCTTTGTGGCGCGGACTCTGAGAGATAGATATCTGGTTAAGATTGTACCTGTCTATTTGGAATGGATGATAGAGTGGAATGGGTTAAGGAGCCAATAACTCTTTTTATCACCCAGGGATCGCATCATTGTCAGTCCACTCCTGACTTTCATTGTAATTGATATACAAGACTAGCTCGTTAACCATAAGATCATGACAAAGCACTCGCAAAATCTAATCGCCCTGTCAGTGGGGTTTGGAATACACTAAACCCAGAGAAGGGTTAAGAAGACCCCCCGCAAAAAAAAAAAGAGGATCCCCTGGTTATGATACTAAACTACATCTGGTGATGAGGTTCCAGTTTTGTAGATCTGGGGAGTGTGGAATCACCTATGGATTGCCATTACTCCCAGGTCAACTCTGACAAGAAGTGATAGTACCTGTTAGGGTCATATCTATGGGTCAAATAGAATTATTCGGATTCGATTGGACAGCGAGGAAAAAAAAACCAAAAAAAAACAAAAAAACCCAACAAAACAAACTCTTAAACAAGTATACCAAAAATATAACCTGTAGGTATAAAACAACCCTTGATGGTTTGGCATGTCGTTAAAATCAGCCAATCAAAATCTAAGCGTACTTTAGGTTCAGACACAGGGTTAGAATTTAGGTGCACTTTGTGACGATCGAATTCAGTACTCAGTTAACCGTTACACAAGGATGATGTAAACAGCATGTTAGTCTCCTGTTTGCCCAGAGGCCCAGATAACTATAAGTTTGTCCCTGCTCGCCTCTAACCGCTACAACTACTATTGCTAATGCTAATACCACATCTAATGATGCATCAACCATTCCTCATCTCCACAACAACTACTACTACTGACAATAATAACTAACCAGAACCAGAAATGAAGTCGTGAGTCTACGAAAAAGTTTATTTTTAAAGACAATGTCAGAATTATTGCGAAGCTGCCTCTCGCATTGATTCTCTCTTCTCGTAACTTTACGAAACATCTGAAAATGATATCGGAGATGAAGGGTCAGGAACATTGGATCAAGGTCAGTGTTTATTCCTCGTAAGTTATTCCACCCGGCGTCGATTTATGTGGGTCATATTTGTTTTATTTATATCTATATTGATCTCTGATTTATGCCTTTTTTTTTTTTGTTTTTCTTTCCTTTGAGGAAGGAATAACATACAAATGATTACGACGAGAGAGAGAGAGAGAGAGAGAGAGAGAGAGAGAGGAGGAAGAGAAAGCAAAAAAGAGGGGGAAAGAGAAAGCGAAAGAAAGTAAATAAGATAAAAAAAGAAGAAGAAGAAAGAGAGAGAGAGAGAGAGAGAGAGAGAGAGAGAGAGAGAGAGAGAGAGAGATATTCTTATTTTCATTTTATTGATTCGGGTACTTCGTTGGGATTATTTTTTATTCTTTCTTCGTTGTGGAAAGAATAGCACATACAAAAATTGTTGATATGAACACACACACACACACACACACACACACACACACACACACACATATATATATATATATATATAACCAAAAAACTGAAAGGAAGAGAGGGGGAGAGAGAGGGAGAGAGAGGAAGGAAAAAGAAAAAAAGAAAAATTAATAAATATAGGAAATAAGAGTGCGAAAAGAGTATAGAAGAGAAGAAAAGAAAAAGAAGAGAGAGAGAGAGAGAGAGAGGGAGAGAGAGAGAGAGAGAGAGAGAGAAGAGTAGAGAAAGCGGGAGAGATATAATGATATGAAAAAAATGTAAGAAAGAAAGAAAAATAGAAGTGAGGGGAGAGAGGGAGAGAGAGAGAGAGAAAGAGAGAGAAAAGTAAGGCGAAGGCTAAAAAAAGAAAACAATAGGAGCGAAAGAGTTTGAGAAAAAAAAAAGAAGGAGATAGAAAGAGGGAGAAAGAAAAATTGAGAGAGTGAGAGAGAGAAAGAAAGAAAATGAAAAACCACATATATATATCAGCTGATTAAATTAGAAATAGCCCTACAATTCTACTTAGTTTTTCATTACAATCAGATTTTTCACGGTCAATTCACACATAGAGAGAGAGAGAGAGAGAGAGAGAGAGAGAGAGAGAGAGAGAGAGAGAGAGAGAGAGAGAGAGAGACACCAAGTTTTACAAAAAAAATATGAATTCCGTGGATTTATTTTAACTCTATCTTCTCTCATTCCCCTCTCGTCGTTTCTTTCGATTGATGTACAAAACACTTGTACATCTGTGATATTTTCGTCAACACGGCTTTAGAGTTTGTGTGTTTAAAAAGACATAAACATATTGTCACATAACAGAATATTAACGGCTACGAGTACTTTTACCGAAGAAAAATGTTATCTTACTTTCCTGCTCTGTTTCTCTCGCTTACATTTTCTATCTATCTATCTATCTATCTATCTATCTATCTATCTAGTTCTGTTCACTATCTATCTATCTATCTAGTTCTGTTCACTATCTATCTATCTATCTATCTATCTATCTATCTATCTATCTATCTATCTATCTATCTATCTATCTAGTTCTGTTCACTATCTATCTATCTATCTATCTATCTATCTATCTATCTAGTTCTGTTCACTATCTATCTATCTATCTATCTATCTATCTATCTATCTATCTATCTATCTATCTATCTAGTTCTGTTATCTATCTATCTATCTATCTATCTATCTATCTATCTATCTATCTATGTCTTTTCATATCTATCTTTCTATCAATATCAGTCTGTGGCGAAATACCCGTACTGATACATTTTTTACTGTTTTCCTTAATCTGGTGAATGGATCGATTCAGTAGACTAACGATCATCATCATGTAATTGTTAATAAACTAGACTCACAGATCAATTACAATTACATATTGGGTTCAAATATCAGTTTTATTTTATCAAATGTCCATATGGTAGATAATCTGTTAAAAGCAGCATATGCTTTACCTGTGTGTACGTGTAAATCGTTTTCAGCAGATGCGATATTACTACCGAAGAATGTGAACTGGTCTTTTGATTTCATCTTCCAAGCCGTAGCTGTATCAGTACTACTGTATGGTTGTATTTCGGTGGGAAGGGTTCTTCTGGTAGAAAGAATAAAAAATACCTGCTTTAGACAACATAAACAGTAGGCTTGTCCAGTTTAAAATCAAATCAAATTACAATTTGAATTTTTGTTTTAGTGAGATTGTAAATAGATGTAAACAATCTGTTAAAAAGAGATTGTCCAGTAGGGTTGATCCCCCTTTGATTCCACCTGACTGATCGGTTAGGTTTCTTTTTTAATGATATATCAACCTTCATGGGTTATTAAATGTCGAAGCCATCCTTGTAGAAGAACAGCAGTGATACTATTCAACTTATAGCTGGGGGATAAGGAGTTCATACTAGGTTATTAGTCCGAAAGTGAACGCATTAGCGCGACTGAAGTTCGAACTCGCTTGCCATGATTTGCAGTACAAAACGTTAGCCACTATATCACTAGGACTTCCCCGACCTGATTGAGTTAGATATATTCTTTTTGAATTTAGAAATTACATTTTTCTGACAAATAAATATGTTTAATCAGTTTCTTTTAAAGTGACTCTCTTTTTTGACGTCACCATAGTGGGTTAAAGATGTTAAAACATCAAATAACTTTTCATAATCATTGAAAGATGATAAACAAATATGAAGCCCATCACGGAAAATCGGTCAACTGTTTGCATTGAAATGGGCGGGGCAAAACCACGCACAGAGGCGGGACATCAATATAAGAAAACTAATAAAAAACAACAACAAAAGACAAGTATAAGTAATGACTAAAAGAAAATCGTTATAAATAAAACACTTTTTTTGCCAATAATAATTTTCCAACAGATTTAATTGACACATAGGTTGAACTTTAACAGGTTCTACCACTCCAGTAGACCTTGAGTTTGCTTTGTCGTGGTGTAATAGCTAATTAGCTAGTTTTGCATACCAATAACTACTGAGTAGCAGGAGTGAACTGACAGTAATCTGGACCCTGGTGTAGTTTTATGGTATATTAATCATTGTAAGTTATGTAATGCCAAATCCATTTTTATACACTTAAACAGTTTTATTTCAAACAATTCAATTCAGCATAAGTACGGATTTTAGTTCTATTTGACCCATAGATAGGACCCAATGAGGTGTTACCACTCCGGGCCAGAGTGGACCTGGGAGCGATGCCAATAAAGGGGTACTCCGCATTCCCCAAAGTTCGCATTTCACATAGCACTGATACCTTTGGGAAAGGTATGAATCCAATTATTCTCCCTCCAGCTATGGGTAAATAGTAGGACAGACTAGATTCTTCAGCCTTGGTGAGGCAACTAATCTAGGAGAAGGAAAAATCTGAATTCAAACCTGTTAAACGTCGCTTAAAAATTGACTTTGTGTCATATCCTGCCCGAGCGGAGGGGTTGGTAAATATTTGTTTAGTGTCATATTCAGGACACTTGTTGGGAGGGAGTCTTATCTCACTGCAGAGATGAAGTCGGTGTAGTCTACAGCCCAAGCCAACTGGGCCATTTGGACCCTTGGGGACAAAAAGAGTTGGCTCTTAACCTATTCCACTCTACCATCCATTCCAAACAGATGAATACAATATTAATCATACATTTGTTTCTCAAGTGTCTTGAGTGTGACACTAAATAGCACCCGGTAGTGAGGCTCTGGTTCTAGAGCTTTGGAGAGTTGTGGAATCACTCCTTCGTTGCCATTACTCTCAAGTCCATTCTGACTCGACGTGGGAGCACTTGTCAGGGTCCCATCTATGGGTCGAATAAATGTTTGAAAGAATATTATGATTAGATAGGAATATTTTGAATTATTTAACTGAGTCTATTGAACTCTTTAACCTTGGTATGGCAACCTGTCTAAGAGAAGGAAAACCCTGAATTTAAACCAAGTAAAGTTTGCTTAAGAATGACATTGTGTCATTTCCTAGTGCGGAGGGATTGGGTAAATGTATATATAACTGTGTATAAGTTATTTATATTAGATAGAAATACTTGAAACCATATAACAAAAAATTATTCGGAATAGGATTGGTTTGGTTTATTAGTTTAACGCCATATCAACTCTTATTAGTTTAACGCCATATCAACCCTTATGGAGGTGCCCGTAGTGTAATGGTTATCGTCGGAGGAATTCGACACGGCGACACGAGTTCAAATCCTGGACTGATTGCATTTCACCTTGGGAAAGGTATGAATCCAATTATTCTCCCTCCAGCTATGGGTAAATAGTAGGGCAGACTAGGTTCTCCAGCCTTGGTGAGGCAACTAGTCTAGGAGAAGGAAAACTCTGAATTCAAACCTGTTAAACTCCGCTTAAAAATGACCTTGTGTCATATCCTGCCCGAGCGGAGGGGTTGGGTAAATATGATCAACCCTTATGGGTTATTTAAAGCCGAAATTTGATTCATTTGTAAATATTTGATAATGATCATATCTTTAACATTCCATTGCAGTATATTTCAAAATTGTACTTTTTATTATTTGCACATAGTTATATTGTTATTTGCACATAGTTATATTGCTTTAAGCTTTTCTATCCAATGCCAATAATTATTTCCTAACAGATCTAATTGACACATAGGTTGAACTGTGACACCCCAGTAGACCTTGGAATAGTGGTAACGAGAGGTATTCCACGCTCCCCATAACTCCAGAAGTGGAGTCTCGCCACTAGATGCAGTTTATTGTCATTCTCAGGAAACTAAATAGGAATAGTTACTTGAAACCATATAACTGTGTATAGATTATTAGTATAAAGAATATTTATTTAAAACCATATGCAACCGAGTTGGCCGGAGATGTAGAATACATCGACTGCATTTCTGCAGATGAGTAAGACCCCCGCCACAACGAGTGTCCTGATTATGACGTTAAATAATCTGATGGTGAGGCTCCAGTAATGTTGGAGCTTCGTGGAATGTAAAGTACTCCTTCATTGCCATCGCTCCCAGGTCCATTCGGGCCTGGAGTGGTCGCACCTGATAGGATCCTATCAATGAGTCAGATAGAACTGTTTGACATTCAAAGTGCGAGCAAACAAATGAATTATGCTAAATTGAATTGTTTGAAATAAAACTGTTTGACCATTTGACTGTGTGTAAACAAATGACTTGTTTTTAAATGAATTATTAGTGATACATACTAATACTTGAAACCATTTAACTTTGTTGACTTATTCTGAATTGAATTATTAGAAATAGAGCTTTTTGATCCTTTAACTGTGGGTATCTACAGACATGTTTGCGAATCATATATTTGACATATATGTTAAAACAGAATTTGGGACTAAATAGTCAACAATGGTTGATATGCCATAAAACCAAGCCAAAACATATAATTGTGTATAGATTAATAGTGTTAAGAATATTCATTGCTTGGGAAAAAAGACTGACAGCGGCATCTAATACCACATGAAATGATATGTCCTAAAACCAAGCAACCAAGCAATTTGTTTCTCAAGCTCCAAGTTTTAAAAATATAACGACATCCGTTAAAGTGCTTCAGTGTATCGTCACAAACATATCAGTCAAATTATATTAACAGAACTGGGATTCGTAATGTCAAAACATTTTAACCATAATTCATTGATTCTTTTGAGGCCACTTAAAAACAATTTTTTAGCTACTTGGCCCTTTTGGTCATTTGGCACTGGAGCTCTGTCCAATTTTTCGGTTGTTCAGCCTACCTCTGATGTGTTGTGAGTTCGAATCTCATTAGGTGACCCATAATTCTGAGCTACAAGTAAGCATAGTAACTAACCAATCACTACAGTAGAATGTAGCGCTCATATTGTTGAACTTACATGATTTGCAATGTCACCAAATTGTTATTTATGACAAGAATAAATCGAAAAAGAACATTGCATCCGTCTCTGCTTCTTATCCTCGTTTCTGCCTCTTTGCCCTAATTTCCAAAGGAGAAAAAAACAGATCAGGCTGTAAGCTTCGGAAAAGAGGTGTTCAAAAATTATCCGTGGCATTAAAATAAATTCTATCTATCTATCTATCTATGTCAGTTTATTTCTCTCTCTCTCTCTCTCTCTATATATATATATATATATATATGTATATATATATATATATATATATATATATATATATATATAATAAGATATATATATATATATATATATATATAATAAGATATATATATATATATATATATATATATATATGATTTTTTTATCGATTTCAGCTGCGTTTATTCTCAATAATAATCATCCTACAAAAGATATGTCCATTACATTCAATTTTTACTTTCTTTCTTCTTGAAAATAAATAAATTCAATATATTAGTATAATCGTTTCTTAAAACTTATTCACCTGGATTCTAACGCTCGCCTGATACTCACTTTTGATTTTACCATTTTAACGCACATTACCTTTGATTTGTTCGTAACGAGGTCAAATTGGGTTGTAGTGTTGGAAGATTGTATTGTGTCAATATTTTAAATAGCGAACGCTTGCATGTTTTGAAAATCATATTTTGAAATCTTGACCTTTAACTCAATTTGAATACTGACCGCTGGCATCATAGCCTGGTAACCTATGGCTTTGAAAATGAATACGACCTTCTAAAGAATCAAATGCGTACTTTCTTAGCCTTGTTGAATGACCAATTAAGATAATGCATTTTAGATATTAATGTTATCAACACTTTCTCACAAAAAAGCAACATAGAAAAATTCATTAAAAAGTTAGAAGATATTTTTTAAAAAACTTTCTTTTAAATATCATATATTTAGTTATCTGGGTTTTGTTCTAAACATACTAAAAATTGAGTATAATAAATTTAAACATGAATAGATTCTCCACTCCTGGGATAGACTCAGAGAATTATGAAAGGTATATATTTGAAGCTTTCTTTCCGGTTTCTTCTTCAGTTTCATGCTTTTCGGATAACTCAGCAAGATCTGGCCAGTCAGTCAGTTGCAAGTCTTTAAAACTGTATCTAATATCACCTTGAAGATAAATACAACATTCTAAATAATCAAGTGTAGCCTTCAAATCGCGGCCTATCGAGTGCGGCCTTCAAAGTGTGGCCCTCCAAGTGCAGCCTTCCAAATGCGGCCTTCAAAGTGAAAGCTTTCTAAATGCGGCCATCAAAGTGAAAGCTTTCCAAATGAGACCTTCCAGCTGCAGGCTTCGAAGTGCGGCCTTCCAAGAGCAGTTTTCAAAGTGCAGCGTTCAAGGTGCAGCCTTCCAAATGCAGCCTTCAAAGTGAAAGCTTTCTAAATGTAGCCTTCCTGGTGCAGGCTTCCAAGTGCAGCCTTCCAAGAGCAGTTTTCAAATGCGGCCTTCCTGGTGCAGCCTTTCAAATGCGGCCTTCAAAGTGCAGCTTTTCAAATGCAGTCTTTAAAGTGCAGCCTTCCAGATGCGACCTTCCAAGAGCATCCATCAAAGTGCAGTCTTCTAAGAGCAGCTTTCCAAAAGTTGCTTTCCAAGTGCTGCTTTCCAAGTGCTGCCTTTCAAATGCTACCTTTCAAATGCGGCCTTTCAAATGCGGCCTACCAATAACAAACTTCTTAGTGCAGCTTTCCAAGTGCTGCCTTCTAAGTGCTGCCTTCCAAATGCGGCCTTTCAAATGCGGCCTTCCAATAACAAACTTCTTAGTGCAGCTTTCCAAGTGCTGCCTTCTAAGTGCTGCCTTCCAAATGCGGCCTTTCAAATGCGGCCTACCAATAACAAACTTCTTAGTGCAGCTTTCCAAGTGCTGTCTTCTAAGTGCTGCCTTCCAAATGCGGCCTTTCAAATGCGGCCTTCCAATAACAAACTTCCAAGTGCAGCTTTCCAAGTGCTGCCTTCCAAGTGCTGCCTTTCAAATGCGGCCTACCAATAACAAACTTCTTAGTGCAGCTTTCCAAAAGTTGCTTTCCAAGTGCTGCCTTCTAAGTGCTGCCTTCCAAGTGTTGCCTTTCAAATGCGACCTTTCAAATGCGGCCTTCCAGTAACAAACTTCTTTGTGCAGCTTTCCACGTCTTTGTCAAAAGAGCAATTAAGATGATAGACTTCTACTTTAGAATTTGATATCCCTACGCTTTCTCAAAAAAGTAATATAAAAAGTTATTAAAAAGCTACTTTTTAAAATAAAAATTCTTTAAAGTTAGACATGTTGATTAAATTTGAAATTGATTATGAAAAAAGTTTAAACTTTATACTTTAGATAAAAAGAGGTGTATGTCCAGAATAGCACAATAAAGAAAATTTCCGTTATTTCTGCGGTAATATACAAATTACAGAAATGTAACACTTACATTTACCATCCAGGTCATAGCAATTTTCAGTCATTGGCTTGCTTTTTTTTCATAGAAGAATTAAATAAAAAAATTGCTTTCCCAAATCGCTACAATTTGGCCATCTGTTATATTTCTTCACTCTTTCCCTTCCTAACAATGAAGATATCGAGTTATTTGTAATTTGGGGATGTAGCTCTAAATGTTTTCTTAGAATAAATGAATAGAATAAAAATAAAGCAAAGGATTGAAACTTACTTTTATCCGGACGGTGAATGTATTATATTTCTACATAATTTTTTTTGTATATTAAAAGAAAATTAACAATTTTAAATGGGTTATTTTGCGCAATCACCTTAAAATGTATTAAGTGGGACCTTATAATTAGTTCATAAATTTCAATGTGGCATTTAAACATGAAAAGGTACCCAAACTCTGATCTAACCCAATAGTTAGGATCTTAATTTGGTGTGGTTTCTTTGTTTGTGGTATATCAACCTTCCTGGGTTATTTAATACCGAAGCCATCCTTTTAGAAGAACAGTAGTGGTACAATTAGGCCTCATTACTTAACTGTTATGGGCTAGCTTTTCAATCGATAGGTCGCACTTTGGTCAGCCGTATCTGCCTGGGGCACGGATCTGGCCTAGTGTTGGCTTATTGACTGGAGATTTCCTCCGGCCTCAGAAGGCCATCTCCCCAGGCTTTTATCAACTTGGGGGGTAGATTTATTGCCTGGCGCCTGAGGCGTCCCTAATAAGAGGAATGCCGTTGGTGGGACGTATGATAAATACTCAGCAGTGGTACTATTTAACTCATAGCTGGAAGGATATGGGGGTTTATACCTTTCCCCGGAGGGTATTAGTCCGAAAGTGAACGTAACAGCGCGACTGGAGTTCGAACTTGCTAGCTTCGATGTGGCACAGTCCAGTACGTTTACTAATAGGCTACGGGGACTCCATCTCAAACTCTTAAATAAAACCAAAATGTGATTTAATTTGGCACAAGGCTCTTGGCGTGAGCACCTGTTAATGACCAAACTCACAATGCGAGAATACATCTACAACGGAATCTAATGATGAAAAAAGAAAGAAGAAAAGTGCTTTTTGGCTACGCTTCCAAATTGTTTGAACTTTGACATGACTTGCGCTGTCAACCGCCCCCCCAAAAACAAACTCTATTCATGAAAAAAATTTAAATCTAGATCGGCCATCAAATAAAAGCTATCTCCCCACTCCCCGAGGGCACCTCTGGTGGTGTAACGGTTAGCAAGCTAGTACTAGCAAACCTACACGAGTGAGTTCGAGTCTCATTGGGCGCCCCATTCATTCGGCCTTGTGCCACATCGAAGCAAAGAGCTTTGTAAATTACTATCTCCCCACTCCCCGATATCAGTCTCTGTCTCTTACTCACGTCAATCTAATCTCTAAAGCAGAAAAGGCCAGATCAGCTGTAAGCTCCTGACAAAAGAGGTGGGTGATGAAAAGAGAAAGAACTCAGTACAGAAATTGTCCGTGGGTGTAAAATAGATGATAAAGAGGTTTAGACATAAACAACTAGTACTTTTTTTTTACGGACTTACCAATCTAAGCTTACTATTTCTCTACTTTTACCAACATAGATACTAATCTGTCAGTCTTACTCACTACCGGTGTGTACTTACCTGTCGGTATATACATTCTCTCTTACTCTTTGCTGAAGTATTTATTTATCTATTTTTACCTGGAACATATGATCCACTTCTTTTACATATCAACTGTGACTCTTTTTACCTTTATGGATAATACAGTAATGGAGATAGTTCAAAAGTATTTATACGGGAAAGATAAAGGTAAATTCTAAAAAAATGTTTATTTTCTTTTCTTTTTTAAGATGAAGAAAAAAAAAATGAATGGTCATTCCTTAGAAAATCTAGGAATATTTCGTGAATGACTTGATATTCATCTCTTTTGATAAACAAATGTAAGTTCTTTTTTCTTTTGTGGAAAAATGTATGGCAAAAAAGTTGTGGCCGTCGTGGGTAGAGATTTTTGAAAACTTAGCAAGTAAAAGAAGAAAAATCATTAAATTTTCACTCATTAACATTCTTATTTTTATTGTTTATCAACATGGCTGTATTTCGAGAACAAACATCATTAATAGGCTCATGACAGGTGTAGAAAAAAAATCTCATGTAAGCAAAGACAAAACGTTTTACGACAAAGCACCTAGTGTTAAAAAAATCATGCTTGCACTACAAACAAAACTATCAGAGGGGAAAAAATATACAGAACTTTATAATCATCTAATTTTTTTTCTCGTTATTTGTAGTTTGTGTGTGTGTGTGTGTGTGTGTGTGTGTTTTTTTTTTTTTTTTTTAGGAGAAAAATATCTAATAGAAAAAATTAACTAATTTCTATTAAAATTTTCGGTGTACTTTTAGGACAAAAATCTGGAAATAAGTCAGTCAACTGTTTTTTTTTTTCTTTATCTAAATTTTATGAAATATCATTCGGATGTTAAAATTACTTACTTTCCTATAAAGACATGATTGATTATTACGATATGTCAATCTGTCAAGGGTTATTTTGTGCCTAGATTCGCGTTTATTGTACATTAATATTAACATTTCTTGTGTACTTGTTTCTTAAATGTTTTTGAACATGGCCCCATCAAATACAAGTTGTAGTTTTTTTTTGTTAAACAGAACTATTTGACCCATAGATGGGACCTTGACAGTTATGAGCACTATTTTCATGTCCAGACATTTTTTTGTATGTGGGGAGTCTTATCCCACTTCAGGGGATACAGTTAGTGTATTGTAAGCCCCATCGACAGGGCGTTTGAAAAGATGTTTCAATTTAATCAGGGGTGTTTTTTGTCGTGACAAAAAGTTTAAGTGCTATGAGAAGTTTTGTCTGGACTCAAATCAGGACATTCACTATTTTATTCCAAAAAAAAAAAAAAATTAAATTACTTTTTGTAGTTAAGCTATATGGTTCTCTTCGTGATAGCAAGTTTGTGTATGTTCATAATTAAGAAAGCATTGCTTGCGCTCGTTCCTGTACACTTCTGAAGGACAATTTTAAATTTCAATTAAAATGACAAACGAGAAGGTTGTTTTTTTGTTAGCTGTCAACAAGGTCACGGTCAGTAGTCTTAGTTTTATGCTTATTGATTGGTCAATGTTTCTTCTGTCGCATTATTCGAGACATTTTTGTTTTTTCTTGGGGAGCACCAATAAGTTAATATATATTTTATATGGTGATAAAACATACGTATTCAGATTTCTTTTACAGCAAATAAATAATAGTCAGATACTTTATGGATATATTAAAAAGAAACGGGGAAATATGCAAGCAGAGAAAATCATCTTTTTATCTGGAAAAGTGTGTTGGCGTTTTTCATGTTTCATTGCTGGTCAATTGGGAATGCCACTTTTTTCTTTTAGGTAACCTCTTTTAATGAACATCGATTTGAGTCCCTTAAAATTGATCCCCCACCCCAAACTCCTGTTTGACTAAGTTATTTTCGTTCCAGTGTCATTACCATCAAATAAAATTGATACTTGATTTTATTTGCCATGCTGACGTGTTTTTTTTTTCTTTATCATTTATTTAGAATAAATATTTACAATTTTACTTTTCTACATCTGGTGACCTTACAAACAAACAAATTTGTTTTTATTCTAAGTGTTGCTGCTGTTTTGTTGTTTAACTTGCCCTTCGCGAAATGTTCAAAGAATAACAGTTTTTGTAACTACAGTTTTGTATTAAAAATGAGGGAGAGACAAAAAAAAAAAAAAAAAAAAAATGAGAAAGCAGATATCAATTTGAAAAGGTGTGTCAAAAAGTTAGTGAGAATTAAAAAAAAAATTATATTTAGTTGAATTTAGTTAAGTTATATAATAACAAAACCTTAATGTAATATTTATAACTTGGTGAAAATAAACTAATTAAAATAATTGCCGAAAGAAGACTAACATGGCTTTTTCTGTTTTATTGAAGAAATCTGTTTTAAGGTTAATTATTTTGGAAATGCTGCTTATATATATATATATATATATATATATATATATATATATATATATATATATATATATATATGTATATATATATATATATATATATATATATATATATATATCGAATCTTTCTTCTTAAAGTTACTTTTACCCCCACCAACCTATGTCCTGGATATATTAAACTATCTGATGGCGAGGCTCCACTCCTGGTGCTTTTGGGAATGTTGAGCATTCTTCATTGTCATAGCTCCCAGGTCCACTCTGACCAGATTGGTTGTATGATAGGTTTCTATCAATGGGTTACATAGAACTGTTTGACCATTTAATTGTGTACACTTTCTTTCAATTGAATTGTTAGTGTTTCATAGCAATACTTGGAGCCATTAATTTGTGTGCAAACGAATGCATAGTATTGACTAGAATTATTAGTATTTAATAATAATACTTGAAACCCTTTAACTGTGTGTGAAAATTGAATTATTGGTATTACCAAGAAATAATTGAAACCATTTAATAACGTGTGTAATATAATTGCGGAGGGATTTCGTTTTGTATATCTTGCCTTTCGGTTTAGTTAGGATGAGAACCTTTCGGCTTAGTGCATGGGTTAGATAGGTGCAAACATGAGCGCAGGTGTTCACGCGCGTGCGGAGAGGATGTGTCATTCAGTGATGTCAAAATAAAAATCCCAGATAGGAATTGAAAACCAAGGGATGTGAATGACGTCATGCCCGGAAGCGTGGGCTGAGGATTTTGGGATTTGAGAAAAGCAGTGAGTTGAGTTACTGCCTCCGAACGAGAGAGTCGAGATTCAGAGCTGGGTGAGGCCAGTCGAATTTGTGCGCTACAGGCGCCGCGCGTTGGTTGGGTTGAGAGCTGACAATGTAAAAGCAGTCAGCATAGTAAGATTGTGTGTCTCTCTCTCCTCATGTCGAAAAACCTTTAAACTCAAAAAGGTGAATAAAAGTTTCGTACCTGAACCAATTTCGTGTTTTCGGATTCCTATATATGTTTATGAACATTATGTCTATTTCACATATCCGTATCATGGCTATGTTACACGTGTAAACAACAGTAATACTTAATTGTGTGTGGACAAAATTCTTTTTTGAAAATAAAAATACCTACAAACTATTGACTTACAAGACATATGTATAACCATTTAACTGTGTGCAAAACAAATGACTGGTGTTAAATTTAATTGTTAGTGATAGATAGCAATGCTTGAAACCATTTGAGGGGGTGTCCTCGTGGTGTAATAGTTAAAGCAATGGACTGTGGAATCGTAGTAAGCGAGCTCGTACTCCAGTCGCGCTATTACGTTCACTTTCGGGCAAATACCCTTGGGAAAGGTATGAACACCCTTATCCTCCCAGCTATGGGTTAAATAGTACCACTACTGTTTTTCTAGGAGAATGGCTCTGGCGTTAAATGTCCAACAAAGGTTGATATGCCATTAAACAAAGAAACCAAACCAAACCTTAAAATCATTTGACTGTGAGCTAACAAATGGTTGATATTAAAAAGAATTATTCGTGGTAGATAGAAATACTTGAAACTATTTAACTGTACGCTAGCAAATGAGCTCCAGCTCGTTTGAAAATGTTATCTACAAGCTATTTGTGTAGAAATCATGTATATCTAACATATGTATAAACAGGATTTAGCATTAAATAACCTACAAGAGTTGGTATAATATAAAACCCAATTAGTCAAAACTATTATTATGCCCCAATGATATCTGCATCGGAAAAATAAGTTTTAAAAAGGTTCGGCTTCGGGTTACCTTTAACTTATTAGCTTTGGTTTCTTTTATTTAATAACATAGCAAACTTCGTGGATTATTCATTGCCAAAGCCATCCTTGAGAAAAAAAAAAAAAAAACAGCTGTACGATTTACCCCATAGCTAAAGGATATCTTTCCCGAGGGTGTTAGTCCCAAAGTGAACGTAATAGAGCGACTGGAGTTCGAACTCGATTACAACGATGTGGGAGTCCAGCACGTCAGCCTCTACACCACGGGAACTTCCACCAAGACGAGAATGGGAAGATACATTTTTGTAATTTGTCTAACGAGACCAAAACTATTAAACTGACATCGGCATAAAATAACCTGGTAACAGTTGACATGCCGTAAATCTAACCAGCCAACCAGTGCCGACGCATTAAGCAGGTCTCAGCTTAATGTGATATTAAATTGGGTCAATAATAAAGCTCCAGTTCTGGAAAAATCGGGAGTGTGGAATTTTGCATTAATAGTCAGTGTCAGGTTCACTCTTACTCGCTGTGGTAATTTACTAATGTTTTTGCTCAGATGTAGCACAAGGCCATATAAAAGGGGCACCCAATGAGACTCGAACTCACTTGTGTAGGTTTGCTAGTCGGGCTTGCTAACCATTACACAACTAAAGGCGCCTATCGCTCTTACTCGCAGTGGTAATGTATATTAGGATCCCAACTATAAGTCAAATAGATCTATTTGAGATCTTTTTAAAAATGATTTTAAACTACATTAATACATTACATCTTAAAACATTCATATTGCAACTAGATATAACGTGGGAGACCAGGGTTCACTCCCAGGTCGAATCATACCAAACACTTAAAAAAATGGTACTTGGTACTTCCTTGCTTAACACTCAGCATTATAAGGTAAGGATCAAGGTAAAGTGAAGCAATCAAGGAAAAGGAGTAGAGCCCTCCCCTACACCTTAGTGTAGTAGCTATCGAAAAGGGAGCCTTTAGGTCACCCTCGGCTACGGTCACACACTTTACATACTTACCAGTTTAAAATAACTGAACTTCATTGGATCTTAAAACAAATTACAGTATTTACTTACATTTGTCTTGATTGCATCAAAAATGCAATACTAGGTCAAAATGTGATGTTTATTGACACAACTCTTGCTTGTATACATTCTGTTCTTAATTTTATATAGAGTTAAAGTTACTGCTTTTAGTTTAGTAAAATAATTGGGTTATATAGTAAAAACATTAAACCCTTTATGTTGAGAATATAATGTAATTTAATCATTTTAGGAACATGTTACTTCGCACAATCCACATTGTGCCATATATGAAAATAGACGAATCTGACTCGGTAGGAAGTCGGATAAATATTCTGCGTATATCAAAATAGATGCATTAAATTGATGCTGCAAGAGATCAAGTGGGGTTTAGGGTTTGAAAAAAGGGATTTAGAAATTTTCAGACCTTCAGGAATGTTTTTTTTTTTTTTTTAGATATTTATAAAATAAAATCGTTATCAATTTGGAAACTTATTCGTAAAGAAAAGAAAAACGAAACATAATATTCATAGTTTATGATTCCCGCTAGAAACAGTTAATGCACAAAATGGGATAAATATTTTTCATTATTTTCTTTTTTTTACAACGGTTTTAGCCTATCAAGCACAAAGGGTTAAATTAGCCGTTTCGAGGACATTTGGTTTAAACATTGCAAATTTGTCACGAAATATGATAAACCATACAATCGGCAGATGTTTATGGGCTGGAATTTTACCAGGATTCTATTTATGACCTCTAAATAGCCCAATGTTTTAATAGCCCAATGATTTGATATTTATTAGACTTTTGGAACGCCCATAAAACAGCAAAAATAATCAGACTTTGGTTTGGCTTCTTTCTTTGAAGGCATCTTAACCTTCGTGGGTTATTTAATGCCAAAGCCATTCTTGTCGAAGAACAGTAGTGGTACTATTAAACCCATAGCTGTAAATAAGAAAGTTCATATTAAACCCATAGCTATAAATAAGAAAGTTCATATCTTTTTAAGGGTATCAATCCGAAAATGAAAGTAATATCACGACTAGAGTTCGAATTCGCTAATTATGATGTCAAAGTTCAGCACTTGAGCCAGAACACAATGGTGACTTCTCCCTCAAACTTGGAAGGAGTATTAACGGCTCATGGCTCAATCAAACTAAATGAAATGAATATACACATTCTGACTTTTTTTGTTTGTTTAAAACATTGGAAATATTCATGCTATGTAACATTCATACAAGAAAATCAACTTCTTAGCAGTTAAAAGAAAGTTTTTATTGTGAATGTTTTTTTTAATTGCCGCGGTTGGATGAAATCACTTTAAATCGATTTGTTTTAGTGTGTGTAGCGTTCGCCAATGGTCCGGGAGACTGGGGTTCAATCCCAGGTCGTGTCATAGACTTAAAAAATGGTACTTGATACCTCCTTACTTAACACTCAGTAATATTAGGTACGGATCAAGGGTAAAGGGGAGTAATCCAGGGAAAGGAGTAGTGCTCTACCATACACCACGGTGTAGTAGCTATCGAAAAGGAAGCCTTCTGGTCGCCCTAAACTACAGTCACCAACTTTACTTTATATACGTTTGTGGTGTAATGGTTGCTGTCTTTGGAAATGTTCACGGTAACCTGAGTTGCATTTCACAGAGCGTTAATACCCTTGGAAAGGTATGAATACAAGTATTCTCCTTCCTGTAATGGATAATTTGTAGGGCCGACAAGGCTGTTTAACCTTGGTATGGCAACCAATCTCGGAGAATGAAAGCTATGAATTCAATCCTGTTCAACTCTGCTTAAAAACAACTTTGTCTCCTCCTACTCTTGCCGATGGGTTGGTATATATATATATATATATATATATATATATATATATATATATATATATATAAGTAATATGTTTTCATGATATTTCCAGATAAACAGAAAACATTCTGGTGTTTCCTTAAAATCTGGTTATAAAAAGGAAAATTTTACCGAAATAGTCATAAAAATATATTACTAAACCTTTCCGTCCAAAAAATCAGTACATTTCTGGAAACCAAGAAGATATTTGTCTTAAATTGGCATATATCTCAGCTAGAAAGCCATTTTAAAGATTGCACCTCCAATTTCCACCATAAATTTGCATACACAAATTAAAATTTTAAAATATAAAAAATTATCAACATCAAAACACCGTAACTTTTCAACAAAAAATGATGGAAGCAAAATTAAAAAATAATCATCAAAAAACCTGTGTTTGTCCCTGTTGTATCGTTGGTTCAATAAAGGTATTCCACCGGTACAAGCCGAAGAGTTGGCAAGTCTATCAGAGAGCGAATAACGCTTTTTCCCCCCTGAAGTAGTTAGATATCGTCCATTTATATCTTTACCGGTGTCATACTAAAAAGAGTCACTGAGTGTATAGTCCCCTAAATTCGAGATTAAGAATATACACATATCGTGTTACGCTGTCACATATATCGAACCGCAATACAAACAACGAAGGACTCGTAGATATATAAAAATATAATTCATATTTTTATTCTTCGACAGCGACGTTTGTGTGAAGTAGGAATACAGTCAATGAGAGATCGCTCATATCTTTCTTTTGTGGCGGGGACCCTTTTTGTGAAGTCGTGCGACGGCCGGAGAACACACACGAGGGAGCTGACATGTCTGCTTCAGTGACTAGCGGGTCTCCCGCTTCGCTTGAATGACCAGCGGATCTCTGCCTTCAGTCCAAAATTACAGACCTTATATTGTCTTTTCAAGTACCATGCAGAAATATGAATATCCTCTTTGCCCACATATTTTTCTGTTTATGGCTGGTTATCGGAACTTACATACTTCCGTTTTTTAATGGTAATTTGTTGACCTTATCTGCGAACGGAAATATCTGTCACTCTATCCATTGGCAACAAATTATATTCTCGCCATCATCTTTTATTTTTCTCTTTCCTGTGAGACCACTTTGTTGATGTTAACTTGCGACCGCATTGAATCTGCTAAGTTTATCCACGGCACTCGGTCGCTAGCTAAGCTAGTATATTACATAACAACATTCAAAAGATAGGCAATGTTTAGCACAAGGTCCACTGTGTTAGATTATGGGTTTGGGGTGTATGTGTTGGTCGCATGTGTGCTCGACATGTTGGTAAATTGAAAACAACAAAACAAAGAAAGTAACACCCCGTTTCTTTTTACTTATCGGTTTTATTTTATATTCCTTGGAAGAAAGTCTTCGTGATATATACCGTTCAGTTCATTTATGTTAAGGGTTAGGGTAATTTAGGCACATGCATCTGGCTGAGTCAACGTGTCACTAAATTGAGGGCGCTTGTGTGACATCTCCGGGTTCTAAAAGCCGTTGAAAAAATAGGTTCTTTTTTGGGTGAGGCTGATAGCTTAAAAAATTCACCAAAAACAACAAAACAAACAAATATAAACAAAGAGAAAGCATAGTTCTCGACCGGAAATTTGAAACTCGGAGGTCAGGTGACCAGAATATCTCGCGTGGTGGGAAAACTTCTTCTTACTGCCGCAAGGCTTTAGTACAAAAATGATTTGGTCACTCCAAGGTCGAGTATCTTTATAAAAAGAAACAACAGTGTTGGCCTCTTCTCTTTTGATGCCTGAAGCACGTGTTTAATGGTCAGTCCAGTCCTGCCGATTGATTTTACGTGACTATTCGGCCTAAAGCTAGGATTATTTTAAGTTAAGATAAAGCTGTTTGCTACCAATTATATTTTTTAACGTTAGAACTCCTTTGACGAGTTTCTCTCGTAAAGTTAAAAAAAAGGGATTAAAATCGAAAAACTTCATTGAATATTTAAAAAGGGTTTATTTTCATATAAACCAACAAATATGTAGAAAAAAAATTAATAAATATAGGCTGATTATGGGTACGAAATCAGAAGTATGGAGCCCCCTATGACAATCGAACTCACGTCTCATGGTTTGCTAAGCTTAGCATGCCAACCATTACACCATAGGCGAAGCACGCAGATTATTCCATATGATACATGTGTTGATTTACTTGCCCTTGCTTGGAGGACTTTTACAACGCCCACTTGAAGATGATACCATATGTTGTCAAAGCGACACATTCAGATATTTAAAGAAAAAAGGCGCGAATTTCGTTCTATGTTGTAAAGAAGATTGCATATATTTCAACCCACGTATGTTGGTAGAAAGAAAACCTTCCAGTTATCTCAGCATTTTACTTTTGTGATGCTTCAGCTATCAGGGGATTGACGATGGTAACTGAAAATGTTAAAGTACGAAATGATCCTGACTGTAATTAGGTCGATTTCTTGCTTAAACGTTTCAAATAAGAATTCTTGCCATGATGTTGCAGTCCACTAAGTTCACCCCTATGCCACGGGGACACCTCGAATGTACATTAGCAAAAATATATTGCTTATTATCGTTTTACAGCAGTCACATGAAAATAAAAATAAAATGGACCATGCCAACTTTAGAAAAAACGTTCATGCTTCGTGGAGTCCTTGAAGATCGAACTCTTTGTTGATGCATTTGTGAGACTTGAAGAAAGCGATTTCTTATGGTGTACTTGAAAGCCACGTGTGGTGTTACGACCATTGAGAGGTTGATTCTCACAAAGTGACTCATAATTCTAACCTTACACCAAATTAAACTGAGCATAGTAAATTACAGCATTTAAAGTATAGGTTTGTTTATGTTTTAACGGCATATCAAGTCCTTATGGGTTATTTATTTCTGAAATTTGATTCTTTTGTAAAGGTTTTATAGTAATCAAAACTATTTATAGGTTTTGTTTTGTTTGTTTAACGGCATACCAACTCTTCATTGGTTAGTTAATGAAAAATTTGATTCATTTGTAAATGTTTAATAGTAATCATAAATATATTTTCAATGTCCCATTTTTTAAAAATTACACTTCCAGTCTATTATTTGTTTACATGCAGTTATATGGTTTCAAGTATTCTTATCTAATACAAATAATTTGCTCACAGTTGTATGATCTTAATATCCTTATCTAATACAAATAATCTGCGCACAATTATATGGCTTAAAGTAAGTGTACCCATTTAATAATAATTCTTTGTTTGCACACAGATCTATTTGACCCATAGATGCAATCCTAACCGGTACTACCATACCGGTTCAGAGTGGATTTGGGAGTAATGGTTATGAATGGGTTCTCCACACTCCCGTAGATCTCAAAATCTGGAGTCACATCACTAGATGCAGTTTAATGTTTTGCCTTGCACAGCCCTATTTTTGTGTGAATATGTGTGTGTGTGTGTGGGGGGGGGTCTTACTCCTCTTCAGAAGACACAGTCGACGTATTTTAAGCCAAGACTGATTTACGGTATATTTTTTGTATATTTTTTTTACTATTTCGCGTTCGGTTCTAAACATCGTCTAAAGCGATCTAAGAAACGTTCGGATTGACTGTCTATTGTTTACTGAGCTATTCATTTTAAGTGCTTCCCAACATTTAAATGGTCTTGTATCATATTGGTTGTAGAGCAACAAACTTTTACCTTTTTTTATTTTTATTTTATGAAAATGATTTTTTCCTGATAGAGTCAATGTTAAGCGTTAAAACAAAAAGATGATTAAATCTAATCCGAGGCCCGCCCATTACTTGTGTCTCTTTTGCAGGTTTAATAATCACACGTACGCATATGCTTACATATACATACACAATATGTTTGGACGAGAGAGAGAGAGAGAGAGAGAGAGAGAGAGAGAGAGAGAGAGAGAATTAGAACCAGTGTGTGAGAGAGAGAGAGAGAGATAGTGTGTATGTGAATGAAAGACTGAGAGAGAGATTGAGAGAGAGTAAAAAAGTGTGTGAGTATATGTGCGAGCGGAGAGAGAGAGGGGGGGAGAGTGTATGTGTGAGAGACTGAGAGAAATAGTGAGTGAGAGATTGAAAAAATGAAAAAAGTATGTGTGTGTGTGTGTGTGTGTGTGTGTGTGAGAGAGAGAGTGAGAGATAGTGTGTATGTGAATGAAAGACTGAGAGAGAGATTGAGAGAGAGCAAAAAAGTGTGTGAGTATATGTGCGAGAGGAAAGAGAGTGAGAGAGAGAGAGAGAGAGAGAGAGAGAGAGAGAGAGAGAGAGAGAGAGAGAGAGAGAAGAGAGTAGTTATGATATTCCATTTTTAACCACCTTTGATGATCCGGTTCTATATCTTTCAATGCAACAACCTTTTTTCTTATAAATCTGAATATTCACTTTTATTTATATCTGCAACAATATCAAAGTGCTTGACGAAACGCTACGTTAGAAATGTCATTAAGTACATACTCATTCATTTAAGATACAAAATTATTAGCTGATTAATTTATCTATTTTTTAAATGAAATATTGTCGAATGCGCTAGTCGAATCTATACAAAATGATACATTGTTTTATTTCACACAGACACACACACACTCACACACTGCGGGCAATCTTGAACAAGTGCTGGCGGCAACACCTCACAAGACACCAACTGTACGGCCACCTGCCTCCGATCACGAAAACTATTCAAGTTAGACGAACCAGACATGCAGGACACTGCTGGAGAAGCAGGGACGAGCTCATAAGTGATGTACTCTTATGGACCCCCACACATGGCCGTGGAAAAGCAGGACGACCAGCACGAACATACATTCAGCAACTATGTGAGGATACGGGATGTAGTCCTGAAAACCTTCCTCCCTGAGGCGATGAACGATAGGGAAAAGTGGCGAGAGAGGGTCGGGGATATCCGTGCTACCAGCACGACATGATGATATATATATATATAATTAAAAGCACATTTAAAAAGAAATAATTGCAAAACTCTTAATTGTATTCTCATTTACGTTTTGTTCA
Organism: Sepioteuthis lessoniana; assembly: GCA_963585895.1. NCBI lineage: Eukaryota > Metazoa > Mollusca > Cephalopoda > Myopsida > Loliginidae > Sepioteuthis > Sepioteuthis lessoniana. The sequence goes on from OY757922.1 coordinate 23,842,412, forward strand.
ATGAGCAACTGTACCAAACTATTTCGATACAGATTTTACTAAAATTCACTTAAAGTAAAAAAAAAAATAAATAAACGAATAAAAGTAGTTAACTAATCACAGTCAAGAGCAACTCAAAGGGTTACTTTTCAATTGCTACAACATCGAGGTGTAGATTATGGTGCTACTCCTTTCCTTGGATTGTTCGACTTACTCTTGATCCATACTTATAAAATCTGAATGTTAAGCAAAAAGGCATCAAGTACCATCTTTTGAGTCTTTGGTATGACTCGACCTGGGATTGAACCCTGGTCTCCCAGACCATTGGCGAATACTCTACCCACAATACATACATATATATATAGGGTTGAGTTCTCTAACGAAGAAGTAATCGTGTTGCCATTAGCGTCTATTGCAAGCCTCTTCGTAGTTGAATTGAAATCTCGGCGGCCGTTTGAACGGATGTATGTAAACAATAGTAATTGTAATTCATAACCGTTTAAAATGTACTTCGTAGCTAATATCTCCTCGTAGCTAAATGGTTAGAAGCTTTGGCTTGGTGTGCCAGTCAACCGGGTTTCGATCCCAGCTACGGGGAGATACTGTCTAGCCACACTAATGAGTTCTGATAGAACGAAACAGATCTGTCTGTGGATGACTATATATATATGTATGTAAAAGTCAGATCTAATCGTAGACGTTTTATTAAAGCTGAATGAAGTAAGCTAGTTCGGTCAAGTTTTAAATAAAATTGAATAAAGTATTATTATCTGTGGGGTGCGATAAAGGTTTTTCGTAGTAGTGCTTAATTGTTGTTGGCATGCTAAGGTTTGTGTCAGACTCCTTTCGACTCAAATTTTATTTTGGGGGCTTACGACTATTATGTGGTGTAGAATGTTTTCCTGAACCAGTAGAAACAGTTGGGCTCCCTCAGACAGGGTGTTTGAAAGACATCATGGAATCGTCTGAGGCTGCTACTAGCAAGAGACAACACACTGCTATAAGTTCAGGACTTAACCAGATGATAAAAAGCTTCTGAGAAAGAGTTCCGCTTTGGCACCAGGAGGCCCATCTTTTCAGGCATGCGCACATTGTACTTCTTGTCAGAGGCCTCCCGGGAAACTATTACTTTTGCACTTTTTCAGGTTATTATCTTTTTTCATTTCTTTTAATCCATGGATGTTTTTGGTTTAATTGTAACTTTTTATCGATCATGAATACAACAAGCTTATGTTGAAAAGGATTAAAACACCTTTAATTCATGAGATTACAGATTATTTCCATATATTGACTTGTTTTCCTCTCTCATCTTTATTTCGCGATTTTAACTATCTTATTTACTTGGCATATATACTTTTTATCGGCAATATAATATTTTTTTAGATTCAAAGTGACGTGCCTATTTTTTTAAAAGTATGGATGGTCAAAAGCGTAATAATCCGTTTTAATTATAGATTTTCGGAAAAGTTTTACCGCTTGTTAGATGCTTTTTTTTATTGGTTCTTTGAAGAGCATCCGTAGAGAAAATACCGTCCAATGAAAAGTCACATACATACAAAAAACAAAGAATAAAACAAAAAACCAAAAACAAACAAAAAACCCATCAAAACAAAGATTAAAATAGTATTATTTAGATAAAATACTTTTTTTTCATCTCATCAGTTCAATTCATTAATTCAGTATTTTACATTAACAAAATCCCAATCAACAGCAGTAAATGGAGGAGTTTAATCTATGGATTTCAATTTGAAACCTCTAAAAAGAAAAATAGGAAAACAACAACAAAAAAAAGACAAACAACTAAAAAACCAAACAAACAAACTACACACAAAAACCCAAAGCAAAATAAAGAACATACACACAAGTTCCAATGTTTAACCCAATTTTTTTTTTATCAACCACACCCTTAGAAGATTAAGCTACGAAAACAAATAAAGAAAAAAATGCCTTGAAGAGCAATATTGTGTCTTATTTTGGAAATTTTAACCTTAAAATATAAGGCATCCATATGAACAAAATAGATAAACTGTTATAAGAAATGCAAAATAAACAAATGAATAAATAAAATAACTCTTCGGGAAATTATCATTTAAACATGAAAAGATCATTTACTTATATCTTCATTAAGGGAATCAAATTAACAAGATGGCAAGATGAGGGAAGATGGCAAATAACGAGGTAACAATTTGAAAACGAACATGTCTTCAGAATTTTGTGGAAAATGTCTTTTAAAATTTATCTCATCTTTTATTGCTTTAAATACTGAAACTGATTAAAAAAAGAAGAATAAATAATAGGAATTTATCCCTTTCTCCACCCCCTAAACACGCACTTGTTGAAGCTATGTTTTTCTTTTTTACATCCATATTATTTACTCATTCCGTTCTCGATCACAGCATAGGAGTAATATTTTACTAATTTGCATATGAGTAATTGCTATATGAGTGATATTTATCATCATCAAGATATGCTGACATCACAGATTTTCTTGACTCTCTCTCTCTCTCTCTCTCTCTATGTTTTGCCATTCGTTCCTATCGGTAATAACTCTTGGTAAGTCTCCTAGACGGCATCCAGTGCCCCCGTCGAGCTGATGAACATAAAATTTTGACGGTCAGCCAACATTAGAGTGTCTATGTTTAGGAGTCCATTGAAGAACATTGTACGTGTGTTCGTTCTTACTTATTTAGCAGCAATTCTCACTCGTCTTGCATGGATGGTTTGTGAGATTGGAGGTAAAAAAAATTCGGTCATTTGTTAAATTTGGGAACTTTCCTTCGCCTACGCGTTTTGAAAATCAGATTCGTCACAAAAAGGTAATTGTGCTCGCCCAGAGAGGAGACTCAGGTTGCATATAAAGTGGGAGGAATAAGGGAGTTCTAAGATAGCAAGTATGGGTGAGAGATAGAAATTAAAGTAGGTTGGAGTTGACCGAATTTTTTTGTATCAGGTCGGCTATCCAGACTTTTCTAATGGAACCAATATTGTCTTTTTTTGATAATCTCGGAGACGGCTCAGATGATCTCTCCTTTCTTAATTTTAATCTCCTATATATTTTCTTTGTCCAGGAAATATTAAGCAGTTAAGTTTCTCCGATGAGATTCTCCATCCTGGACACGTTATAATGCAAACAATCTGTTCCGTCTTTGATAATTTTTATAAACAGCCAGATGGCCACCGTCGTAGCTAAGTCGTCTGTCGTTTGGGTCTCCAATTTTTTCATTGTCCAGTATCTTAGATTTTTCACTAGAGTTTGACCATATCCCTTTCCACAAATTTGATTAACTCCCTTTTCAAGCTACAGTGTTACATACTTTATTCTATCTTTTGGGTTTCCAAATTTATTTCTTTGTTAAAAAAATACTCGGGCAATGAAAATTTTCTGATGGTTAAAGTGTTCGCCAATGGCCCGGGAGACCTGGGTTCAATCCCAGGTCGAGTCATACCAAAGACTCAAAAATGGTACTTGATGCTACCTTGCTTAACACTCAGCATTATAAGGTACGGATCAAGTGTAAAATGGAGCAGCCCAGGGAAAGGAGTAGCGCCCTCCCCTACAACTTGGTGTAGTAGCTATCGAAAAGGGAGCCTTCGTGTTACCCTCGACTAAGGTCGCCAATTTTACTTACTTTTTACAACTCTTATCTTTTTCACTTAGTCTGCTTACTTTCAATTGATTAACCCTACCTCCTCTTAATTCCTGTGTCATAGTACAGAAACGACACAAAATGCTATGGTTAATGTTTAAACGCCTTTTTTTCCCAGTGAATGTCATTTCTATACCTGAACAGAAAAAAAATATAGCATATGAAATATTGAATTTTAAGTTGTTTCTACTCATGAAGTTAAAATTTGAGATAATTTCAACAAGAAGTTATTATATTAAAAATACTTATATAAGTCCAATAACTCCAAATATTATTTTCCCTTTGTTAACTTTTTTCTATTTCATAAGACCTTAATAAAGTTTTCTCCTTTCTAAGTAATGCACGTCTGTTGTTTTTCCTCTCCGAGTTTGTCAATTCCTAATCCTTTTTCCACAGCGGAATGTCAACTTTGACATACTAGATTACGAAATGATATCAGTTTTTCTGGTGTCTTTGTTAGATATTACTGCATAAATCTTGTTATTACCTTACATGCATAAAATATAACGACATATGTATGTTTAATCCTATTTATCAACCCCTCCGCTCGGGCAGGATATGACACAAGGTCAATTTTTAAGTGGAGTTTAACAGGTTTGAATTCAGAGTTTTCCTTCTCGTAGACTAGTTGCCTCACCAAGGCCGAAGAACCCAGTCTGTCCTACTATTTACCCATAGCTGGAGGGAGAATAATTGGATTCATACCTTTCCCAAGGGTATTAGTGCAATGTGAAATGCAATCATTCTTGTCCTGGATTTGAACTCGAGTTGCCGAGTCCATTTCCTATGACTATAACCATTACACCACGGGCACCTCCATATGTATGTTTAATAGAATTGGATTTGTATTATTAGGTATTACTGCATTTATAATCATCATCATCATCATGTCGTACCATCAGCACGGATATCCCTGACCCTCTCTCGCCACCCCTCCCTATTGTCCATTGCTTCCGGCTGGTCCTCAGTGCTACATCCCGTATCGGCACTGAGCTGGTCGTCCTGACTTTGCACCTCCACGTGAAGGCGTCCTCAGGAGTACATCACTTATGAGCTCGTCCCTACTTCTCTAGCAGTGTCCCGCATGTTTGGTTCGTCTAATGTTGATAGTTTTCATGATGGGTAGTGGGTGGCCGTACAGCTGCTGCTTTGTTGGGTGCTATCTCCAAGATTTGTTCAATATTGCTCGCAGCATTCTTGTGTAGTTGCTGTCAAGCTTTTTCTCCATACGTTTAGTTAGCGTCATTTATAACTATTTTGTTATTTTTTGATAATCTCGAAGACGGCCCAGAAAGCCTCTCCCGTCTGTTCATTATTTATAGGTTTCATTTGGTTTCTTTGTTTAATAGCATGTCAACATTTGTGGGTTATCTAATTCCAAATCTACCCATAAAGAATAACAGTTGGAGTACTATTTAACCCATAACTACGGGGATGAGAGGGTATTTGTTTGAAAGTGAACGTAATAGCGCTACTGGAGTTCGAACCCGCTACGATGTCACCATCAAGCACATTTATAATATGTTACTTTGTATTATATGTATGTATATATATATATATGTGTGTGTGTGTGTGTGTGTTATTATGATAGAGTTTGATAAATTTATATACATTTAGTATCGCTGATAGAACATATATATGTAAGTTAAAATATCGTTGACCCTGTATCTGTGCTACTTAGATAACTAAAAAACTAAGTAATAGTTTGATGTTCCAAATACAAATGGCGGTACCTCTAACAAGCAAGGTACACAAAAAATTATTTCGTCAAAAATTAAAATAAAATCTTTATTAAATTTAACGTATTATTTATTTCAGTTGGACCATAAAAAATAAAATTTGGGGAAGTCGGTAAATTTCTAAACTTAAAACGTGTAAACAGACGTTATTCTTTGAAAATCTATACCTCTGATAAGCAAAATTCAATCTATATTTCCACAATAAAATATGACTCTTCTCAACCAAACATGATGGATTTAGGAAAAGACTGAAATCGGAATTACGCAATGTCCAGAATTAGCCGCTGCTACTACTTTAATGAAAGAACGGAAACATTTAACTTCCTACGGTTGAAAACTGCACTCTCATGAGATAATATTTAAATTAAAGATGGGACTAATTGTCTCCCTTGTACCCTAAAATCCTCTTAATTTGTAGAGGGCGCTGAACCCTTTTTATAGTCCTTTTCTTTTTCTTTTGTTTTGTCACTCTCCTGTATGCCAGCCATGCCGAATAAACGTATTTGGTCAATTCACAATTGTTACGGTCTTATTTCAAAACCTTACAGACGTCTTGCTCGTTGAATGAATGTTATTTTACTTTGTCATCAGCCAAAGGGTTCAGGTAGGACGGTTTTTATTCCATAATTTTCTTATTCTACACATAGAGGTTAATATTTTCTTCAACACCGACAAAGTCAGATTTGACTCAACGTCATTTTATTGCGGGGCTACGCACGAAGAGAAAGTGAGCCCCGATGCAGTTCGTCTTTCGATGTTTTTTTTTACTCAGTGTATATATATATATAAAAAGTAAGTAATGTTGGCGACCGTAGTCTCCCTTTTCAATAGCTGTTACATCAAGGTGTCGGGGAAGGTGCTACTCTTTCCCCTGCATTGTTCCACTTTATTTTTGATCCGTACCTTATTTTTGATCCGTACCTTAACTGAGTGTTAAACAAAGCGGCATCAATTACTATTTTTGAGTCTTTGGTATGATACGACCTGCGCTTGAACCCCAGTCTTCCGGGCCATTGGCGAACACTCTATCCACCAGGTCAATGGGCCGGTGCGCGCGCGCGCGCACACACACACACACACACGCACACACACACACACACACACACACACACACACACACACATATATATATATATATAAAGAAAGATAGATAAATAATCTAATTAGCTATATAAATATATTATCGATAGAGTATAATACCGTATCGATTAGGTCAGTAAATAGACGTACACAGAATAATCATCCTCCTCAATTTTTTTTCTATTTAAATTCATCCGAAGAATCTGTCAATAGACGGATGAAATTAGTTTATAACGGAAAATACTAATTAATACTCTTGTTCTTAACGATTGATAGAGTATATATATATATATATATATATATATATATATATATATATATATATATATATATTTAAATTAGGACCGCGTAGAATCAAAATCAACGGTGATTGGCAACTGTCAGTTTCTCGCCTATGCGTTACTTTTTCAGTTGATTGGGTGGTTGGTTTCTTTGTTTAATAGCATATCAACCTTTGTTGGTTATTTAATGCCAATGCTATTCTCCTAGAATACCAAGGGTATTTGTCCGAAAGTGAACGCAATAGCGCGACTGGAGCACGAACTCGCGTACTACGACTCCGCTGTCCATCGCTTTAACCATTACACCACAAGGACACGAGGACACCTTTTTCAGTTGAATGCATTACTTATTATCATAGTTCACTTGAATTCATATTACTGTATATGATATCTTATCATCATATCATATAATTATATTATTTTATCATATTATTGTATATCCTATTATTTTATCATATTGTATATTAAATCATTTTGTCATATTATTTTATATTAGATCATTATATCATTACACCGACTGCATCTTTGCAGAGGGTTAAAAAGTAAGTAAAGTTTGTGACCGTAGTCGAGGGCGACCTCAACGCTCTCTTTTTAATAGCTACTACACCGAGGTGTAGGGGAGGGCGCAACTCCTTCCATGGATTGCTCCACTTTACCTTTGATACGCACCTTATAATGCTGAGTGTTTAGCAAGGAAGTATCAAATACCATTTTTAAAGTCTTTGGTATGACCCGATCTGGGATTGAACCCCGGTCTCCCCAGCCATTGGCGAACACTCTACCCACTAGACCAATGAGCAGAGGGTTACCCCCCAACAACAACGAGTGTTTTGTATATGACATTAAACCATCGATGGAGAGGTTCCAGCCTCGGGGATTTGGGGAATGTGGCGTACCCCTTTATTGCTATTGCTCCCAGGTCCACGCTGACCAGGAGTGGTAGCACCTGATAGGTTTCTATCTATGGGTTAAATAGAACAAACGGTGTGCAAACAAATGACTGATGATAAACCGTGACTGTTATATAGCAATACTTGAAACCATTTACTGAGTGCAAAAAAGAGCTCAGGCTCGTTTAAGAATGTTATCGACAAAATGTTTTTACAAGTCATATATATTTATTATATATGTATAAACAGGGTTTGGCATTAAATAACTTAAAATAGCTGATAAACCATAAAACAACCAAACCAAACCGTTATGTCATATGATTGCATATTAAATCAATTTATCATTATTACCATATCATCGTATATTATATCGTTTTTGTATATCATATCATAATGAATTATTATCACTAGCAAAACTTACCTGTATTTCATACAGGTTTTAAGATAATTTCTAATGTTGAAAAATCTAGATAGTACGATTTAGGATGAACATTCTAGTTCAAAACAAAACTGAAAACATGAATCTCTTAAAGTTGTACCCATATAAAAGATATTTCTCAACAAAACTCCACACAAATTCTTCACAGAATACGAGAGTCATTCAATATATAAGGGGATAAAAAAAATCATTTTTCTGAATTTTTTGTTTGTTTTTGGAATTAGTTTATAGAAAAAATTATGTTAATCTCGCAAAAATATTTCTTTTAAAGCTATTCAAAATGGTGGCAAATCAAATAGTGCTCCAGGCTTGAACAGAGGTCTGTCATATCTTTTGAGGCTGGGAATTGAAAACCATATGAAACTTACAGAACAATGTGTGATGTGTACGGAGAAGCAAATTTTAGTCAAAAATGTTTACAAATGGACTAAGAATAGGTTTGCAATTGCGAACCTTGTTGTAAAGACAGCCCAAATTGTGAAAACACACTTACTCTCTGATAAAGAAAAGGTAAAGAAGGTGATGTTGACAGTCTTCTGGGACATAAAAGGACCCGTCATGATTGATTTCCTTGAGAAAGGTGCAATTGTAAACGGTGATTCCTATTGCCAACTCATTTGGTAAATTTTACCTTCTTTATTTTAAGATTTAATGTAAACAAATCTTCTGAACGACATATTTCCTATTCTCAAATTGTTTTAAGAAAGAAAATCACAATATAGATATATTAGAGCAATGAATAAAAGCACACACACACACACACACACACACACACACACACACACACACACACACACACACACACACACACACACACACATTTAAAAGTTTACCTAGTATCGTATCCTGCTTGTGGCGAAGGAACTGGATAAACATACACACACACACACACGGATACAAAGATATACATATATATATGGTTAAATTGAACAGACTCTTCGTGTCTACGTACTCTATCGTTGATCCGTTCACGTCTTCGTATAAATCGTTTGACTTTTGGATATAATGAATTTAGAAAGGCGCCGAACATTTCCCAAGTACTTTCGGCTCCAACAGGAGCCTTCTTTGGGAGAGCGAATAGTGAAATAACAAACACAATGATGAGTCATATACATTTACATAAAGAGTAGGAGGAAGAAAAGTAAGAGGGGAATTTATGAAAGAAAAGAATTTTACGAAAGGTAAGGGGAAGAATTCGCGGGAAATGTACTACTTGCATTTTAGAATGAGACTGCCATATTCGGAATTAATCTTTATTTACAGAGCTTCAAGATTTTGGAGATTTTTTCTTTTGCGTGTGTAATATGAAGTGTTTTCGGTTAGAATTTTTCTGTATATGGAGGTAGGGCACGAGTGTGTTTTGAGGTGTTGAGAGATGGAACTTTTGTCTGATAGGTAAAGTATGAAACTTCTTGACAGAGTTGTAGTCAAGACTATGTAGGTAATTAATTTATTGGAGAAGTATTCTTCTTGTAGACATTTAAACTGGCACGCAGAATTAGTCATACTGAGTTAAATAGTTATTATAGATGACGAGGTTCGTTATATTGAATTTGGGATAATATGTTTAACCCCACACGTTTAGAAGAGAAAATGCTGCCACCCCATATATATATATATATATAAGTAAAAAGTAAAGTTGGCGACCGTAGTCAAGGGCGACCTGAAGGCTCCCTTTTCGATAGCTACTACACCGAGGTGTAGGGAAGGGGTCTGCTTCTTTCCCTGGATTGCTCCACTTTACCCTTGATCCGGACTTTATAATGCTAAATATCAAGCAATGCAGCATCATGTACCATTTTTTGAGTCTTTGGTATGAACTCCAGTCTATCGGGCCATTGGCGAACACTCTACCGAGTTGGCTAATGGGTATATATATATATATATATATATATATATATATTAATAAAGTAGTTAAATTTGACAAATTTCAAGTTGATGTAAGTTACGCATTTTTCAGGTAAGCAATCTTATACCAACTAATATAAATAACGAATATAAGTAAATAAATAAAACGTCACGTTCCTATTACATCTATTAAAGAAATTGTCGCTCTCTGAGAGCTTTGAAAATTACGTTGTTCAATTTGAATGTTGTACCTTAGTCATCTCTCTTGTAAATCATGTTTACTTGGCGATTATTTAACGTTTTCTGGCCATAAAAATTAGTTTCAAATCTTTTTATTGGGGATAGTAAAAAATTGAACAAACTTGATCAAATATAGTTTAAAACCTTTTCAGATATGATTCTTACAATTCCTGAAATTTTGAGTGAATTCAAGCCAAAACCAATAAGCCTTATAGACATTCAATGAATTATATGAGAAATTAATAAATATATTCTATTTATGCACATACATACAGGGTGCTCCTAGTATAATCGATAACGTCGTTGGAAATGGACACAGCGAACTGAGATCAAATCCTAGATGAGGCTCTTTGCATTTCACATGGCGCTAATACCCTTGAGAAAGATGTGAATCTAACTATTTTCTCCCGGCTATGGGTTAAATAGTAGGTCAGACTAGGGTCTTTAACCTTGGTATGGCATCCAGTCTACAAGAAAGAAAACTGAATTCAAATCTTTTAAACTCTGCTTAAAAACTGATCTTGTGTCGCATCCTGCTCGTTCGGAGGGGTTGGTTAATACATACCTCAAGAGTCCGGGAGAATGATCTCCCGGAATTGGAACGTAAATAAAAGAGGTAGCATTGATCCTATTCAAAAATTGATTTTAGTTCAAGAAAGAACAATATTGTTTTAAAGATTATATTCTCTAAACGTTTACCCTTCATTCCTGGGGACTCACTCTGAAGTTCAGCAGCGTTAATCTTATCATCGGCTCTGGTATTGCTAGTATACATGACGAATAAAATCTTTCAGTTTGGAGGAAGTAATCGCAAGGGAATGAGAGCTAGAGACCAAGCAGGTCACGTGATAAAACCACGTGGTGAAATGAGACGCCCTGGAAAAATTAATCTCAGTACCTTGATGTCCTTGACAGTGACTCTACGGTATTCACCATTCCGCGCCACGATGGCAAATGAGGTGACATAGCTGCTGCTGCTGCTGCTGTTCAAAGCTGTACCTCTCTGAATATCATCACTTTTAGCGACAGCGTAGTGACAATTTTTAGTATTGGAGTTCATTTTACCGGACCTTGTATTAAGAACATACCAAAATTTTCGGCAATTTTTGATAAAATCTCTTATTCAAATAAATTCATCATTCAGCCATCAAAATATTTCCCCGGATTTTTATGACCATAGCAAGGTCCTTGTAGATTTTAAGGTAGCACTTAAGGTGTGTGTAAGTGTGTGTGTGTGTGTGTGAGAGAGAGAGAGAGAGAGAGAGAGAGAGAGAGAGAGAGAGTAATGGCTATTTTGCTTAACCTGTTTACTTATAGTGGGCTATTCGATGATTATTGCTGAATCTAGACGGATTATGAGGCCAGAGGTCAGAGAAAATGAACAAGCCGAAGCAAAAAAAAAAAAAAAAAATGCAGTCAGGAGAAGAAAGGTTGAAAGACTTATAAACAAGTACTTTTATATATACAAATACTTTTATATATACAAATATTACATGATTTACCCTTGAGTTGAATTATTTCTTTTTTGAATGCCTTTTGTTGCAGCGCGTGGGAATTCTTGTGTTTCCTTTTTATTGAAAGAATAAGATTAACTATTTGAGAATAAAAAAGAAAAGTGAACGAAGCAAGAATTAAAACTTTTAGTTGAGTTTCTCGTTAGAATGAAACAAATCTTGGGGGTGTGCTCGTGGTGTAATGGTTAAAGCGATGGACTGCAGAATCGTAGTAAGCGAGTTCGTACTCCAGTTGTGCTATTACGTTCACTTTCGGGCAAATACCCTTGGGAAAGGTATGAACCTCCTTATCCCCCAGCTATGGATTAAATAGTACCACTACTGTTCTTCTAGGAGAATGGCTTTGGCATTAAATAACCTAAAAAGGTTGATATGCCATTAAACAAAGAAACCAAACCTTGATTACATCTTTGATATTTGGCATCAAGAATAGATCTGTTGTGGTTGTGTGTGTTGGGTTGGCTGATTTGCTGCTGAGAAGTCAAAATATCGTGTTTGTCTCAGCTGTATTTATGGGCAGCCAAGATTTTTGGTTAGGTTTCCTGATTAGTAGAAAACATCTGGTCTTATATCACATAACGTATTTACTTCTACGTCCGCAGGTGTAAACATTTCTACGTTCGCACGTGTAAACATTTCTAATTTCTGAAGTTGTATGAATGGCTCAATCCATTTTTAAGTGCAACTTCTCCCTATCGTTCCTCGCCTCTGGCAGGTCTTCAGGGCTACATCCCGTATCCTCACATAGCTGCTGAATGTATGTTCGTGCTGGTCGTCCTGCTTTTGCCCGGCCATATGTGGGGGTCCATAGGAGTACATCACGTATGAGCTCGTCTCTGCTTCTCCAGCAGTGTCCTGAATGTCTGGTTCGTCTAACTTGGATAGTTTTCGTGATAGGAGGCAGGTGGCCGTATAGTTGATGCCTTGTGGGGTGTTGCTGCCAGGACTTGTTCAATATTGCTCGCAGTATTCTTGTGTAATTGCCGTCTAGCTTCTTTTCCAGCCGTTTAGTTAGCATCCAAGTAGTGCATTCATACAGCAGTATCGATACGACCGCTGCCTGGAAGAAACTGCGTTTCATTTTATCGGTCAGGTCTGATTTCCATATGATCGATAGACTATCGATAGCTGTCCGTGCCTTCGTTAGCCGCGTGTTGATGTCCTTTTCGGTTGATGAGACGCTGCTTCCTAGGTAAGTGAATTTGTCTACTAGTTTCAGAGAGGTTCCGTCTAGTGTGGAGATGTTGCCTGTGTGATTATAGCACATATATTCCGTTTTGTGTGCATTGACTTGGAGGCCAATTCCTGCGGCTGCTCGTTCCAAACTATGCAGTAGTGTTTCGGCTTGGTTGGCTGTGTTTGCCAGAATCGCTATGTCATCAGCGTAGTTGGCGTCGGTAATTGTTTTTGTGGGATACCTTCTGCTTCTTTTCTTTGTCAGCTCGAAGCCGTTTTCTCTGATTTTATCAATCGATGTTCTAAGCACGTAATCTAGACAGATGATAAAGACGCATGGAGCTAGCATGTCCTCTTGTAGTACTCTTGCTACAATGTTGAAGTATTCTGTCTCCATCTGGTGAACGTACTTTTACTTTGGTGTTTCTATTGAGAATCGTTATTGCTGCTACGGTTTCTTTAGGTAGGCCGTATGCTAGTAGGATTTGTTCCATCTTTCCTCTGTGAATGGAATCGAAGTAATAGTAATGTCACTCGTAGGTTTTTTGACCGTACGCCTTCAAAGATTCTACAGATGGTCAGTATTTGTGAGGTCGTGGATCTATTTCTTCGGAAGCCATTTTGGTTTTTCCTAAGGATGTTGTCGATTTTGGGTTCTATGCAGTTTCGTAGTAGGGCAGTGTAAATTTTGGCTGCTATGGATGTAAGTGTTATGCCTCGGTAGTTCTTTGCTAATCCGAGGTCACCCTTTTTAGGGAAGGGGAGGATGCATCCCTTCATCCATCTCCATAGAAATTATGGCCTTATTTACGTATATATTCATTATATACACACCTCTGCTGTCTATTTTATGAGAAAGTATTTTTCATAAAAAATTGAATTATTTGAAATCAAAAACTACTTAAGTTAGTGAACCAATTAAAAAAGCTTAGTTGTGAACAAAATTCTAATCGTAAAATTGATTTAAAAAACCAGTTGTCTGTTCCCTAAGAATCTTTGTTTTATTAAATTTGAAGTATTCAAGATTCAAAACCATTTAAATCGGCCAACTTATTTATGAAACATGAAGTTCTTTATAAAATGTTAATCATGGAATTATTAAAAAAAAACAACAACATACATGCAAACAAACAAACTGCAACTTACGGAAACGATGAAGTCAGATATATAAGAGAAAAATAAATTTTTTATTTAAAAACTGTTACTTGTTTTCATTTTTTCTCGGTGTAATAAGTTTACTTCAGGACTTATTTAGCATATGATAGAAAATGGAAAAATGACTGCTGTAATGATCACAAAAAATAAGATAAAAAATAAATTGAATAAATAAATAAATAGATAAAATAAATACACAAAGTAAATTTACCATCCAAATGAGGATTGGGTTTAATAGAAATCTTTTATATAAACTTAATTGACTTAGTATTTGCTTATCAATCATTTGTGATCTAACTCAAATCAAACACTTTTCACAAGTATATTCTCTGTGCTTTGTATTACTGTTTAATGCATCACATCTAACAACAAACCCAATTGCTTTCTTAGTCTGGGCAGTGTACGACATACGTGGGTCGGCTGAAAAGTTCATAGGCTAACCAAGATACTCTCATGGAATATGACCAAATGAGGTCTTTTTTTCAACATAGTCTCCCTTGCTGTCTTTTCAGCCCACCTTCGTACACTCCTCATCCAGATAAGAATGAGTGTCTGTCAGTGTATTATTTTTTAATTAATGTCCAAATGTACAAAAGACAGCCATATTGAATTCTCCAACCACCAACTACTTAGCTGCCCGTCCTTAACTATTCCACAACTAACCATGCCAAAGTTTCAGCTAGGAAGTGATGTGCGTGTGCGTTTGACATTTTGTGAGTGAAAGATGGGATTGTCTTGACTCTTTAAAAATCAATATGGCCGTCGCCTTTAATCATTTGACGTTCTTGTTTATTGTTTGAGTGCATGAGTGTTGATAAATAAATAAATGAATAAATAAAAACTGACAGAAATTTGTTCTTATCTGAATGGTGAATTCATGTATTTGTTTTTAAAATCATCTTTTAAAACATTATCTCGGCCATTTTCACAGAGGTATATTCTAAATAAGTACCAATACTTCATTTGAAGTTCGGATCGAGACGAAGACACATTGTCAACTGGCATTATGGGTCTATTTCCGCAACCCCTTTGCTGCGAGCAAGATGTGACACAAGGTCAATTTTATAAGCGGGGTACCACTTATTTGAATTAAAAAATTTTCTTCTTCTGAAACAGCTGCTATACCAAACTTAGTCAGCTCTACTATTTACCCATATCTGGGAAGAATAGTTGAATTAATACTTTTCCTCAGGGTATGTTGAATTATCAATCTAGTCAATACTTGATAGGACTAGTGATAATAGTAATTGTCGAGTCAGAGTTATCTGCTCCTTGTTTTTGTTACTCTCTGTAAATAGAAAAAAAACACCACAAAAAGTCGTCCACATGTTTTGCTTTGTTGATTGAGTCAAAGTACCCTGTCCGGAATATATGAAAATAAATACCTGGACTTAAAAAGGTATGTATTATTTTGTTGAATTTGGTTCGTAAATTCTTAACAGGGTATTAGCGCTAAGTGAAAGGTCTTGCATTGTTGCATAAAATGGCGTCCAAAAAGGAATTCTTTCTTTTCACCTCTTTACGTTCTGTTGGTGTGGTTTAAAATATGCTGACTGTATCCCTTACAGAGGGTACAAGACCCACTCTCCCAAAAGGGGTGACACTAAACTGTATCAAACGGTGTGGCTCTAGTTCTGGAGATCTTGGGAACGAAGAGCACACCTTCATTTCCATTACTCCCAAGTCCAGTCTGACGTGGCGAGGTAGTACCTGTTAGGATCCTATCTATGGGTCAAATAAATCTGCTAGAAAATTTTTCGGATTCTAGAGGAAGACTTGATCCATGAACAGTAAAATATTTGTATTAAGAATTGTTACTTGAAGCAATAATTGTTTACCATGGATTATTATTATTAGTTACTTGAAACCATTAACTGTACAAACGAATGCCTTTTACTAAGTTAAAAAAAAATCTTGAAACCATATAATTATTAGTATTAGATAGGAACACATGAAACCATTCAACTGTTCAAATTATTGGTATTGATAATAGTTTGTGGAAGTTATAATTTTTACAAAGGATTATTATTAATCTGAGAATTAATTTTTTTATTTTTATTGCGGACTTTTTGTCCTCATCTTGGTAGTTTTTTTTGTGTTGTTTCTTCTTTCACTACGTTTCGGCCAAATATCACCTCTGGCCTTCTTCAGGTGATTTTTACCGAGACCTCGGATAGGAATGATGAGTCTTGTAACCGTATTCCCAGTAATTATTGCCTTCCATAGTTGTTGTCTATTGCACCACGTTTTTGACCAAGATAGAGGCATTGAGTCTCTACGGTTCCAGGTGAGCATTGTTAGAAGATAGCGGTTTCAATTCCTACCCAAGCCGGCCAGAGGTTTACTTGGTCAATACTTGATATCATATAAGTAAGTAAAGTAAAGTTGGCGTCCGTAGTCGAGGATAACCGGAAGGCTCCCTTTCCGATAGCTACTAAACCGAAGTTTAGTTCCCTGGATTGCACCACTTTACCCTTGATACGTATCTTATAATGCTGAGTGTTAAGCAAGATAGCATCAAGTACCATTTTTTGAGTCTTTGGTATGACTCGACCTGGGATTGAACCCAGATCTCCCGGGCCATTGGCGAACACTCTAACTATTATGCCACTGTGTGCAAATTATTTGTATTTGATTGGAATACTTGATATATAACCGTGAGCAAATTACTTTTATTAATTAGGAATACTTGATATCATACAAGAGTGTGCAAATTATTTGTATTGGATAGGAATAATTGATATCATACAACTGTGCGCAAAAATTCTTCAGAAACAACTATGTGAAAAGATAAATATTAATGTATAACGAACGCGATTTCCGCATAAAATTTTCATTGTTTACTGAGGAAGAAGATTTGTGTTAGTGTGTATGTGTATACATATATATATACACACATACTTACACACGCATACAAACAAACAAACACACACACACATACACACACACATACACACACACATATATATATATATATAATATAGTTAGTACGAAACAATACTTGAAAATCGGAAGTTTGTATTGAATTTGTTTTATTTTCTGTGTAATATATATATATATATATATATATATATATATATATGAAGTAAACAGAAAAACAAAGTAATCGAAAAGTGACTGATTTATTATAAAGGAAAGTCAACATTTTAGTAAAACTTCATCAGGACTCTAAAATGCGGAAACAATTGTTATTAGAACAACGACGGACGTTTTAATAAAATACAATAACAGGGGAAAAGAAAAAATATATATATACAAAGAAAGATCATATAACCGTTCAATCATTCAATACTACTTTATAATAAATTCATCACTTTTGGATTACTTTGTTTTTCTATTTACTTCATATTGTCGGATTCATTTCCATTATATATATGTTATTCGGGTTCATAATGTTTTACGTAAATGCTAGATTTAAAAAAAATCGATGAATAATAAACTTAGTTGTCTAAATTTTCGACACTTAGCGTAACGGTTATAGGCATTGGTTCCCTAAGCTTCTAAGGAGACAATCATCTGTTGGTTGCTGGTTCAATCCTCACTACAGGCGAGTAACAATACAGGAATATTTAACACTTGTACCCGGTTATGGCTAACGGAATCAGAACAGGCGACCCCCGTGGTTTCAATAAAGGACGTAGTTCGAAGTTTCGTGAAGGTTCCCGAGTTCGACAAACACCTGAAGAAGGCCGGAGGAGATATCGACCGAAACGTTGTGGAAATAACAATAAAGATGAAGACAATAGTCTGAAATCCCTTAATGATAAAAATAATAAACTTGTTGCGGGACCGATCCCGCAAAGGATATATGAGATGTGTCATTGACATAGGACTAGACAAATGACAAGGACAAGTGGATAAGTTTAAATGTTAGGTTTTTTATTCAGCAAATCATACACCAAAGGGGCGCATGGGTGTAGAATCGCAGTTTCTGGATAATGTTTGTAATGTATGGAATCTCTTAGGTGTTAAAATTCGATGCAGTAGAATGTAGACACGGCTATCTATAGTCTGGGAATTAATTTTTTTATTTATTTATTGCGGACTTTTTGTCCTCATCTTGGTAGTTTTTTTTGTGTTGTTTCTTCTTTCACTACGTTTCGGCCAAATATCACCTCTGGCCTTCTTCAGGTGATTTTTACCGAGACCTCGGATAGGAATGATGAGTCTTGTAACCGTATTCCCAGTAATTACTGCCTTCCATAGTTGTTGTCTATTGCACCACGTTTTTGACCAAGATAGAGGCGTTGAGTCTCTACGGTTCCAGGTGAGCATTGTTAGAAGATAGCGGTTTCAATTCCTACCCAAGCCGGCCAGAGGTTTACTTGGTCAATACTTGATATCATATAAGTAAGTAAAGTAAAGTTGGCGTCCGTAGTCGAGGATAACCGGAAGGTTCCCTTTCCGATAGCAATAGTCTTTATTGGGAATCCTTTTGAGATGAGGCTTCTTAATCTGAGAATTAATTTTTTTTATTTATTGCGGACTTTTTGTCCTCATCTTGGTAGGTTTTTTTGTTTTCTGTTGTGGTTTCTTCTTCACTACGTTTCGGCCAAATATCACCTCTGGCCTTCTTCAGGTGATTAACCGCGACCTCGGATAGGAATGCTGAGTCTTGTAACCGTATCCCCAATAATTACTACCTTCCATAGTTATTGTCTATCGCACCACGTTAAACCTCTGGCCGGCTTGTGTAGGAATTGAAACCGCTATCTTCTGACAATGCTCACCTGGAACCGTAAAGACTCAACGCCTCTATCCGCTGCGCCACGGGCCCCGAAGGTTTACTTGTTCAAAGATGTGGTGCGATAGACAACAACTATGGGAAGCAGTAATTACAAAAAGTCCGCAATAAATAAAAAAAAATAATTCTCAGATTAAGAAGCCTCATCTCAAAAGGATTCACAATAAAGACTATCAATAGGTTTTTGGCAATAGCGCGTCTAGAAGATCAGGATGGTCTCAAGGATGGACTTGTTGCTTGATGCTGATCGTAGGTGTTGCTGTATGGTCTGGTCGTAGACGTAGCAGGAGAGGACCGAAGATATGGACGCATTGGTTGCAGAGGCTGGATGATTGATGAGACGGTTTATTCAATCTTTGGTTAACCGGAGATATATCGACGTGGCCTCGAAGTGCTGGAGTCAGTCCGAGCAAAGTTCAGTCTTCTGTCGATCACTTAACATCATATATAAATTTTGGCGGGATCGACGCATTTATCGGTCCCGCAACAAACTAAAGGAAATATTTTAACTTCGATGAAGTTAATCAGACTACACAGTCTGTTCTGAAAGTAGACTACGACTACATTTTAACGAATGAAAACGTACTTTTGATAAGTTTACCATATTCCTATTTAAAGTATTAATGAATGCACGTAAGACATTAGTTTGCACTTGTATTCTGACGTGTGTATTATGCTTTTTGAAAAACAAGGATTACTGTGATGTTATACACATTTGTATTTTCATTTGACACAACAGATAAAAATAGCATGTCCAAAGGATGAGGGTGTTTGTCTACTGAATTGGCTTATTTGTTTTGCACACAGGCCATTACTCAACGCTAACAACCCCCTCCACGAGAGAGAGAGAGAGAGAGAGAGAGAGAGAGAGAGATTAATATAAATATCTGACCCAGAATTTTTAACGTAGGCATTTCAAGTGGCATCTGACCAGAAAGAAAGAAAGAAAGAAAGAAAGAAGGGAAGGAAGAAAGAAATATACCCAAAAACAAAACGAAAAAGAAAGAAGGAAAAGGAAAGAAAAAAAAAAGAACAAAACCTTGACTCTTTCGTCCGGGCAAAGTGTAGCTCTTCTTTCTACAAACCAAAAACTAGTCACGTGACATAAACAGTCAAGGGTTCACGACGTCTGCTGTCGACCTGACCTTCCAGTAAGCTTTTCAATATATCTGACATTTCTTTCCTCCATTTTCAAACTCTAAGCATTCCTGTAGCTGGATTTTTGCACCCTGAAGGCTGTAAAGGATTCAGGTAACGACTTGTCATTATTTTTGTTTGTTAAAATTGCACATTGGTGAGGTTATTTTGACCAGACAATGCATGTATTTACCCAGTCCCTCCGCTAAGAACTGGATACGACACAAAGTAGATGCTTTAACGGAGTACATCTGGTTTGAATTCAGAGTTTTCCTTCTCCTAAACTGGTTGCCTTACCAAGGCTAAAGATCCCTGTCTGCCTTACTATTTACCCATAGCTGGTGGGGAAAACAGATGGATTCATGCCATTCCTATGGGTATTTGTGCGAAGTGAAAAAATCAGCCATGTCCATGATTTGAACTCGGATCGCCGAATTCCATTTCCTATGACAGTAAGTGATACGGTGAGCGCGCCTTCTCTGAACAGGTAATGTACACGGCTATAATTAACAGCATCGGCTAATATTTTAATATTTAAATATTTAATGAGTCAACTTAAATAAAATAAACAGATAAAAAAACAAACAAACAAACAAAAAACAATGGTACAATACGTGATGTTATGGTTAACAAGCTAGTCTAACAGCTGCAGGCGATTTGTAAATTTGATTCTGACTAAATGCTCCTTACTACTGGCCTTGTGCTACAACTAAGCTAAGCTTAGTAAATAACTAAATAGAAGACATTATGGGCACTTCACGTGTTGCAAGCTAGATTCGCTGACCATTGTTAGTGATTTGAATTCTCTCTGTGCGCTCCATACTTCATTCTGTTTGGTTTGGTTGGTTTTGAAAGCATATCAACCCCTGTTGGTTATTTAATGCCAAATCATGTTTTTACATGTATATTAAATATATATCATTTCTAAACTCATTTTGTAGATGCACTTTAAAACATTCTTTTGTTTGGTTTGGCCTCTTTGTTTAATGGCATATCAACCTTTGTAGGTTATTTAATGCCAAAGCCATTCTCCTAGAATCCATAGCTGGGAGGATAAGTAGGTTCATAACTTTCCCAAGTGTATTTGCCCGAAAGTGAACGTAATAGCACGACTGGAGTACGAACTCGCTTACTTCGATTCCGCAGTCCATCGCTTTAACCATTACACCACGAGGACACTCCCCCACATTCTTTTGTACACAGTTTAATAGTCTCAAGTATTTCAATCAAACTCGAGTATTTCTATTTAGTATTTTTTTGCACGTGGTTAAATGGTTTCAAGTATTGCTATGTGACAGTTACAATGTAACATCAGTCATTTGTTTGTTCATATTTAAATGGATATACATGTGATTTTTAAGTGAATAGCTTGTGGATAATTTCATTTCTTAAATGAGTTAGGACTAATTTGTTTGCATTCTAGTATTGATATTGTTTCTACACAGTTAAATGGTTTCAAGTATTGCTAACACTTATAATTCTATTCAATGTTTATCATTTATTTGCAAACAGTGAAAAAGTTATGAGTATTGCTATTTAACAGTAATTATTCTATTCAACATTACTCATTCGTACACAGTTAAATGGTTCAAAGTATTGTTACGTATCACTAACAATTCAATTAAACATCAGTCATTTGTTAACACCGTTAAATGATCAAACTGTTCTATTTCTAACAAATCAATTTAGCAAAAGACATTTGTTTGGACACAGTTTAGATAGTCAAACATTTTTATTTGACCTATAGATAAGACCCTATCAGGAGTTACCACTTCGGGTCAGAGTGAACATGGGAGAAATGATAATGAAGGGGTACTCCATATTCCCCAAATCTCAAAGCCTGGAATCTCACCATCAAATTATTTAATATCTTGGAAACTCTCGGGGGTGGGATGAGGTCTTACCCATCTGCAGAGATGCAGTCGGTCTTTTCTTCAGCCCCAGCTAACTGGGTTACCCGTACTTCAGCCATGGAACCACAACTAAGCTAAACTAAGTAAATAACTAAATGGAAGACATTATGATCACTTCTGAGATATAAGAGTTAATTTTTTATACTTTGTAATAGTAGAAAAGTTTTTTTTAAATTATTTCCTACTTCTTTCTTCGCTTCGGCGTCGTGTAGTAATACTTTGCTATGTGCAGGAAATATTCAGCATTTCATAATTCTCTTCTTCGTTCATTTTTATTCTTAAAATTTTTTTTTATGGTTATATTTTTGATGCATAAAACTTTAAGTTATGAAGCCGACATAAAAAGTGAAGATATCAATTTCTTTTAGGCTTAATCCTGCTCTACTGACCAGTATTTGACCACTTTCTTGATTCAAGAAAAACGTTTTAAAATGATTTGTTTGTTCACACACACACAAACACACACACACACACACACACACATATTCACACTGTATATATACACACACACACACATATATATATTCACACACACACACACACACACACACACACACACACATATATTCACACACACATATACATATATATTCTCACTGTATACACACACACTTATATATATTCATACACACACACACACACATATATATATATTCACACACACACACACACACACATACCTATATATATTCATACACACACACACATATACATATATGTATATTCACACTACACTCACACACACATACATACACACACACACACATATATATAATTCTAGCCTGAGTCAAAGTTTTGGAATATTTATAACGTGAGGCGCAATTCTGCATATTCAGATGCTTTCGCTTAGGCTGTGAAGGTGATAAACCATACTGCTTTGGGAGATGCCGAGCTCGCCTGATACTCTCCGAGTACTACCCATCGGATTTGCCTCAATAGCTCAGAGCATCGTCTCGGAATCTTCGGTTTTAGGCCCATCTGATCTTGGTTGATGGTCGAGTTTCTTACAATCCGAGAGAAATTTCTTGTTCCCTCCGTTTATTGTGATCAACTGCGCCTTCACTTTTTACATAATAAATTCTTTTTGGTTGATTCTGCGGTATTTTGGCTCAGTTCGAACTCGTAAAGTATAAGTTCCCGAATTAGACTACGCTTCACGTTCATCTGTACGGCTTTCAAATCACGCACGGAGTGAAGCAATGCATAACGTGTCAGCGCACCAGTTAGCCTGATACTACCAGTCACACCGGGTACTTTCCAGGATTTGAACTGCTTCGGTCACGTGCAAACTAGCGCAAAATATTACAAAATTACTAGACTCTCCATAGTACACGTATTCGTTGAAAAGCTCAAGATAGATAGATATGAAGTGAGATAGATAGATATGAAAAGACTGTGAGATAGATAGATAGATAGATAGATAGATACGGAGTGACTGAGATAGGTAGATAGATAGATATGAACTGACTAGATAGATAGATAGATGGATAGATATAAGATTTTCTTGAGTATAAGACACACAGAAGTATTTTGAGGACTGTTGTTCACAGTAACTCATCCAAGCCATACAACTGTCTATTTCAAGTGTTAAAAGACGCCCTACATGGCATAATACCAGAGCATTGGCCGCTGTCTATTTTAAATTTAAATGTGAATAGTATATGTGGGCAAATACGATAGTTAAACCAATAAGTTTATAGATTAAAAATGAAATGATCAGTTAGGTATAACTAAAATTTATTTACCCATATAATCAATCTTTTAACTTGATAATGTACTTAATTCATTGTTGAATAACTGCTATTGTTGACCCTACTCTAACTTTCGTGTGCGCGCGTGTGTTTTGTCTATAGTGTGATTCACATAAATCTTAATTCATTGTTGAATAACGACTATTGTTGACCCCCGCTCTCTCTCTCTCTCTCTCTCTCTCTCGTGTGTGCGTGTGTGTGTGTTTGTCTATGGTGTGATCCACATAAAACTTAAGATAACGAACTTAGTGAACACATAATTTCGATGTTTTAGTTTTTAGACCTGCTCTGCTATGACTGCATCGAGTTCCCCGTGGAGTAGTTACTAACATCCTGGACTGCGACATTGCAATAAGCGGGTTCGAACTCTAGTCACGTTATGACATTCACTTTTGGGCTAATACCCTCTTATCCCTCCAGCAATGGGTTAAATAGTACGAATATATTCTACAAGCATGAGTTAGGCATTAAATAACCCAGGAAAGTTGATATGCCATAAACAAAGAAAACCAAGATGACAGTTTTTTGTGAGTCTTGTAAGGAAAGAAGTAACCATCATAACAATGTTTAAGAAGACGTTCACATCACTATTACATAACCCATGAAGCTTGATATGCCATTAAACAATGAAACCAAACCAAACCGAACCAAGCCAAAAGATTGAATGCAGCTGTGTATGTATGAAGGTTCTTTATCATATGTATGCGTGTGTATAAAGTTAATAAAAGGTTTGAAATTTGTGAGAGATTTACAAATTTGAGAAGTTACTTGTGTGGAATTATTTGACTTGATGTATGAAAGTAAGCTTACGGCATAGCGTACTATGTATTACAGTATTCCCATTCGGGACGGGGGTTCTCTTGGCAGTGACAACTCTGTCCCAGAAGGAGATGAGACCTTGCTTCTGGGTTATTCTGTGAAGAAAGAGAATGAGGTCTTTGTGATATATCTTTTTGTTAAATACTAGACTCTGGAATTATTGCAACGCCATGATGTTGCCATCTAACGGTCATTAGTAGAAGTCTTTTGGCTGACAAGGTAGTTAAATCCACAAAATCTTTCGTCGTTTCTGTTGTCACAAATAAGTCATGATGCTTCCCTACGTCATATATATATATATATATATGTGTGATTATTGGAATGTTTTATTTGTCATTTAGTGGCTGACCGAGTCACGTGATTTAATCCCGTGGCTTTAAGAGGTGTACATATTTGTCTAGGTGAATCTAAATAAGATGTATTGAATACTTGCTCACCCGAGGATTGACAACGAGAAACACCGAGTCGTGAATTTTTATCCCGTTTTATTATTGTCTTATTTTTATGTTCAATATGTATATTAGAAATTTTATACTTATATAACGGTTTCATAGGCCATATACATACACCCACTCCAAAGTTGATTTTTATCATCAAATAATTTTATAAAGGATAACAATTCAAACGAAATATCTATCTATCTAATTAGTTATGCAGTCAACTGTCAGCTATTTCTTTTTCGTCGTACTTGGTATAATTTTGTGAGAAAGAGAAAGATAGTCAAGAAAGTATGTGTGAATATCTCTCTCTCTCTCTCTCTCTCTCTGCGTTCATGGTGTAATGGTTACCCTCATAAAAAATAGACACAGCGGCTCGACTTCAAATCTTGGACGAGGCTGTTTGCATTACACATAGTGCCTAATACCCTTTGAAAATGTATGAATTCAGCGATTCTCCTTCCAGCTCAGAGTAAATTGTATGACAGACTGGGCTCTTTAACGTTGGTATAGCAACCGGTTTAGGAGAAGGAAAACTGTGAATTCAAATCTGTTAAACTTCGCTTAAAACTAACCC
The DNA here is from genome assembly GCA_963585895.1 of Sepioteuthis lessoniana. Classification (NCBI taxonomy): domain Eukaryota; kingdom Metazoa; phylum Mollusca; class Cephalopoda; order Myopsida; family Loliginidae; genus Sepioteuthis; species Sepioteuthis lessoniana. The sequence goes on from OY757922.1 coordinate 23,867,778, forward strand.
TGTGCCACACCCGGCTCGTGCGGAAGGGTCAGTACAGGGTAGAACGATAAAATTGTCGTCCTAAAGACAACAACACTACAGCTTTATTTTAAAACTTTTATTGACAAAATCAATTCAGGTAACTTGATTATGTAGTAGAGTTGACATCTATTCAATGTAGCCGCCTTCAGCCTCAATCACCGCTTCGATACGGATCCGGAACTGAGAGCTTGCCTTTTCCACAAGCGCCGGCGGAAGCTCGGCGAATACTCGGCAGATGGCAGCGATCAGGCTGGCTTTGGTGTTGTGGGAAGTCATATTGTTGATGTTCTCGACGTATGACCAAACGAAGTAGTCCAGCGGGTTCAGATCGGAGGAGGAGGGGGCCAGTGAGAGAAGGGTACAAAGTCGTAGCACTCCTTCTGAAGCCAAGCCTGGGTCTCTTTGGACTTGTGGGCCGGCACCGAGTCATGCTGGCACACCTAGGGTCTGCCACCAGCCACCTGATTGCACCAGGGGATCACCACACTCTTCAGCACATCCACGTACATTTTGGTGTTGACTTTCAAGCCGACCTCAAAGATATGAGGTGGCATGATGTGGCTCTCACTAGAAACCACACCAAAGACCATAACCGTAGCCGTCCGAAGGGTCGTCCGATGCGTTGAGCTGTGCCCTCAAGCGTTGAACCGTCCGGATTTGCATTTTGATGGTGCTGGCAATGGTCCTGATGTCATAACTTGGATCGGTAGAGTGCATAAGTTGTACAGCGGCGCATCTCCGATCGAACTCGTTGAACATTGTCTCACTTTCAGACATGATAGAAGGCTCCTATCGCTCTTGGGATTTGTACACAACTGGCCAACTAGTAGATGGTCTGCAACAAAAAAAGAAAACCGGTTTTCATTTAACGGAAATGGAATCATGTCGTCTTTTCAAGGGCGACAATTTTATCGTTCCGCCATATATATATATATATATATATATATATATATACGAGGAGCATACGATAAGTTTCCAGACTTTTTTCGTATGGGCATTTAAAATTGTCATAGACTCTTGAAAATTCAGTATATTATTGCTATACATCTTCTGAGATGACTGACCAATTTTTATGATTTCAGCTTCAAATGAACAACTACAGCAGCAATTGGAATACATCCTACTAAAGCCTGATTGTCACTGCTGGTGAATTTCAAAAATGCAATCTGACACTTTAGAAGAACGATTTGCAATAAAATTCTGTTTTAAACTTGGAAAAATGCTACAGAAACGTATGGAATGCTTCAGACTGCTTTTGGAGTATATTGCATGAATCGAGCATAAGTTTTTGAGTGGCATAAGAGATTCAAGAAAGGCAGGGAGTCTGTGAGGAATGATGAGAGATGTGGGAGGAGTAAGGAAGTCAGAACATCAGAGTTGATTGGCCAAAGGGTTAGGGTTAGGGTTACTATGTTGAGGTTTTAAGCGTGTTCAGGAAGAGATTCCGTCGTAAGAGGCCAGCACTCTTCAAATCGGGTCTTTGGCCTTTCCACCAGGACATTGCACCAGTCCACAGACTATTTGAGCAAGATGGGCATCAAGACAGTTCTTCAGCCTCCCTACAGTCCATACCTTGCTCCCTGTGACTTTTGGTTATTCGCTAAGCTCAGAGGCTGTCGTTATGAGACAATTGAGGAAATGAAAGAGGCTGTGACGAAGGTCATTGACACGCTCACACAATAAGACTTCCATGGGGCCTTCCCGAAATTGTTGGAACGGTACAACAAGTGCATTGCAGCCGGAGGAGATTACTTTAAAGGGGACTAGAATTTCATGTGTGTACTATCAATAAAAATGCCCATATGAAAAAAGTCTGGAAACTTATCGTATGCACCTCGTGTGTATATATATATATATATATATACATATTTACCAACTCCTCCGCTCGGGCAGGATATGACACAAGGTCAATTTTTAAGCGGAGTTTAACAGGTTTGGATTCAGAGTTTTCCTTCTCCTAGACTAGTTGCCTCACCAAGGCTGAAGAACCTAGTCTGCCCTACTATTTACCCATAGCTGGAGGGAGAATAATTGGATTCATACCTTTCCCTAGGATATTAGTGCTATGTGAAATGCAATCAGTATCGTCCTGGATTTGAACTTGTGTCACCGTGTCCATTTCCTACGACGATAACCATTACACCACGGGCACCTCTCTCTCACTATATATATATATATATATTTTACCCAGGTTATATTTGGTATCGTTCTTGAGTGTACTGCAACCTTTTTTTTCAATCTGTATATAAGAATTGCCCTTGAATATGTTGCATCAGTATAAATATTACACGTTCAAAATTTAAGCACCAACCAGTTTACGATCAAATAATTCCATTAGAATATAACTATTCCAATGAAATATAACGCTGTTTGCAAAGTTATCATCTCTCAAATGAAAGACAAAAAGAAGTAGACTACTTTGCACATGCACCGAGACAGTTTCCAATTCACGATATATCCATGCATGACAAATTCGCAATTTAACTTTATCTTTAGAAAGCTTTTCATAGTATTACTCTGCCTCAACAAAGCTCAGTTTTTTTTCTTATCTAAACACAAATATGACCTGATGAAGCAAAAGATTAATGACAATCAACATAAGCAGATTATTAGGATGCATAGTATTTGGGTTGTCCCGCAGACAAATTGGTAGACAGCTCAACATAAGCCATACAGCAATCAATTGTCAGGTACAAATAATAGGAATAATGAATAATGTTAAAGATATGCCAAGGACTGGAGGATGAATAATGTAAAGGATAGGCCGAGGACTGGAGGATGAATAATGTAAAGGATAGGCCGAGGACTGGAGGATGAATAATGTAAAGGATAGGCCGAGGACTGGAGGATGAATAATGTAAAAGATGGGCTGAGGACTGGAGGATGAATAATGTAAAATATAGGCTGAGGACTGGAGGATGAATAATAGGGGATCCTCGTGGTGTAGTGGCTTAAGTGATGGGTTGTGACCTTGTTGTAAGCGAGTTCGAACTCCAGTCGCGCTATTACGTTAACTTTCGGACAAATACCCTTTGGAAAGGTATGAACCCATTTATGCCCTCAGCTATGGGTTAAATAGCACCTCAACAGTTTTTCTACAGGGATGGCTTTGGCATTTGATAACCAATGAAGGCTGATATGCAATTAAACAAAGAAACTGAACCAAATTATTTGTATTTGATGGGAATATTTGATATCGATGCAAACAAATGATTTTAGATAGATATAAAAATGCAACGGAATATTGAAAATATAGTTATGATAGTATTAAGAAACAGCTACGCACACAAAAACATTATGAATGTACAATGTACATGATTCCCTAACCTCTTGGCATAGCGGGGATTTGAAAAGACTTGCTGTTACGAATGATGGTCTCCTTGAAGCATCGTGGCTAACGTGCTGGATTGCGATATCCAAGTAAGTGAGTTCAAACTCCAGTCGCAGTATTGCATCACTTTTGGACAAATACCCGTGGGAGATGAATGTACTCCTTTATAACCTCAGCCATGGGTTAAATAGTCTCACTATTATTCTTTTACTAGTATGGTTTTGCCCTTATATAACCCACGAAGGTTGATGAGCCATTAAAACTAAGAAAACTGGGTAGAAAGGTTGTTTGTTTGACTTGCTAAAAAGAGTAACTTTCATAATGATATTTAACAAGACACTCTCACCACAATCTTAAATAATTAAAAATCGTTGGAACATTTAAAAATTAAAAAACAACTAAAAAGTTATTTTTCAGGAGCCAGACATACAGATATGGGTAAATAGGAGAGCAGACTATGCTCTAAGTAAGGCAACTATTCTAGGAGAAGGAAAATTCTGAAATCAAACAAGCTCTAATCTGCTTAAAAAATTGACCTTTATGCCGCATACTACACTTGACGGGGGCGGGAGGGGGAGTTGGGTTAATACATACTGGCTTATCGTCAATCAAATAGTTCTATGAAAATGATAGGAAGCAACAATATATTAAATAATAAAGTAATCTATTGGAAACCCACAATTAAATTCTCTAAATATTGTCAACCTTGTAATATTATGAACAACCTATCCAGCAATAATCTTAAATTCAGCAACTCATTTAATAGCTTCACATCTAACAAAATCTTTAAAAATTTACGACGATTCTAATTACAGAATTAAAAATATCATTTACCTTGTAGATTGCAGAGGTTGCCAAAAACAATGTATTCAAAAGTAAGAAAAGAAATTTTATTTTAGACTTATAGACTTCTCCTGGAAGTATTTTTAACCTGCGAAATAATATTATCGTATTTACCGACCCCTCCGCTCGGACAGGATATGACACAAGGTCGATTTTTTAAGCGGAGTTTAACAGGTTTGAATTCAGAGTTTTCCTTCTCCTAGACTAGTTGCCTCACCAAGGCTGAAGAACCAAGTCTGCCCTACTATTTGTCCATAGCTGAAGGGAGAATAATTGGATTCATACCTTTCCCAAGGGTAATAGTGCTATGTGAAATGCAATCAGTCTCGTCCAGGATTTGAACTCGTGTCACCGTGTCCATTTCCTACGACGATAACCATTACACCACTGGCACCTCCATATTGTTTGAAATGATATTATAAAAGTTATACTGCACGGATTGCTAGTTTCAGGAGGGCTGCAAAATGCACGTGCCGTCCAGTTGGTTAGAAACCAAAAGATACTGAGTTATTTTTGTCGTCGAAGATTTTACTTCCGGTAGAAGTAAAACTGTGGGATACATCTATTTTATTTTATTGTCGTATTGTATTATTCGTTTTATTCTTCATTTTCGTATTTTATTATTTGATTTGTTTTTTATTTACATATTTTATCAATTTATTTAGCTCCACAGATTAAACAGTTGTAGTAAGAATCATATCCATGGATTATGATTAACTACTCTCGATAAAACGAGATTTTTACTTAACAGACGATCTTCATCTGATTTGCGAAATTCACCATCAAAGAAAGAATTGAAAAAAAAATCCTGCATTGGATAAACATCAAATGACACTAGAAAGACGTGAAGATAAATGGTTATAACACCTCCTTCAAACATTGTCCCCAAATGACATCAAACAAAACCTGCTTTGTAGGCGGGGGTGGAGGTAAACAAAGTGATGTGCCACATAAATAAACAAACAAAATGTCTGTGTTAAATATATAATTAAAGTAATTACAGATGCATTGAAACGTTTTCCCAAACAGAAGCAGACTTTTCTTCCGGAAGTGTGTCACATACTATCCCAAGAAACACGTGATAATAAATATGCACACACACACACACACACACACACACATTGAATAATAAAGTAATCCACCAGAAGCCCACAATAAAATCTACTAAATTTTATAGACCATACAATATTTGGAATAGCCTATACAGCAATTATTCTAAATTCACTTATTCATTTAGAAGTTTCTCATTGCTGGAAACAATTGTAAAGGCAGAATGGCCATTTTATTTTTTGTCTTGAAGTGATAACCCTCTTGAAAGACGTATTCTCTGATACTAAGCTGGGCTGTATAATACACCGACAGCATTTCTGCAGAGGGGTAACCCCATCAACGTGTGTTCTGGATATGACATTAAACAATCTGATGGTAAGGCTCCAGTAATGCTGGAGCTTTGGGGAAAGCGGAGTACCTCTTCATTGTCGTCGCTCTCTGGTTCACTCTGATCCAGAGCGATAGCACCTGATAGGGTTCTATTTCTGGGTCAAATAGAATTGTTTGACATTTAAACTGACTTATACTAAATTGAATTATTAGAAATAGAACCGTTTGATAATTTAACTGTTTTGTAAACAAATGACTGATGTTTAATAAAATTGTTCGTGATTCATAGCAATACTTTGAACCATTTAATTTTGTTGACCTATGCTAAATAGAATTGTGAGAAATAAAACTGTTTTATCATTTAACTGTGTGTATCTACAAAATGTATTTACAAATCACATATATACAAAAACAGTATTTGGCATTAAATACCCAACAATGGTTGATATGTTAGAAAAACAAAGCAAACAATAGTATGCAAGTGAACAAACAAAACAATTCCCATTTAAAAATCAAATTACCTAGAAACTTTCCAATTACAAATCATATATGTATATCCATTTAAATGCGTGCAAATAAATGACTGTTAAATTGTTACTGTTACATAGCAGTACTTAAAACCATTTAACGTTTTGGAAAACTAATGATTAACTATTAAAATAATTATTCGTATTTGATAGAAATACATGAAACCATTTAACAGTGTGCAAACGAATGAGTAATATTGAATAGAATTCTAAGTGTTAAATTCTAAGTGTTAAATATGTGACGGCAAATTCTTTAAAATCCCAAAACGGGACTTTATTTTCGCACGTGTGAAGACGGGGCAGGTTGGCACTTGGTCCCTTGTAGAATAAGTCCTCGTTCAGAGTTTTTTCTCGGGCACATAAGAACTGGCATATTATGTGGGGGATTAATTTATGGCCAGACTGACCGCCGCTGGCAAGGGGTTCCAAATTTCACACTATCCACACACCCACCTGGTCGCTTTTCTTCCTCCCCTAGAACAACGGAAGATATGGACCTCTAGGTTTAGACGTAATAATATTAAATTGTAGTAGTCGGCAACTCCGGTTTCCCGTGTGATATTTTAAAGGAATTAATAGGACAATTTTAAGCAAGATAATATAAGGCGAACAGAAGCTGGAAAAGAAACATGTAAATAACAAATTTGTAGCAGACGCTGCAAATAACAACTTCAGGCACGTGGGAACATTAAAATATATCAATCTTTTACTACATGCACCTTCAACGTGTCAAATATATCATAAATGAACAGTCCATGAACATAAATGTCTTTCTTCTTTTCTGTTCTTTCGTTTTTTTTCAAATTGTGAGAGAGAGAGAGAGAGAGAGAGAGGGTATATAAAATTGGGTATAAGGAGAAATGGTCTCAAAGTTTACTTATCTTTTTTCTTTGATGGGGTTCCTGTGGAGAATATTTCCTCTTTTACGGGCTAATAGACTTTATGCTATTTTTAATACTGGCTTGAAGAACTTGGCTCCTTCGTGTCCGAGATATTTTTTTTTGTCTTCTTCTACCCGGAGTACTGGCTTTAGTTCCGTCTGCCACGAACCCTGTCCAACAACTAACTTTTCTTATTATCTATTTCCGCTGACGGGAAGGAGTCCCCACTTCCGTTTTGGGGTCCCAGCCAATCATTTGGTTTCTCTCTTCTTCCTTCCCGTGTCAGGCGACCCGAGGGAGGTCACCGAGTACAAACATCTGTTCTTAACGGTCATTCTCTGATGGCTTGCTACTATTAATTCAAACAGGAGGATAGTAGTAATCATATTTCTATCTTCTCAATGGGACACCACGTGACAAATAGCAATACTTATTTTAACAGTGTACAAACGAATGAGTAATATTGAATAGAATTCTAAGTGTTAAATTCTAAGTGTTAAATAGCAATACTTATTTTAACAGTGTGCAAAACAGCAACAAAAAAAAAAACCCAAAAATGAACTCAGGCTCATTTAAAAATGTTATCAACAAAATGTGTTTACAAATCGTACATATTTGATATCTATGTATGAAAAGGATTTGGTAGCCCAGTGGGTTGGGGTTGTAGAATACACCGACTGTCTCTCCGCCCCAACGAGTGTCCTGGATATGACACAAAACAATCTCATGGTGACGTTCCAGCAATGCTGGGACATTGGAATGCAGAGGACCCCTTTATTGCCATCGCTCCCGGGTCCACTCTGGCCCGAAGTGGTAGCACCTGATAGGGTCCTATCTATGGGTCAAATAGAACTAAACTGTGTACTTATGATAAACTGAATTACTTGAAATAGAAAGGTTTTTTGCATTGAAACCGTGCTTATGCAAAACTGAATTGTTTGAAATAGAACTGTTTTGACATTGAAATGATTCTTATGCTAAACTGAATTGTTTAAAATAGAATTGTTTATTTGTATAAAATGGATTTGGCATTAAATAACCTACAAATGTAGATATGTCATAAACTCTAACAAACGAACAAACAAACAAAGGATTTGGAATTAAAAACGTACAATGGTTAATATGCATAAACACAACCAAACCATTTAACTGTGTGCTAAAAAAGATCTCGGGCTTGTCTAAAAATGTTATCACCAAAATATGTTTACAAATCCTATTTAATATATGTATAAAGAGGACTTGGTATCAAATTACCTCCAATGGTTGATATACCATAAAACCCAACCAACCCAAACCAAACATATCTGATGCTGGATAAAACCGATCGGGATTGGCATATTAAAAAAAATTAACATAAAATATCAACATATTTAAAAAATACTTTTACCAATATTTGTGTCCATAACTCTCGTTCATACAGTGCACACACACACACACACACACACACACACACACACACACACACACACACACACACACACACACACACTTGCCCAGTTGTCTGGGACTATAAAATACACTGACTGCTCCTCTGCAGAGAGGTAAGATCCCCCAATGAGTGTCCTGGATATGATACTAAACAGTCTGATGGTGAGGTCCCAGTAATGCTAGGGCTTTGGGGAATATGGAGCACTCCTTCATTGCCATTGCTCCCAGGTCCACTCTGGCCTAGAATGGTAGCACCTGATAGGGCCCTATTTATGGGTTAAATAGAACTAACGGCATAGTTATGCTAAACTGAATTGTTTGATTAAACTGAATAGCACGAAATAGAAATGTTTTTGATAATTAAACCATACTTACATTTAAACTGCGCGCTTATGTTAAACTGACTTATTTGAAATGGAACTGTTTTTTGACATTGAAACTGTATTTACACTAAACTGAATTCTTTAACATAGAACTGTTTGGATATTTAACTGTGTGTAAACAAAATCTTTACTTATACTAAACTGAATTAGCTGAATTAGAACTGCTTGACTAAACTGAATAGCTAGAAATAGAAATGTTTTTCACAATTAAACTGTACTTACATTTAAACTGCGTGCTTATGCTAAAATGAATTGTTCGAAATTGAACTGTTTTTGACATTGAAACAATACTTACACTAAACTGAATTGTTATATATAACTGTTTGAATACACTGAATAGTTTGAAATAGAAATGTTTTTGACAATTAAAATGAGTACTCATGCAAAACTGGATTGTTTTAAATAGAACTGATTATTTACATAAAAATGGATTTAGCGTTAAATAACCTACAACCAACAAACACATACACACATATAATGTTACAGTGAAGTCACCTGTTGGAAAGGATATAGAAAAACACCTGTTACAAACAACATAAATAGTAGACCTAGCCAGAGTAAGAATTAAGTTAAATTAGTAGTTGAATTTTTGTTTTAGTAGAGTGTAAACTTATACTGAATGTCTGTCCAAACCATTTACGATTAGGGATTGGTATTTAAGACTTTTAAGAATTTAGGCTAGTAAGAAGATATGGCGATATATCTGACCATCTGTTTAAGCCATCTCTTTTGAAGTGTCTTAAAGACGTTCACATATCAAAATTACTTTTCAGAATTTGGTGTAACTGATAAAAAAAAAAAATGTCCGTTACGGAAAATCGATTAAATATCAGCATCGGAGGTGGGGCACTGGAGGCAGTTGGTGAGCTAAGTCTTCAGAGAATAGCCGGATTAGAAGGACTTCCGCCAGCAGAGAGTTTGTTGTTGCCGACAAGATTTTAACCAAGGACCAACATCCACTTCTCTCGCCCCCACTTCGCAACCGAAATAAATGGCAGTACCAAAAATTGAAATTCCTTGTGTTTGTGTCAAATTAACGTGACAATTACTTTAATTTATTCTATTTAACTCAGACATTTTTTTTGTTTAGTTATACGGCACATCTCTTTGTTAACCTCCACTCCCGGCTACAAAGCAGCTTTTGTGAGATGTTAAAATAATTTGGGGAAAGTGTTTGAAGGAGGTGTTATATCCATTTATCTTCACGTCTTTCTAGTATCATTTGATGGGATCCAATGCGGGATATTTATTTCAATTCTTTCTTTGATGACGAATTTTGAAAATCTGAGGAATTCATTGTTTGTTGAGTGAAAATCTCGTTTTATCGAGGGTAGTTTATCATCGTCCATAGATATGATTCTGTGTCGGTTATGGTTTAGTCTTTGGTGATTAAAGAATTAATAAAATACATAAATAGCAAAATGAAAAATATATATTTCATAATTCCACTTTCACCAAAAGTTTAACTTTTGGTGTCGAAAAGGAGAATTCAGTTTTTTTTTTTTTCGATTATTTGCCAGCTTACTGGGTGACCGTGCGTTTTGTAGACCTCCCGAAACAAGCAGGTCCATACTTTATATCTTTTAGATTATTATTTCATGGGTTAAAAATCCAAGAGAAGCCCATAGAATGATAATTTTGACTTTGCAAAAAATTGTTTCAAGCAACATTTACAATCAAGTTGGCAAATGAAATTTTTACTTCTGCTATTAGAATCGTGGCAAATTTTTAAAGATTTTAAAAGCTGTGAAGCCAGTTATGTATGATTAGATTTTTTTTTAACTGATTAAAAAATAATTGTTTAGTAGTTGTATGGTCCAAAATGAGCTCTCTATTAAATCCTTCTGAAAACTTTTTATTTTAAATACTTTTCACGTGAGTTGTAGTTAAAGTATTCAAAACGAGGGGAAAAAATTGAGGTCTTTATTTATTTTTTCAAGTACATCAATATTAAATTGATATTTGTTTTAAATGATTATTCATCTTGGAGAGTCATTTAAAACATCTGCGTGTCTTTCGAAAACGAACAGGAATAATATATTTCTTTTAATTACTCGTTAATTGCTCACCAAGTTCGCCAGTTTCGATCTTATGTTATCTTCCGTAGAAAAGTTTTTTTTTTTATACAGCTTTTTTTTATAAAAAAGAAAGAAAAATAGAATTGATATGATACAAAAGAAGCAACAAAAAATGAACGAGTGACGGTGTATATCAAGGTGTTAAATGAGAATTGATTTTTAGTATTCGAGTGTTTTTGAACTGACCGTATCACAACATTTGTTTATCATGTAGGGGGTGACTGTTTGCTTGTTTATGTTTGAAAAAAGCAAATGAAGTAAAGATGTGAAACGACACGTACAAAAGAACATTCAAAACAAAGCAGTAAAAACAAAATTAAATTTATATATCAAGTACATTAAATGAAATATTTCAAAACATTACGAGTGTTCTACAACTGTCTGTTAAATATTCCTCTGTGTGTGTGTGTGTGTGTGTGTGTGACTAACACGAATATTATGAAAAAAAAAAGACTAAATAATAAAAGTGTCCAGTAGATTATAAAATGCATGTTGACTAAGTAGCTCTACAGTATTTTAATAATGTATGTTAGGAGGAACGTGTCTTCTCCCATGTTGGTTGTTTGTTTCTTTCTGTGGTTTGACAAAATTTCTGTGTTCGAGGCTGGAAAAAGTCTCACCGAAAAAGTATAACAAGGAAGAGAATAGTTGCAGAGAGTATACATTTTCGTGGCGGTTGATTGCTGGAAGTCAAATGTAAAAAAGAGGAAGAGCGTGTTGACTCTCTTAGTCGAAATGGAGAGAGTAAGTCACAATGGAAAGAGGATGAGAGTTGGAAGATGAGAGTATTTATAGACAATCTTTGTCAAGCTCCAAAAACGCTGGATAAAATTGAAATTGTTGACGTAGTTGTGAGCACTAACCACGTGGTTTTCCAGACCAATAGGTTCCCGAGACTGATTAGTTTACCGACGTCCGCCATCTTTGTTTCGGGAACAAGTGGCATCACGACCATTTTAAAACATAGGGGTGTAAATCCTATAATCATAAGCACGTGACGTTCAGGCAAAATGTGGATGACATCTCCGAGGCATTCTCTGTCAGGAGAAATCTTTTAATTCAACCGTAACTGCTTTGATAATAGATTTTGCTCCGACATTTGTTTATGTACCACATCACTGTTATGCGGGAAAAGCTCTTGGCCATGTGTGTCCATTAATGCCCGTCTTTGTTCTCCCCATCTTGTCTGTCAAGTGTCCTGCAGTTAAAGGCCCCTTCAGGCCGATACAATATTCGGTCGCTTATGTATATAAGGTTTGGTTTGGTTTGGTTTCTTTGTTTAATGGCATATCAACTCTTTTTAGGTTATTTAATGCCAAAGCCATTCTCCTAGAAAAACAGTAGTGGTACTATTTAACCCATAGCTGGGAGGATAAGGGGGTTCATACCTTTCCCAAGAGTATTTGCCCGAAAGTGAACGTAAGAGCGTGACTGGAGTACGAACTCGCGTACTACGATTCTGCAGTCCATCGCTTTAACCATTACACCACGAGGACACCCCCCTGCTTATGTATATAAGTCGACCAACATCCTACATACAGACATAAAATGAACATTTTAAACTTTTGTAAGTTGCCATTCTCCGTAGCGATTGTGTCTTGCCTTCAGTGACTCTCTCCAGACGTGGTTGTCTTTCAGCCAAGTCTGGTTGCTGTTGTTTGGTGTTTTCTTCGCTGTCATTGGTGGTGGTATCCTGTTTGGGGTTTGTTTCTGTCATGCAGCTGTGTTTTGGTCTAATTATGAGTCTTCTATTTTTCACTAGTCTTTTTTCCATTTTCCTGTTCGATCATGTATTCAAACTTTTCTCTGACATTTGCTTTTTCCAATATTGATTCTTGCCATAAGGCTGCACAGTCACCTGGTCACTCTTTTTTAATTCTGTCAGATCATGAGCATCTTTGTCATAGTGTTTCTTTTGCTGTTGTTTTGCTTTTCGTATTTTAGTTTTCGTTTCTGTCGCATTAAATGGGGATAGGCAATACACTTCTTAATCGTCTTCCAAAGAATCTCTGCACAGGGGACATTCCAATGGATTTTGATGGTGTGTTAGTGAATTCTAGTATGGCCAGACAAGGATCGCTGTTTTCATTGTTACATTTTTTATAATGTATTTTATTTGTTTTGCAGCTGATTCCGCCATTCCATTGGAGTTTGGGATCTCTGGTGAGCTCGGATTCCATTTGAATCCGTATTTATGGGCCTGTTCTCTCATCATTTGGTTGTCAAATTCAGGGCCCCCACCACTTACAACTTATTCTGGAATTCCATATCTCATGAAATGTTTCCTAATCAGTTTGATTGTGCGACCTGATGATATTCTTTTGAGTCGATCAACCATAGTGTAATTGGAGAAATAATCCACACAGCCTAGGTATTTTCTTCCAACCCGTGTCATGGTATCGAGGCCAATACGTTGGAATGGATATTCTGGCACTGGTCTTGTGATTAATGTCTCGTTGCTATTTTTCGCAGAATATCGGCTACACTGTTTGCAGTTTATATAACATTCCTGGAGTTTGCGCTTCATTCCCGGCCAGAAGATTGTATCAAGATTGCGTTTCATGTTGCGATCAACTGCTAAATAGATTGTGTGTGCCTTTTTCGTCATGTCATTTCTCATTGAAGTAGGTCTTTGTAAAATACCAGATCCTCCTTTGGTAGTCTCTGAATTTGTACAGGTGCTTTAACTGAAGTTCAATGGCTTTATAACGCATTGGGAAACCTTGTTTAATCAGTTTTATGAGCTTCTTTAGATTCTTATCTTCTTTGGTGGCGCTGACTAGCCTGTCTCTGGTCTGTTCACTTACAGGAAGAAATTCTAATAGACTCGCGTCACTGAAATGAAACTGAAATTTGTCATCCTCGACTCGGGCTCGTGAAAGAGTATCAGCAATAATTACGTCACTTCTTTTCTTGTATGTTATTTTGTAGTCAAAATTCTGTATTAAAAGCATCATTCCTAACAGTCTTTTTGGTACTTCGCTTACAGGCTTGTTACCGATTGCTTCTTATGGTTTGTAATCTGACTTTATCGTTACATGACTTCTTTAGCAATCGTCACTGAACTTGTGTAATCCAAACACAAAAGCTCTCATCTCTTTTTCAATTGGTGCGCGTTTTTTTTTTTTTCATAGTCGTTCCAAACCCTTGACGCGTATGACACTGGTTTCATATTCTGCAAGAGGACAGTTCCCACTCCTACATGAGACATGTCAGTCTGTATCGTGACTGGATTTTTTAAGTCGTCATAAGTTAAGACAGGTGTGTTTGTTATAGCTTTCTTTATGTCTTCAAATGCTCTTTGTTGCACCTCAGCCCATTGGAAAACCTGATTCTTCTGTGTTAATCGGTTTAAAGGTTCACACTTTGTCGTCAGCAAATTGTCAACTTTCGAGAGGTATTTAACCATTCCTATGAAGCGCCTTGGATGATGCGAATCATGAGGTGCTGGAAATTCTGTGATTGCCGGCACTTTTTCTTCATCGGTCTTCAGGCCTGCGTCAGTCAGTGTATGACCCATGTAGGGAACTTCCTCTGTGAGAAATTTGCATTTGTCGACGTTAATTTAGATATTTCTATCTCTGCATCTCTGCAGGTATGTTTGCAAGTTCTGGTTGTGGTTATTGATAACTTGGTTTGAGTGGAGGTACCCGTGGTGTAATGGTTATCGTCGTAGGAAATGGACACGGTGACACGAGTTCAAATCCAGGACGATACTGATTGCATTTCACATAGCACTAATACCCTTGGGAAAGGTATGAATCCAATTATTCTCCCTCCAGCTATGGGTAAATAGTAGGGCAGACTGAGTTCTCCAGCCTTGGTGAAGCAACTAGTCTAGGAGAAGGAAAACTCTGAATTCACACCTGTTAAACTCCGCTTAAAAATTGACCTTGTGTCATATCCCGCTTGAGCGGAGCGGTTGGTAAATATGGATAACTTGGTCTGAGTTGTTTGCAAACCCTTCAACCAGACAGCCATCTTGAATAATGCTGACCCCGTTTACGCCTTGGAATTATTCGATTATTTCTGCTAGGAATGCCTTGCTTGCTGGTGTGATATTATTGGGCAGTCTTTTGTATCGATAATTGCCCTGGGGCGTTCCAAAGGCAGTCACTTCTCTTACCTTGTCGTTCAACTTGCAATGCTAGAATCCGCTTCTTACGTCCAATTTGCTAAATTTTATTGATTTTTTATTTGTAAACCTTTGTCTGATGGATTCCAAGCTGGGTATCCGGCAGTGGTAGTTGTTAATCAGTGCCTTGTTTAATGGTTTGGGATCTAAACATATAAGGAGCTTTCCGCTGTGTTTTCTTTCGATTACATAGCTGTTGAGCCATGAGTTGGGTCCTTTCAGTTTCTCAATTATATTGTTCTTCGCCATCTTTTCTAGTTCCTGTTTAAATTGTTTTTCTAATGCAAATGGGACACTTCTTATGGGTTGTTGTATAGGAACTGCGTTTGGCTCTGTTTGGAGTATTAATTCGCCTTCAAATTCACCAACTCTCTCTTCAAAAACGTCCGAGAATTCTAGTAAAATCTCTTTGATGGAATCATCGATATCTGATGTCTTTTCAAGCTTGTTCTTTGAAGCCATGGCATTCTGCAGCTGAAACGGTCGAGTCAGACTGATCTAGATTGAACTGTACTAAATTGAGCTTTTGGCAAAGATTGCAGCTTAAAATTGGTTGTACCTTTTCATTCACGACCATGACTGATGCTATCACTTTTCATTATTTGACAGGGTTAATGAGTTCTACCCTCATAGTTCCTTCAGTAAACTGAAATATCAAGTTTCTTTCCTTTCTTTAGTAAGTGCTCCATTTTGTTGTCTTGGACGAATGTTGTAGGAATTACATTTACAGTTGTTCCGGAATCTAATATGAATTTGATTGGCTTGCCATTTAATCTTAAATTCGTTTGAACCTTATGAATTATCTCTCTTCCAATCTGAAAACATTCATTGACATCTTGTTCTTTGCGTTTACCCTTACAAATATTTGATGTGACAAAATGGTTCTTTCTTTTGCATTTAAAACTTTCTTAACCATAAGCCGGACAGTTTCTTATTCCTTTCACGTGGTTTCTCTGACAATAGATGCAATCATATTTCTTTTGATCTCTTCCAGTCGCATTGATATCTTTATCATATATGTCAATGTCAACATTTAATTTGTCGTATTTTTCAATTTTTTGGAACTGGATTTTACTTTGTTCTATTGTTCTGTATCGGCCAATACACTGTGTTAGGGTTAAATCATGTTCCGTCAGGAGAATTTATCGCGTTTTTCTATCATGCATTCCTTTTTATTATCTATAATTTGATTATATCGTTCTCGGTGTAGTTATTCCATTCTTAGTCTTTAGAACTCTATTTCAAATTTATATTAGTCTTCAAAACTTTCAATTTGTTCTTTTCCTAGGAAAAATGTTTTCATAGGTTTGCAGAAGCCCTTAAATGTTTCGATAACCATTTCGAGTGTTCTTTCGTTGTCTTTTTTAACCGTTTCTCCTTTCATATTCTTGACTATAAGACTCTGGTAAATTTGTTGACTTTTTCTTCTTAAAAGATAAACAATCAAACTCTTTTTCTTCTTTACAACATCCCCAGTTTTAACGGCCTTCCACCGTCGAATTTCTGAAGATCAAAAAAACAGGCTCACTTCTTTAAGCCACTTGTTAAAAGCTTTGTGTAAATTTCTCGCTGTCAAGTCAAAACTTTGGGGTGGGTTGATTGACATCCTTTTGGAACTTAACCCCCCCAACCCCCCCAAAAAAACAAACAAGCAAAAAAACAAAAACAAACAAAAACAATAACAAAACAAAAAACAACAAAACAAAACAAAAAAAAAACAAATAAAAAAAAACAAACAAAACAAAATAGCACTCTGTTTATTTTCGAGTTTGTTTCTCCTGACACCATGTTAAGTGGAAATAGCTCCAGGCCACATGTACCTATTTATGCACGCCTTGTACGTCAAGTGTCTCTTAGTTAAAGGCCCCTTCAGGCCGATACAATATTAGGTCGCTTATATATATATATATATATATATATATATATATATATATATATATATATATATATATAAGTTGATCTACAATCACTGCATCTATCTGACAACAAACCAGCACACACACACACACACACACACACACACACACACACATATATATAGGTTTAGATTAAATATCTAACGACACAAAGTCAAATCTACGGTAACCCAATACTTGTAGAACATTTCCGCTCAAATGGTCACAATTTTAATTGAGGTGCAGTGTTCACAATCACAGAAAGAAAAAAAAAACAACACTGGACAATATCATAGTGATAATAGAAAAACGCGAAGATTGATGGATAAAACCTCTCCAAACAGTGAATCAAAATGGCTTTAACGTTACTCTAAACCATCCTCAAACACCGCTTTGAAATAGGATACACAAATATAGCTTGGCTCATAAACACCTAAATAAACATTTGCCTCACTTTAATTTCTGACTAAAACAGTTACGGTTAATTTGAAACTCGTCACCTCCATGCTTAACAAATATCTTTCAAGTGAAGAGCTCACTGCTAGGTGTTTACCATAGCAGCAATCAAAAAATGGTCTGTTGAAGACACTTGGATACAAGAAAATAATTTTCATTCAATGAATTTATATGCTATGCTATGCAACCAGTTCATTTTTCGTCGCTTCTTTTGTGGCATAAAAAACTTTTAAAAAAGTAACAATTAAACAAACAAAAAGCAAAACAAAACAAAAACATACATTTCTTCACATAAACGTTTCTACCGACGATGGCCCACCACCACAAAGTCGAAACTAGTTGAGAATAACTCAGAAATAAATAACTACGAAATATATTTCTATTTTTCTTACCATTTTTCTTCATCTTTCTTTCTTTCTTTCTTTCTATATATATATATATATATATATATATATATATATATATATATATATATATATATATATATATATAGTTAGGACTGCGTAGACACAAACTCAATGGCGCATGGAGACTGTTAGTTCATATATATTTTTATGTGACCGTTTGAGAGAGTTGAATAGCCATTAATTTTCTGGATTAATTATCTTTTACATTTTCCTTGGTGTTTAACTGAATTAAAATCCAATATTTCTATTTGAAGTTTTGACTGAAGTACTGGCAAACTGTCTGCGAGCTTTACTTAGTTGTCTTTTAAATCTTGGATTATAGAATAAAACGTCTTTTCTTTTGACGTCATTGTCAATATCGATGGAATTCCCTGTTTTGACCGACTTACGATTCGTGCTTCCTACTGTATGGTTGTAAAAGTTTACCAAAGAAAAAACAAAACAACCCCCCCCAAGCAAACAAACAAACAAACAAATAAACAAAAAACAAAAACAACAAACAAACAAACAATAAATTCCGATCTTTGCGATAAACATCAACAAAATAGAATTATTGAGAAAATAGTCTGAAATTATTAATAATAAAACAAAACAGGTTTTGTATTTAAAGAATAGCATCGGATATTATAACTTTAATATATTATAAAGAATTGTCAAGTAAACACGATATTGATTTCAACTATAAACACATACTTGTCAGTGTACACACACACACACACACACACACACACACACACACACACACACACACACACACACACACACACACACACACACACACACAAATATATATATAACCACGCAAACGTGTGTGCATAAATACAAACATATATATATTTATATATATATATGTGTGTGTGTGTGTGTGTGTGTGTATGTGAATACAAACGTATATATAAGTACGAGTGTGTGTATACATTGGTACAAACATGTATATGTGTGCGTGAGTGTATGTATGTATGTGTGTGTGTGTATATGTGGAGTGCATTTGAGGTGCGTGCAAATCTATGTACATAACCAAAAAGAAAAATGGAGTTTTAAATTTTAAGGAAAACAAATGTCGTTTTTGCTAACCGCAGTTATCTGCCCTTAGACCTAACACTGCATGCTTTGATCTTGGTACGTAGATCGTACAGCAAAACACGTTAAACAGTAAACTTCGTTTGATATGAATAAGCAAAATGGATTCTACCGAGTAGTGGGACATGGTTTTTATTTGCAAAGCCTTGTCTCGGTATGTAATACAGGCATCTAGTTACATAAATGGTCATTTACCTCTGTATTAAAGAAGTTCATCACTGCTCAACTTCAGTGAGCTATCGGAGGACCGGTGCAGACCGGGGAAAATGATTGTTCCCTCAGATCATAGATTTATCTAACCAGCCACCAGATAAATTAAACTCTACTATACTGGTACTGCCTGTGAGAAGGCCCCCATGTGGGACCAGGCGATTAACCACCTGGTTCTGTCAGTAAAGAACAAAGAAATTAACTAACTAAATAAGCAAATGTCTGAATCTCGATCGAGAATAGAAATTGTAGAACCTGACGGACAGGTAGGGGTGCGATTATTAAAATATTCAAAGCAAAAATTACCCTCAAATTAGTTATTATCAGATTTTCATAAAATTTTCGGTACTTGATAAATAAAAGACGAATTTTTTTTAAAGATGAATTTTGTCTGCAATTTTGGAGTTTTCGTTTTTTATTCTTTTCTTTCTTTCTTTTTTGTTAGGCGTCCCTCTCTTCATTAATTTACTTAATGTGAGTTACACAAAATTGCTGCGTATAAGTCGACCTTTTAAACCTGAAAAAAATTCTACAAAACTTATACAAATGTTTATATAAACATTTACCACTGGTTAACTATTAAGGTAGAGATTTTGGATTTTAGCCCTGCCGTTTGAATCGGCCCTAAGATTTTCAGAATTCTTTTTCAGACTTTAAAGGTCGATTTATATGCCGCAATTTACAATAGTTAATATCAATAGGTATAAATAATTTTTACATTTTTAAAAAGATGACTCAATCAAGAAATACATTTTATTCATCTTTCACATGGATGGGCCAGAGTTGTCCGACCAGCAAGAACTTATTTACATCAGCTCAGTGTGGATACAGGATGTTGTTTAAAATAGCTGCCGGGAGCGATGGATTTGGTTTTGTTTTGTTTTATGGCATATCAACCATTGCAGATTATTTAATGCCAAATCCATCTTTTTGCATAAAAACAGTTCTAATTCGAACAATTCAGTTTAGCATAAGTACGCTGTTTAAATGTCAAAACAGTTCTACTTCAAACAACTGTTCAGCACAAGCTCATAGTTTAGTTCTATTTAACCCATAGATAGGACCATATCAGGTGTTACGATTCCGAGCCAGTGTGGACCTGGGAACGATGGCAATAAAGGGGTCTTCTGCATTCCCCAAAGCTCCAGCATTACTGGAGCTTCAACATCAGATTGCTTAGTGTCATATCTAGGAAACTCGTTGGGGGAGTCTTACCTCTCTGTAGAGATGCAGTCGGTATATTCTATAGCCCCAGCTGACTGGGCCAGGGAGCAATTGATGATAGGGACGGACGGAGAGAGAGAAAGAGTCTGGGAAATCCGTGCTGTCTGCATGACTAGATGATGATGATGATGATGATGGACTTAAAAAAGTATTTGTAATGATGACTTAGTTTTTGATAACCTAATTATGGCAAAAGAAGGTTAAAACTTTATATGTAGTCGCAAGAAATGGACTTGACAGTTTGATTTCGAATCCTGGACGAGGATCTTTGTATTTCACTTTGCGCTAATAACCTTTGGGTAAAGTAGGAATCGCTCTGCCCTTGATCCACAATGAATAAATACAGGGACAGATGGGTTCTTTAGTTTTGGTATGACAACTAGTCTAAGAGAAGGAAAACTCTTAATTTAAAGCAGCAGCGCTCCGTTAATAAATAGACCTTGTGTCACACCCTGCCCGTGATGAAGTTGTTAAGTGAATAGATACCGTGTCCAACGTTGACTAAGTTTGGAGTTTTTGTCATCCAAATTAACATAACATACATTTTTGTTTCTGTGATGACATTGGAAAATTTCATTATATAGAGAGAGATAATTCTCAGAAAATGACATGGAAAAATCTTACGCACGCGCATGCATGCACGCACGTACATATATTGCTTTTTATATACGCCCCTCGACAAAAAAAAAAAAAAAGAAAAAAAAAAAAGACCACCCTCAAAAATGAAGAAAAAGATATTGTTTACAATTTTTAAGTTATGAAAATCAGATATATGAAAGATAAGTTTAAGGGACATTTGAATATAAAATAAGAAGAAATTTCAATTCCTTTTTTATATGTATATTAGCATTTATGCTAAATCTTAAAATTTATTTCTGACACATATATAAGACCACCAATAAAAACTAAAGAAAAAAGGACTTAATTTAATTGAAAAAATTATTATATATAATCTACATAATAGCTATTAAAACTTTAATACTTAAAATACTAAAAACACAAATGGCCAAAGGAACTAAATTATCTGTATTTGAGAAAGGCGAGATTACAGCTCTGAAAAGAGTCAGAAAATCTCAGAGAGAAATTTCGAAAGCCTTAGGAAGCAGTAAAATTGTTATCTCCAATTACTTGAAAAGTCCAAATAAGTATGGAACAAGAAAACTGATTGGCAGGCCAGAAAAATTATCACCACAATTCAAGAGAAGAATTGTTTGTAATGTAAAAAAGAAAACTTCATCAACATCAAAAATATTGAAATATCTAGTTGATGCTTCTTGCAGTACTAGAACAATTAGAAGGCATTTAAACAACGAAAAAAATGAGCATAAGAAAATAATTCATTGTCCGAGGTTAACTATGAAGTACAAAGAGAAACGACTGGAATATGCTCGTCAATATCAAACCATGAATGTCGAAAATTGTTTTCTCAGACGAAAAGAAATTCAATTTAGACAGTCCAAATGATTTTCAGAAGTACTAGCACGCAAAAAAATTTCCAGCAGAGAATTACTCTACAAGGCATAGAGGAGGACAATCTCTTATGATCTGGGGGCCTTGCATCTTCAGGAAAACTTAAACTACAATTTTTCAGTGGTCAATTAAAAGCAGCAGATTATGTGAAGATGCTAAATGATTTATCTGTCACACGAGAAGGGCGTCGTCAATGTGGAGAAAAATGTATTTTTCAGCCAGATAATGCTGCTACCCACAATGCATCAATAACAAAAAAGTACTTGCTTGAACAAAAAATAAGACTTCTTGACCACCCAGCGTGCTCTCCAAACCTCAATCCTATAGAAAATTTGTGGGGATTGATTGTTGCAAAAGTTTATGAAGGAGGTCTACAATACTCAGCAATTTCTGAACTCAAAAACGCAATCTTAGACGCATGGGAAAAATACCTTCGGTTCAACTTCAGAAACTAGTTGATAGTATGCCTAGCCGAATTTATGAGGTTATCAAAGCTAACGGCAGACCTACAAAATATTGAATAAAAATGTGCTTTTATATTTTATAGTTTTGCTCATTGGTCTTATATTTATGTCAAAACAAAATTTTAGAATTAAGCATAAATGCTAATATACATATAAAAATGAATTGAACTTTCTTCTTATTTTAAAGTTAATTGTCTTTATGCCTTATCTTTCATATATCTGATTTTTATAATTCAAAAATTGTCCACAATATCTTTTTCCTCATTTTTGAGAGAGGTCTTATATTTTTGTCCAGGGGTGTATGCAATTTGATTTACAAGGAAGAAAGAACTTGTCCCACAGAGGACTGTGCGCTGTTCTAGGAGACTACAGAGTGAAAAAAGGGAAAAAGCGAAAAGCTGGACAAATACCTGGACCTTGTCTGAGAGCTGAAAAATCTGTAGAACATGAAAGTGACAATGATACAAATTATAGTTGGGGCACCTGGAAGGGTCCCCGAGAACCTGGAAAGGAGATTCAAAGAACTGGAGATTAAAGGAAGAATTGAAGCTATCCAGATCACACCACTGTTGAAAACGATTAGGATAATTATAAGAATCCTGGAGACCTGAAGAGACTTGCTGTCACTCAATCTCCAGTGAAAAACCATCAGCTCGCGCTGCTATCAAAAACTCACAAGGAGTGAGTAGGGACTGGAGGACTTGGAAGTTGGCAGACGAGGGGAGACCGTCCAAACTACAGCACTATTGAGAACGGACAGAATTCTAAGAGTCTTCGGGACTTGAGGAAACTTGCTGTCGCTCAAACTCCAGTGAAAGACCATCTAACGTTGATGTGAAAAACTCCAATGAGTAAATAATAATAATAATAATAATAAAATATTTAGACCTTGCCTGAGAACTAAAAAAATCTATGGAACATGAGGGTGACGGTGATATTAATTGTAATTGTTGCACTTAAAAAATCCCCAAAAGGATTGATAAAGGGAATTGGAAATCAGAGGACAAGTGGAGACTATCCTGACTATAGCATTTTAAAGATCGGCTAGAATATTGAGAAGAGTCTTGAAGACTTGAGGAGAATTGCTGTTACTTAAGCGCAGGTAAAAAAAAGCACCAGCTAATGTTAGCGTGGAAAACTTTTAAAAGAGTAAAATTATAATAAAGCCAGAATACTATAGACCTTGTTATAGATACCAAGATAAAAAAAAAAAAAAACTCTGCTTATGAATTTATGCTGTTCCACCAGATCACTGTGTTAAATTAAAAATCTAAAACTATATAAATACATAGACCTTGCTTGAGAACTGGAAAAAACTGAGGCATGTGAAAGTGACAATGGTACTAATAGTTGAATTCTTGGAACAATTCCGGAGAACTTGAAAAAGATTCGCGGGGAAATTGGAGATAAGGAGAAAGCTTGAGATTGTCCACGCCAAAGCACTGTGGAAATCGGTTTGAATACTGTAAAGGAAAGTGAAAATCAGGATAAATACCAAGATCTTGCCTGAGACCTGAAGAAGTTAAGGGCATGAAATTGATAGCGATAACAATAATAATCGGAGTCTTTGGATTAATCCCAAAGAAGTTGGAAAAGTGACTCTGAGAACTGACGGTCAAAGGAAAACCAGATCTAGTGAGATTAAGAAAAAAAAAAAAAAAAAAAAAAAAAGAAGAGAGAACCTGCTTAATTGCGAACTTTACTGTTCCGGTTGACCACAGGGTAAAACTGAAAGAAATCACAAAGAGAGATAAGTATAGAAACTTTGCTAGAGAATTGAAAAAAAAACTATGGATTATGAAAGTGACGGTGATACCAAGAGTAATTAGTGCTCTTAGTACCGTCACCAAAGAATTGGTACAGGGACTGGAGGACTTGAAAATAAGAGGACGAGTGGAGACCATCCAAACTAAGAGCATTATTGAGATCGGCCAGAATACTGAGAAGAGTCCTGGAGACTTGCGAAGACTTGCGGTCACACAAACTCCAGTGAGAAAACATCGGCTAACAATGGTGTGAAAAACTCGAAAAGGAATAATAATAATCAAATAGATGAACCAAAGAATAAGGAAATCGATGTTAATACACAGGACCTAAGAGAAGACATAGAAAGATTCTTTTTTGTCAAGAAAAGAAGAGGGAAGAGGACTTGTCAGCATTGAGGACTGCGTAACCATCAGAGACTCGAAGAATATACAAAAAAAAAAAGAAAAAGAAAAAAAATAGACCTTAGAAATACTGATTACCGCAGCCATTAACAGCAATACACACAGAAAAACAACGATTAATAAATAAGTAAAAAACCACCAGTTAAAACTAGTGTTATTAACTTACATAGAATGGTGGTGGTGATGGTGATGATGAGGATATCATCATCATCATCTTCTTTCTGATATACCAACCAGATATCAATATCATTTACAAACGTTCATTAATGATAAATTAACCTATTTTAGTACTTTCTAGGACAAATTCAGTATTAAAATCAGGCAGTGCAATCTGAAAAGCGTATCAATTCATAACTAAAAAAAATTATGATACTTTCGTTACAAATGCTGTCTATAAGCAAGAACCATAACCATAAGGCCACGCTGTACGTTTTGTTCTTCAGTTAGTTTTAGCATCTCAAATCTGGTTTTGAAGGCATTTCGATACGCTTATTGTGAATTTCGGAAAAAAAAACTTGATTATGATTAATAACTATGAGGATTATTATAAACTTTACTATTATTTACTTTGATTTGAAGTAAAAATGTTGGATTTGAATTGAAGGTAATTTATTCTGATCATTTTATTTTATCATTATAAAGTGAAATACTAGTTTTAAAAAATAGAGTAAGGTAGACAACTACGAAAGCTTTTAGAAAATTATGTCCCTTGAATTATAAACTCTACTTCTTTTTGAAAGGGAAGTAAATAAATACGAAAAGCAAAAGTGAATATATAAATTAAGTAAAAGGACACTCCGTAGGAAAAGTTTTAAGAAATTAAAAAAACAATTCTATGAGTTTAGTTTTGATTTCTTTCTTTGATTGTATATCAACCTTTGTGGGTAATTTAATGTCAAAGCCATCCTTATAGAAGAATAGCTGTGTTACCATTTAACCTGTTGCTGGGAGATGATGAGGAGGTATGTATTTAGAAACACCAATCAAGCAACAATACTGGACATTTATATACAAAGCTTAGCAAAATTTCTCATAAAGCAACATATCACAATCAAAGAAACTAAACTGTAATAGTTGTTTGTAAGACTAGCTTGCAACTCATTAACTCATAGCGTTTCGGGAAATTGTTAATTTCTCTAACACTATATTTTTTAGGCAACACAAATGAATGACGAAACTTTTCTTTAACAACACAACAAAGAAAGTTTTTTTTATTTGCAGTATTGAATATGGTTTGCTTTTGGTGCTGCAAGACTCGTGGAGTTTAGGCTTGTTAGTGTTGGAGACGAAATGGCGTAGCGGGATGTTGAGATGGCAGCGTGTGTTACTGGACGTGTGAGGGATTGTGTTTAGAGTCACCGTGTAGTTTTGTGTGTCTGGTATTTTGGGGGAGGAGAGTAGGCGATATCTCCATGTGGTCGAGAGCGGAGTTACGCTCAGATCGACATAGCCAATTTTTTGGGTGACATGAAGTGGTGCCTGTGGAAGGCATGCTGAATGCATCCAATTCATATTCAACTGGGATTCCTCGTAAGGAATCCATAAATTAGATGGTTCCCTCGTGAGTGTCCATGTTGCTGCTGCTGGTGTTAGAGCCACAGTGAGATGTCTACACTGGGCGGCTTGTCTAGCTAAAAAGCATCGCTAAGTAGGAACGGCTAGAGGAACGTCTGTTCTGGTCTGCGTTCCCAAGCCAAAGACACTGGGTTTTGTCGCTCACCCGTTTTGCTAGCCGGAAATGAAGGTCCGTGCTGAATAGGATTAGTCATCCTGATTGGTTGAAATTAAGTGTCGAAATAAATTGAGCGCTAAACCAAAATACGAGATTTTCCTCTTCTCTACAAACTGAAAACGAGGATGAACCCCCCCCCCAAAAAAACAACAAAAACAATTCTTACAAAGGATTGTATCTACAACCTGTACTACTTTCGGTTCTTCCACATTGTAGAAATAAATAAGTATACACATAATATTCAAAAGAAATGAAGATTTAATTTTCTTATCTACCAAAGATATCTGAGTTTTATTATTTTTTATGAAACATTAAAAACAAACAAAACAAATATAATCTATATAAATAATACCCCCACCAAAAAACAAACAATCAACCCTAAAAAAAAAACAAAACAAAAAAACTCAGTATGATCTATATAAATAAATGCGAAATTCTGCACGTGATTCCGCGGCAAAGCTATATCAAAACATTTTACATCAAGTGAAATCATTAATATAGATGATCAACGTGCAATGTGTGTTAAATGCACTAACAAATAGCGTTTATCACAGTAATGACATATCTAATTTGCATAATGGTTTTAAAAAGTAAGTCTAGATAAATAACTGTCCGTGTTATTCCTTTGTAATTTTATTGTTTAATTTTTTCATATATTCTAACAATTTTTCCCCCACCTTCAATAAGAAAAGCAAAAAGTAACTTTTATTTTATCAAGTTTCAAAGACAGGGTGGGGGTAATTTGCAATGTACATTAATGTTTAGTCTTTCTCGTTGTCTTTAGAACAACACAGATTCGCATACGAATAAATAAACACAAAATGAGAGTAAATTGTTTATTCCCGACTAAAAAAATGAAAGCAAAAACATCCACACAAAGATGTGGTAACGGCCTTCATTTTAAAATCAGGTTCTATTGGGATGGGAGTATTCCCAAATCTGAAGCTGAAATCATACTGTGCCATTTTATTGCATAATTGCAAACTGAAATCCTATTTTGAAAGAAAAAAAAATGTCACATTGAAGTATTACTGCTAGTATATAAAATAAAGCATCATTTATTACTAAACTCTGCAGTAGTTGGCCCAGTCGGCTGAGGCTGGAAAATACATCTACTGGATCTCTGCACAGCGGTAAGACTCCCTAAAAAAGTGTCCTGGATATGACACTAAACAATCTGATGGTGAGGTACCAGTAATGCTGGAGCTTTGGGGAACGCGGAGTACCTCTTTATTGCCATATTTAACTGTGAGTAAACAAAAAACTGTGCTTATGTTAAACTGAGTTGTTTGAAATAGAACTGTTTATACGAATAAAAATGGATTTGGCATTAAATAACCTTCAATGGTTGATATGCCATAAAACCATGAAACCAAATCAAAGGAAGTGCCCGTGGTATAATGGTTATCGTCGTAGGAAATGGACACGGACACTAGACTGATTGCATTTCACATAGCACTATTACCCTTGGGAAAGGTATGAATCCAACCATTCTCCATCCAGCTATGGGTAAATAGTAGGGCAGACTGGGTTCTTCAGCCTTGGTGAGGTGACTAGTCTAAGAGAAGAAAAACTCTGAATTCAAACCTGTTAAAGTCCACTTAAAAAAATTGACCTTTTGTCATATCCTGCCCGATCGGAGGGGTTGGTAAATATATATAAAACCAAACCAAGCCAAACCAAGCTATTAACTGTAGTGAAACTGTAAGCAAAAACATGAATATGCAACAATCCAAAATAAATACACTTAGATATATATATCATCAAGTTGTGCAGATAGCATGAATTCCCTTGGATTTCTCTCCCTTTCGCGATCCATCCCTATCGGCTGATCCTCTAGCCAACATTCAGTGTCTGGATAGAGCTGATGAATATAAGTCTTTCCAGGTCAGCCAACATAGGTGCGTTGATATGTGGGGACATACGCAAAAACTTCGCTTATGAGTTCGTCACTGTTTCTCCAGCTGTGCCCAGCATATCTTATTGTCTTATTCATCTAACTTGAATGGTTTGTTAGATGGGAGGTAAGTGTCCATACATCGAGGTATACTATGTATGTACGAGGACCATTAAATAAGTTTCCAGACTTTTTTCGTATGGGCACTTTTATTGATAGTACACACATGAAACTCTAGTCCCTTTCGAAGTAATCTTCTCCGGCTGCAATGAACTTGTTGTACCGTTCCAACAACCTCTGGAAGGCCTCATCGAAGTCCTCTTGAGTGAGCGTGTCAATGACCTTCGTCACAGCCTCTTTCATCTCCTCAATTGTCTCATAACGACAGCCTCTGAGCTTAGGGAATAACCAAAAGTCACAGGGAGTAAGACCTGGACTATAGGGAGGGTGAGAAAATGTCTTGATGCCCATCTTGGTCAAATAGTCTGCGACAAGGATGGAGTTGTGGACTGGTGCACTGTCCTGGTGGAAATGCCACTGACCCGATTTGAAGAGTGCTGGCCTCTTCCCTAGGAGTCTTTTCCTGAACTCCCTTAAAACCTCAACATAGTAACCCTAACCCTAACTCTAACCCTTTGGCCAATAAACTCTAGTTTTCTGACTTCCTTACTTCTCCTACACCTCATCATCCCTCACAGACTTCCTGCCTTCCTTGAATCTCTTATGCCATTCAAAAACTGATGCTCGATTCATGCAAGATGCTCAAAAAGCAGTCTGAAGCATTCCATACGTTTCTGTGGTATTTTTTCCAAGTTTAAAACAGAATTTTATTGCATATCGTTCTTCTAAAGTGTCCTCACGTCTAGATGGTATTTTTGAAATTCACCAGCTATGACAATCAGGCTTTAGTAGGGTGTATTCCAATTGCTGCTATAACTGTTCATTTGAATCTGAAATCATAAAAATTGGTCAGTCATCTCATAAGATGTATAGCAATAATATAGTGAATTTTCAAGAGTCTACGACAATTTTAAATGCCTGTACAAAAAAAAGTCTGCAAACTTATTGAAGGCACCACGTATGTATGTATGTATGTATGTATCTATCTATCTATCTATGTATTACACTTATCGAACATTATAAAAAGACAATGTAACCTCCATAAAAAGTTACCTAATAACTAAGCGTTCGGTAAAGAACTTATTAATACATCGTCAGCCACCATACACACACACTCACACACACACATATATTTCTGAAAGTTTCAAATATGGTATCTTTCGATAATCCTCGCTCTATTCAAAGTTTTTGAAGCTCATTTAATACTCGATATATGGTATCTTTTGATGATCCTCGATCTTCTGAAAGGTTTGAAAAGCTCCTGGTTGGGTTCTGTTCTACTTTACGTTTTAGATTATCATAATTGTCAACCGATGCTTACCAATTAATTTTAACTGAGACACCCAGGTATTATTCGGGAAAATCCCAGGTTAAAATATTACGTTTTGTCACAATTTATTTCAAATGTATAATAGCATACTTACAAAGTGGAACTTTCGCTCTGTTTGTCTTCATACCCTGTCCGTTGGTAAAAGCTTCTGGTGGCGCCAGGGATGACAGTACCACCTTAGCCTCCGAAACTGTGGCATCACCCTGGTTGGTGGCTGATGAGGACACGGTATCGTACGTGTTTTCACACGATGTATGATAAAATCTAAATAGAATACTACGTAAGTAGAAGCGTATCTGGGAGGTTACGTGGACAATCTAAAAATACCCGTCGGTCCCCATGAAAGGGAGCTCATAATAACTTTTTTAAATAGTAGTTATCTGATTGCATTTCTATTTACATTATAAAATAACAAATTTCACTAGGTGTTATAGAGCCCGCCCCCAACCCTAAGAGGTAAACACAATTCCGGTTTTTTAAAATCGTTAACCTGCCCGAAACGTTCTAGCATGATATCATTTCCCTATTAAATTTATCAAAATGTCCGTCCAGCTGAGGCTCTGCCATTTTTTTATGATCTCAACCACCCTTTCAGAATTGTTAGGATAATCCCTGGGAAAGTTTCAAAATATATTCGGGGATCCATCTCGAACAGTTTTTTTAACGATCTATCATCTCTGTAAAATCATCCAATATATCTTTTTTTTTCGGTAAAGTCTATGATATATGTAAAATCTTTCATTTTCTTTTTTCGATAAGATCTATCATCTTTATAAAATCATCCATTATATCTGTTTTTGGTGGGGTAAGATCTATCATTTATATAAAACCATCCAATATATCTTTTTTTTTTTCTGTAAGATCTATCCTCTATGTAAAATCATCCAATATATATCTTTTTTTTTTCGGTAAAGTCTATGATCTATGTAAAAATTATCCATCATATTTTATTGTCCCTCTTGCGGTAAAAAAGTGACTCACCTCATTTTCCTTTTGTTTCCTGTGACAAAAATTTTCCCTTATGATATGCAATGATGGGTTTCCAGTTCGTGTTTTCAAATGACGGCAAACAAAGCAGAGTGACCGACTGCGTCCCAGATTAACATCTTCCTTTAAAGGAGACATTTCCTCACATCAACAGTTCTATGTAGCTATGAACAGAGTTTAAAATCCTGGAAAATTTTGAATTCTCACTAAAAGGTCTAACAATATTTATGGGAGAAGAGTAGCAAAAAGGATTATAATAAAACAACAACCAGAACAAAAAACAAAACAAAACAAACAAAAAACAAAACACGATTACCAACCTTGCTTCTGGAACTCTCCTAATTGTAACATTTTTATAAAGGTAAGCGGCGAGAAGAATTGTTTCTCTTTTTCTCTTTCGACTCAATGTAATTCTTACGTTCACGCTGGATCTTTGGGTTCAGCGAATTCTACCTGTGAATAGTATGTACTTTCAAAAGAAGACAAAACCGAAAAAGACTGGAACTAACTCAAAGTAATTCTACAATATCTTTCATCAAACCGACCTTGCCGAAATGATCCATATATTAAGAACTTTACTTTTTTAAGGTTATAAATCCTAAGTTTACAAGACCATTCCGGAAGCATTCAAGAAACAAAGGAGTTAACCTGTTAGTAGTAGTCCATTACCATTCTTCACTTAGAGATTTTAAGGTTATAAATCCCAAGTCTACAAGGCCATTCCGGAAGCATTCAAGAAACAAAGGAGTTAACCTGTTAGTAGTAGTCCATTACCATTCTCCACTTAGAGATTTTAAGGTTATAATTTCCAAGTCTACATGGCCATTCCGGAAGCATTCAAGAAACAAAGGAGTTGTAACGAGAGTAACATGGGTTTAGTAAATTATGCGTAACGAATTTGTAACAAAATGAACCAGAACAAACGAAAGCAAACCAGGAATCTTCTGACTAATTGTGATAAAAGTAAATTAATACTAGAATGAATTATAAATAAAACAAACAAAAACAAGTAACAGGGGGTTGAGTTAAACAGTCGTCATCTTCGAATTCATTGTCTTGGTAATAAGTAATAACTTACAAAATGTGTTTTTGGGTAAACATTGATTTTTGTTCAATGTACGTAAATGTTTTAGTATTCTTTTTAATCGTTTTCTTGCTTAGGAGGCGTGCTTAAGCATAATGGTTACGGCCGTAAAAATGGAATCGGCAACCCGTGTTCAAATCCTGGACGAAAATATTTGCATTTCTTTTCACGCTAATGCCATTGGGAAAATCTTGAATACATCTATCCTTTCTCCACCAAGCTATGGTTAAATAGTCGGGTAGGTGGGTTTCTTTAGGCTTGATAAGTTAACAAGTCTGGGCGTGGGGGAAACTTTGAATTCAAAACAGCTGTATTCCGATTGGCCTTGTGCCGCATATTCCTCGTAGCTCATGGGTTGGGTAAATTCATAATTACGTGTCAGTCCTGAATTCCTTGGAAGATAAAACTTAGTTATCATCGTGGAATTCTGAAAGGATATTTTTAGTTTAGGGGTTGGAAAATCTAAGATCTGGTCTATCCTCTTTGACTGCTACCCGAATGGGAAGAGGATTGTTTGGCAGCAAAATAGGGAAGAGTTATTTTTTGAAATTATGATAGACGGGGGTCTTTTTCTATTTCTAGATTTAATAAAATATTTAGGTTAAGAACTGTTGCATAATCATACTTCCTCCTCATTTGCAACATACGGATGTTACCAATTGTAGGAAGACAATAAATAATTATCTTCCTTGAACTTGGGACGTGTCTTTGGATATCCCTTGATCACATGTCAATTTCATAATTACCTTCGTCCATTTTTCGTCTCTGTTTTATTAACGGATAAGATGCGCCTTTTTATCCCTGTTATTGAACTGAAGAGAAACTCCAGCCTCTGTGATGGATTTTGTATCGACTCCTGATTGAAACATAAAGCCGACATGGTTAAATTCCGAAGACAAGGCCGTTTATGTATCCCTTTTCATATACTGCTTATTTATAGAACGATATGTTCACATTTGATCTGTTGAGACAGGTTCGTGTCTACTCGTAAATAAGTCTTGTATGTTTATTATTTATGTATTAAATGTCCCTGTATGTGTAAATGAGCTTATCTTTCCTCCCGTCTATTCAGTGTTAGTATATCATTGGATATGCTAATATTTGACCTTGGTGATTGGGGACGGGACTAGATATCTCCTTCTCAGCACCAGTATATCTAAACCATCCATACTTTTCAAGTTTCAGAGAAATATCATTCTTCCTGTTGGAACAATCGGAAAAATAGAATTAGTGATAAAACTGGATTTATTGAATATCTTTGCATTTTTTATTCAAGTTAGATTTTTGCTATTTAATCGATATAGTTGCAGAATTGTCTTGCAAATAGGGTCGATTGCAGCATTGATTAAAATCCTAATTCCATCAGCAGTATAATCCGATTTTGAAAATATTTCCGCTTGGTTGGTCTTTGTTGGCAAAACTCATGAATCAACATGAAGCTATAACAACAACAACAACAACAACTGCTGCAACAATAACAACAACAACCACAACAACAACTACAACGGTAGCAACTGTAACAACAACAATAACAACGACTGTTAATGTGAGCGATTTTCGAAGAGTTCGTATTTCTTAATTACAAGTTTTATGACAAATCGATAATTCAAAATCAGAACCAGATAATCAATCTATTTCTTAATCTTATTATTTATATTTTTATTTTACGTTATTTTTTTGTTCATCTTTTTTGGATATTTCGATACATTTTTATTGTCTTGTGTCTGGGTTTTTATTTTGCGGACAGGAAATTTGGTTCTGGAGGAGATTTGTTGAGAGAAATATTTAGAGCAAATTAGAAAAAAAATTAACTTTTATATAAAAGAAATGTCATGACTGTACTTATATGTGGGTGATACTGGAAGGGACTGAAAAGTTCTCAGACAAACCAGGAGAATGACTTTTTCGACGGGTTAAAGAAACCTGAGAGATTATATGCCTTGTGTGTTGAACTGTGTGATGTCTATCTGGAATTGCATGTAGATTTCATTGCTTTAGGTATTCCTATATATATATATATATATATATATATATATATAGTGACAGTCACTTACGCTTTCTCCTTAAATCTTCTGTGGGAGCACTAACGACTCAATAGGCCAAGTTCATCCTTGCAAACACTGTCGCATATGTCACAAGCAGGATTATTGTTGTTGACATTGTCCCCGTGCACTCTCATGACCTCTCAAAACTTCTGTCGATTCCCTTATAGTGTAACAGAAAAGATACGAGTTACCCGTAGGTTGCAGCGAGATGACCTGCATAAACTGAGTCAGCAATCGCTTGCTGTCACGAAAGTCCAGCTTTGAACAAACCCTACTACATAGATAAATTGATGAATTGATATTTAGATTGGTTTCATTTATTTAACGGCTTATCCACTTCTTATGAGTTACCAAAAAATACCAAAGATACCAAAAAATGATTCATTTGTTGATATTTGATTATAATCATAATGATTTATATTTTCGACCTTTCACAGCAATCATTTTTTAAATAGCTATTTTTGTCAAAAGTACTACTACTACTACTACTACAACTACTGTCAGTAAAATAATACCAGACCTAGAGTTAATAATAAAAAAACTGAATTTTGCTGTTTCAGCTGACCACAGTGTGAAAAGATAAACAAATACTTGAATCTTGCCGGAGAACTGAAAAAGTTGTGGAACCTGAAAGTGACAGTGATACCGAATGTTGTTTGTGCACTTGGAACGGTCCCCGAAATGTTTGGAAAAGAGACTGGAGGATTTGATCAGATGAAGAATCGCGACTATACAGACCACACCACTGTCAAAGTTTGCTGGAATACTTAGGAGAGTCCCGAAAACTTTGGGAGGCTTGCTGTCACTCAGACTCCAGTAAAAATCCCCGAGTTAAAATTGGGTTTAAAGAACTCGCAAGATGAATAATAATATAGGGATTTGTACATATGTGGTATTCACGGAGACTACCACCAGCTTTTTCCTATTATGCATTCAACTATTTGTATGATGACCTAACACAGAACATTTCGGTGAAGCAAAACAAAGTTCATTTAGACCACAATGATACACATTTTATGCACATATATTACATACAATTACAAAGCATGACAAAGTGTCCCAAACTATAAAAAAAAAGGTTCAAAAGCAGTTCCAGAGAACAAGAAGTGCTGATAGCAGCGGGTAAAACTTACATTTCTTTTGGTGTAGTGAAAAGGTTCACGCGAAGTGGATACGAAGGATAGAGAGGTTCTCTTCCACTGATGTCTGCTGCCAAAAAAAAAAAACAGTTGAACTAGCTTCTCGAAATGTCACACGACCCACGGTCACGTGATTCTCGGAAGTTCCGCCCATAACTCCCCAAAAGGGAAACCACTATGTTTATATCAATAATAATAATTAAATAAATAATAATAATTCGTTTGCACACAGTTATATGATTTTCAAATATTCCTATCAATATATATATATATATATAATTTCAAATAATTATTCCTATTTTGTTTGCACACAGTTATATGTTTTCAAGTATTCCTATCTGATACAAATAATAGGCACACAGTTATATGATTTCAAGCATTCCTATCCAATATTATTAATTTAAAAAAAAGTCTGTTTCACTCTGATAGATACAACCACTTCAGGTCACAGTGAACCTAGAAGTAATTGCAACAGAGGGGTACTCCATATTCCTCAAAACTCCAGAAGTGGAGTCCCCCTTGGACGCAGTTTAGTGTCATACGTTGGAGACCACTTTTGGGAGGGGTTTCTAACTCATCTCCAGAAGATGCAGTCGGTGTATTCTAAGCCCCATCAATATATATATATATATATATATACGTGGTGACCCCCCTAAAGAATTAACAACGCAAATAAACAGTTGTACTGCCAACAAAACTTTCATCAAATGAAGATAAAAAGCTGAAGGGATATATGGTGATAGGAAATTCGATCGTAGAAAATTCTGTCCCATAGAATTAGTTCCTTAAAGGCTTGTCTATAGAAGTGATAAATGCAATTAATGCAATTTGGGAGGTGCCCGTGGTGTCATGGTTATCTTCGTAGGAAATGAACACGAGTTCAAATTCTGGACGAGACTGATTGCATTTCACATAGCACTAATACCCTTGGGAAAGGTATGAATCCAATTATTCTCCCTCCAGCTGTGTGTAAATAGTAGGACAGACTGGGTTCTTCAGCCTTGGTGAGGCAACTAGTCTAAGAGAAGGAATACACTGAATTCAAACCTGTTAAACTCCGCTTAAAAATTTATCTTGTGTCATATCCTCCCCGAACGGAGGGGTTGGTAAATATGATAAATGCAATTAATATTTTGAATTAATAACATATCATCTTTGTAATTATAACCCAACATCAGGGAAATACGCCACTTGCATCTCTGCAAAAGTGTAAGACCCCTTTCCAACCAGTTTCCAAGATATGACACTAAACCATCTGATGATGAGGCACCAGTCTGGAGCCCTGAGGAATATGGAGTACCCTGTTATTGTCATTACTCCCATGTCCACTCTGACCTGGAGTGTAAGTACCTGTTAGAGTTCTATCTCTGGGTCAAATAGAATGTATAATCATTTACCATACTTGAAACCATTTAACAATTGAGCTCTACGTCCTTTAAGAATAATGTTACCTACAAATTATTCACTTTAAAATCATATATGTATAAACAGGATTTGGAATTAAATAACCATCAAGGATTGATATGCCATAAAACCAAATAACTTAATCTAACTTTGTAATTACATTCAAAGTTGTTTTTTTTTTAAATTCAAAATAGGGGAAAATTCGACCATCAAATCCTGAGCTCAAATTTTCGCTCTGTCTATAAAAGCTGCGGTGTTCGCCAATGGTCCGGGAGACTGGGGTTCAATCCCTGGTCGAGTCATACCAAAAGTGGAGCCATCCAGAGAAGGGTGTAGCGCCCTCCCCTACACCTCGGTGTAGTAGCTATTGAAAAGGGACCCTTCGGGTCACCCTCGACTAAGGTCGCCAACTTCTTATAAAAGCTTATGCACACACACACACACACGTGTTCTTCCCATGTTTTTGAGACTAGCACACACACACACACACACACACACACACGAACACAAATACTCACATACACCAACACACACACATACAAGCATATATGTGTTCTTTAAATGTAATTTAGACTAGCATACACACACACACGTGTTCTTCACATGTTATTTACACTAGCACACACATATACATACATATGTGCGCTCTTTATATGTTATTTAGACAAGGACACACACACACACACACACACACACACACACACACACACATATATATATATATATATATATATATATATATATAAATATGCGTCTTGTATATCTTCATTGACGCTTTCTTGATATCTCTTGTTTTCAACGCATATTCTACTCAGGCAGCTTCTCAGGAACAGCTGAAATGTGGAACGATTTCAGCTGTTGCGTATTTTCCAGTAGGTCTTCAAGTCCAATGCCAATAAGTATCTTATTGGTCATTAGACACGCGAGTCTCACTCCGTCCCTCTGTATTTCCATCTTCATTCACCACCTTACTCTACACTCACCCTTTCTACTCTACATTCACCCCCATGTTCTTCACTCCTTCTCCATTCTTCACACAACACTCATTATTCCTCTTCATTTATCCTAAGTCATTGCCATATCAACTTAACTGTTTGCTAAATAGTCGTCACCTTGGCCTTATTTAGAGTGAATTTGGGCACAGAGTGGCACAAAACTCAATTACTATTAAAAAATAAACAGGGCATTTGAGAGAGATAAAGTAAAGTTGGCCACCGTTGTCGAGTGTGACCTGAAGGCTCCCTTTTCAATAGCTACTACACCGAGGTGTAGGGGAGGGCGCTACTCCTTTCCCTGGATTGCTCCACTTTACGCTTGATTCATACCTTATGATGCTGAGTGTTAAGCAAGGAGGCATCATGTGCCATTTTTAAGTCTTTGGTATGACATTAGCGAACACTCTACTTATTAGACAACTGGCCTGGTTATTCCACAATTATTTCAAAGTCAAAATGAATATAATTGAAAGAAAAAATTCATAATTTTTTAAAATCATAAAGTTGTTTAATTTTTAAAATGCTAAGTGAATTTCATGCCACCTTTTATAATTTGATCCTTCTTAAAGTAAGAAAAATTGAAATCATGAGATGCTTCCAATGAGGATCAAAATTACAACTACTGGTTTCTAAGAGTCAAAATATATATAAGAAAAATCGTAAGTGACTTTTGGGCCACTCTTTATGTATGTATGTGACTGAATCAATATGTCAGTAACCTGACTTACACTAATATTGAGGTGCCTGGGGTGTAATGGTTATCGTCGTAGGAAATGGACACGACGACACGAGTTCAAATCCTGGACGAGACTGATTGCATTTCACATAGCACTAATACCCATGAGAAAGGTATAAATCCAATTATTCACCCTCCAGCTATGGGTAAATAGTAGGGCAGACTGGGTTCTTCAGCCTTGGTGAGGCAACTAGTCTAGGAGAAGGAATACTTTGAATTCAAACCTGCTAAACTCCGCTTAAAAATTGACCTTGTGTCATATCCTGCCCGAGCGAAGGGGTTGGTAAATATGCTAATATTGAGAAAAGCCCCTTTTTCAGACCTCAAATATTTACATTGAAAAATAAATATCGCCTCTCTTGTCAATACACTTAAAGCTTCTTCACCATTCACATTGATTGAACAGTGAAAATTTCGGATCAAAATTCAGCTGATAAGAGAGAATGTCATAATATCCACTTAAGTGAATATCATCTGTAAAGTTTGTGAAAGCCTCATGTCACGCTTCTCTGACCTCGTAATCTTCATTAATAGAATCGACAACAATTGACGATAGGAAATCAGTGATATTAATTTTAGAATAAAGAAACATAAAGGAGAATTTTTGGTTCAAGTTAGTCTGACTTATCGACTGCTAATCGATCAATTCCATCGACTATTAACCCTTTTCTTTTTCAAATTTTTTACATTTCTAGATAGTTCCGAGAGCTGCCACATTCACATTTTCCAACACAAAAAAAAAAAGTCAAAAAACAAAAAACAAACAAAAAGTAAGCTGTTTCAAATAACGTCATTTTAAAACATTTAAATAACCGGATATTAAGAACTGGTTTTAGAACAATAAAAACAACATTTTCCAGATAAAATCAAAGTTATTGGAATGTTTAGAAGTAGGGAATATATTTCAAAACTAAAGATATCAGGTGTAGGGGGACATGTTATTTGGTAGATATGTTTAATCCCCGTAGTCGAGGGTAACCCGAAGGCTCCCTTTTTTATAGCTACTACACTCAGGTGTAGGGGGGCGCTACTCCTTTCCCTGGATTGGTCCACTTAACCCTTGATTCATACCTTATGATGCTGAGTGTTAAGCAAGGAGGCATCAAGTACCATTTTTAAGTCTTTGGTATAACATTAGCAAACACTACATTAACAGAATCGATAACAATTGACTATAGGAAATCAGTGATATTAATTTTAGAATAAAGAAACATAAAGAAGACTTTTTGGTTCAAGTTAGTCTGACTTTTCGACTGCTAATCGATCAATTCCATCGACTATTAACCCTTTCCTTTTCCTAATTTTTTACATTTCTAGATAGTTCTGAGAGCTGCCACATTC
Organism: Sepioteuthis lessoniana; assembly: GCA_963585895.1. Taxonomy (NCBI): domain Eukaryota; kingdom Metazoa; phylum Mollusca; class Cephalopoda; order Myopsida; family Loliginidae; genus Sepioteuthis; species Sepioteuthis lessoniana. The sequence continues at coordinate 23,906,969 of OY757922.1, forward strand.
GCATTTTCCAACACAAAAAAAAAAGAAGTCAATAAACAAAAAACAAACAAAAAGCAAGCTGTTTCAAATAACGTCATTTTAAAACATTTAAATAACCGGATGTTATGAACTAGTTTTAGAACAATAAAAATAACGTTTAGAAATAGGGAAGATATTTCTAAACTAAAGATATCAGGTGTAGGGGGACATATTATTTGGTAGATATGTTTAGTCCCCCAAAATTTAATGTTGTGGTTTAGTATATGTTTAGTTTAGTGGTATGTTATGTTTGGAAAAAGGTACACGGAAAAAGGCAAAATAGACAAATGGAGACAAATATAGTAAATGAAGTAAATGAGTAAAGATATGAAACGGTGCGGACAAAAGGAACATTCAAAACAAGGCGACAAACAAAACAAATTTATATTCACAACAAAATCATGCAATGATACATTTAAAATATTACTGATTCTATATTGTTCGTAAAATAGTCCTGTGTGTATGTGTGTGTGTGTGTGTGTCTAACACAATTAAAACTACAGAAAGGGTTAAATGATAAAAGTGTCCTATTCATGTCGACTATATATTTTTAAATGTTCATTTCTTCCTGTGGTTTGAAACAGTTGGTGTTTCCGTGGCTGAAAAAAGTCTCACAGACAAAGTATTTCGAGGAAAAAAAGGTTTGCGTGGTTTATCCATTTTATGGCTTTTGACGTCTGTTGGTGAATAAGAGAGTCACACTGGAGAGAGTGTATTAGCGCTGCAATAGAAATTGGGAAAAAGAAGATAGTGTTTGAAGACGACGTATTTATAGAAAATACGTGTCTTGGAATCGGCTCCAAAAAACGCGGGACGAAATTCAAACGATGACGTAGTTTTAAGCAGGTCACGTGGTTCTCCTGGCCAATGGTTTCCCGAGACTGAATATTTGTGTGCGTCCGCCATCTTTGTTGTAGGAACAAGTGGCATACCGCCCAATTTAAATTATAGGAGTGTAAGTCATATACAGGACTTTATTATTTCTAATTCCCATTGTGAAATCAGAAAATATTATTTGATATTATTAGATATTATTTATTATTAGATATCATTTATACATATTATTAGATATATTATTAGATATTATTTATTATCAGATATTATTAGATATCATTTATCACCAAAATCTGAAGTATTGAAATTTTGTAACCAAAAATATGAATATTTATCAGTCCAATCATTTGTGTAATGTTCTTAAAATGAAAGTAGAAAGACGACAAACATTCAACAAAACAGAACTGGAAGACTGTTATTGAGTAATAAATAATAACCAATAATATCCGTTTTGATTGTATAGTGTTCAATTACAAATAATAAGATATTGCTATCTTTGGCTTGGAAACATTTTTTTAAGTTATCGGGAGTATTAGAATACTTGGTTGAAGAGAAGATATTTGCTGAGTCTACACTCTCCTAGGAGCAATATTAACATTAGTGGGGGGTGTCCTCGTGGTGTCATGGTTAAAGCGATGGACTGCGGAATCGTAGTAAGCGGGTTCGAACTCCAGTCGCGCTAATACGTTTACTTTCGGACAAATACCCTTGGGAAAGGTATGAACCCCATTATCCTCCCAGCTATGGGTTAAATAGTATGTTTTTCTAGGAGAATAGCTTTGGCATTATATAACCTATAAAGGTTGATATGCCATTAAACAAAGAAACCAAACCAATTAACATTAGTATATCCGTGATATAATAACACTTGATAAACTGATGGAAAGACAAGATAAACTCTAAGATAACTCTGCATACAAGAACATTTAAATGAGACAAAAAGATATCAAGATGACACTCTATGCGTCTCCATTTGAACATGTAAATTATCAAAAAGAGATAATTATTTATCACATCATTACAATCACCTTGTTTTTGTTTTGTGTGAAGCAGAATGTGTGTCGTGATCAAAATCGAATTCGCAATTGCTGATTTGACTCAATTTTGTGTTTGAATATCGCATGATATCTTTCAGAACCAGTTCAGTACGAAGTGTGTGATATCATTAACAACTGTGAATTTCCATGGTAACAATCTGAATGAAAAATAAAAGTAAAAATAGTGGAATTGATAATCAGAATTACAAGAAACTTTTCTGAAAAATTTTGAGTAGAAAATGTAGACCTGCAAACGGAATACAGTGTTAAATTCAACTACATTTGCACGCACTAAGGCGTTAGAGATTCGACTGTTGTCGTATATAGCATGGCTTCAAAGATTTGATGATTGTTGCACAAGAAAAGTATTATAGGCTGTATGTTTTTTTTTTCGTGATGTGACAAAAATTATTAAAATTTGGATGGAAAAACTTTATCTCATTAGCGTCTTCTGCACGGCAACATAGTAAGTAAAGTTGTCTCCCTTTAGTCGAGGGTGACCCGAAGGATCCCTTTTCGATAACTACTACACCAAGGTGTAGTGGAGGACTCTACTTCGTTCCCTGGATAGCTCCACTTTACCCTTGATCCGTTCCTTATAATGCTGAGTGTTAAGCAAGGTGGCATTAAGTACCAGTTTTTTAGTCTTTGGTATGACTCGACCTGGGATTGAACCTCGGTCCTCCGGACCATTGTCGAACCTTGTTTTTTCTATGTTGTCTACATTATGTAATGCAGCATATGTATTATGTGTACCTGAGTCATTGAGATCAGAATTGACTTCAGAACTGCAAATTCCATTCACTTCCAAGTCTGAATTACTTGTAATTTCTCTCAGAAGCAGCTCAGGACGAAATGATTGATGTCATTTACTACTGTGATTCTCCATAACAACAATTTTAATTTAAAAAAAAAACAAAAAAACATACGGTAAAAATATTCGAATTTTTTGTCAAAACAACGAGAATCTTTTCTGAAAAATTCTGAACAGAGAATACCGACCAGCAAACGAAACGTCGTGGGCAATTCGACTGTAGTTGCCCACGGCATAGTGCGAGTAATTCGACTGTAGTTGTCAATGACACTATGCTAATTCTAATTATTGTTATTTTGGAGTTGAAACCGGACACACAGACAGATCGCTTTTATTAAAAACATACATAAGATCACAAAGACGCGATAAAAAAAAAGGTTTCTAAAAAAATCGCTGTTCAAATATATCCGTCAATTTTTTCGTATAATAAGACGTTAGAGTGGTTAAAAAAAGGTCGATGTTTTGTACAAAGATGAATTAAATGACAATTTTTATTTTTATTTGATGACGCAATTAAAAAGATTTTTTTCTAAAAACATATTATCACGACTGAAATATATCCGAGTTTTTTTAAAATACAAAAAAAGACGTTTGGATGACTTAAATATCTGAATAAGATTTTTATTTTTATTGTTTCCAATATCTTTTTTCTTCTTTTAGAAATATTTTTCATACTTTTTCTGTTTCTAAAAAGTCTGATGTACAAAGTTGAAAAGAGCCGAATACAATTATTAGAGGCGAGACCTTTTTTTTCTCACATAGCCTTTCGCAAAATGATTAATCAAGCTGTTGTTTCATTCATCGCATAGTGCAAATAGTTTTGTTTCAGTTGGGAGAGCCAACTTCTCGGTCAGTAAAGAGTTGTGATGAAAAGAAGGATATGAGTCCTAGGAGACTTTGACTAGCGCCAGTAAGTCGGGGGCAAAATTTGATTGGCTTTAGGCGACATTGCGAGGGGAAATTGAGTAAAATACGAATCTTTATCAATTTTCACATTCACATTTATAAGAAGCACAACTCCCCCAACACGCGCCCGTGTGTGTGTGTTTGTTTTAATTCAAGTATTTATCTGAAAGTGAACACGCACGTATCTATCAACCTATCTATCTATAAGGTCATTATCATCATCATCATGTCGCGCCATCAGCACGGATATCCCAGACCCTTTTCTGCTACCTTTCTCTATCGTCCATCGCTTCCGGCAGGTCTTCAGGGCTACATCATGTATCGGCACAGAGCTGTTATATGTAGGTTCTAGCTGGTCGTCCAGCCTTTGCTCGTCCATGTGAAGGGGTCCACAGGAGTACGTCACTTATGAGTTCTTCCCTACTTCTCAAGCAGTGTCCTGCATGTCTGGTTCGTCTAACTTGGATATTTTTGTGATGGGTGGTAGGTGGCCATACAGCTGCTGCCTTGTGGGGTACTGCCTCCGGGACTTGCTCAATATTTTGACATCTATAAGGTACGATGAGTAAATTGTCTAAATTAGGCAAAATGAAAATGACATTGACATCTCACCTTATCAGATATATTAACCAAAAATGACATGAAAATTACTTGAAATACTACAGATTAAATTTATTCCAAGAAATCGCTAATAGCTTCAACTACAGTCTTCAGACGGCTTCGAAATTCCCTGCAAGCCTTTTTAACAGTCTCCTTATTTAGATTGGTAAATCCTGCCGTTATCATATTTACCCAACCCCTCCGCTCGGACAGGATATGACACAAGGTCAATTTTTAAGCGGAGTTTAACAGGTTTGAATTCAGAGTTTTCCTTCTCCTAGACTAGTTGCCTCACCAAGGCTGAACAACCTAGTCTATCCTACTATTTACCCATAGCAGGAGGGAGAATAATTGGATTCATACCTTTCCCAAGGGTATTAGTGCTATGTGATATGAAATCAGTCTGGTCCAGGATTTGAACTCGTGTCGCCGTGTCCATTTCCTACGACGATAACAATTACACCACAGGCACCTCCTTAAATGCTGCCGTTATCTTTGCCTTCAGTTTATCTTTGGTGTCACACAGAATTTTACTTATCTCTCACTCAACTGCACCACACACCTAACCATCAAGGGGATTGCAATCTGGGAAGTTTGGCGGTCAGATATTAGAGGTGATGTGGTAGCAGAAATTTGTTCACAGCCAACACTGTGTCTTCTAGTTTGTGTGGCATAGCGCAGAGTTCTGTTTTCAGATGTAGGGTCTTCCAGCAGCTACCCTCTCGATCCAGGTCTACACTACCTACTCGAGTAACTTGATGTAAATCTCTGTGTTAAGTCTTAGACCATGTGTGAAGATCAATGATGGCATCACTTCACTATCGCTAGTGACCACCAAAACCCAATGATGTGGACTGGGTGTTTGGTTTTCATCACTATCGATACATCTTACAGGGACAGAGTAAGCCAACAATTGTTTCGTGAATTCACCTTCTGATCCAGAGGATAGAACTGTCTCATGCGGCAGATGTATGGCCACTTAGCTCCCATTTTACAAAGGAACCAACAATTGTTTCGTGAATTCACCTTCTGATCCTTGCAAAAACTTTTTTTCATCTGAGAAAAACCAAATCATCTTTGATTGAACTGGATGCTTATGTGTGTTTAAAAGCTTTGCAACACTATCTTTCCTCTTGTTCTTCATGGCATGTGATAAAGATTGTCCCTTTCTCATCTGGCATGAGAAATAATGAATGTCTTCATGCACTACCAGCTTCATAAGAAACTCAAACACTCCCATGTCTCTGATTATGGACCTGATTGACTTGTTGGGGTCGTTGTCCATCATGGCTTGGATTTTACCAAAAAAATCGGGGGTAATTCTTTAATCAGAATGATCAGAGTGAGGTTTCTAAGCTGCTGTACCTTCTGTATCACCATTGGACTCATCCAACTCGTTTCGAATCTACTGCACTGTCCTCAGACTGACTCACAAACACAGTGAAATCGGCGTGAATGTCAAGTTGTACAGCATGCCGTTTCCAAATTTCTGGAGGACTGAATTTCGTCATGGTGCAACTTTTCTCACAGACAATGCCTAACTAACTCTTGTTTGCTGCACAGTAGACAAAACCTGATATAAACAAAGCGCATGAGCGAAATTAATTATTCAAAATGATAATTTGTCTTTCGCACCCTATTTATATATATATAGAGAGAGACATCACTGGAACTTAATAAATTTAAGAGGATAGAACTGTCTCATGCGGCAGATGTATGGCCACTTACCTCCCATTTTACAAACAATCAAAGACGAAGAAGACAAGCTAGGTACTGAATTAATGACGAAGTCATATTTGACGTTTTTTTTTAAATGGGCTACTATTCATGGACGCACCAGTGTTGACCGTCCAGTAACGACTTTCATCAACTCTGCGGACTTTGCCGTTTAGAGGACCTGCCAGAAGCGATAGACAATAATAATAATAAAAAAAACTCTTGTTATCAGCACGACTTGATGATTTATTTATCTACATGCAATCACTCACACACGCACACACATATATATGTGCACGCACGCACACACACACACACACACATATATATATAGAGAGAGGGGGAGAGAGAGAGAGACAGACAGAGATACATAGGTTTGATAAAGGAAGCAAACCCCAAGGTAAGAGAGTAGAAGTGTCACATGCGCTAGCCTCTTTTGAGCATTCATTCTTTTGTGTCATCTCTCTCTCTCTCTCTATATATATATATATATACATATATAAATATATATACATGCATATATATATATATGTATATATATATATATATATATATATATGTATATAT
>OY757922.1:23915960-23946730 GCA_963585895.1 Sepioteuthis lessoniana
GTACTCTCAATCAACTGTTACAGAAAGTTGCTTTCAACACCAAAACAATTGCAAACTGTGAATTCTCTCTCCAGAAAAACAAAACAAAACAAAAAGTATAAATAAATAAATAAATAAATAAATGAAAGTCAGTTTTTATTTGCTTCCTGTATTTCTGTATTCCTGTAATTTCTTGTTTGTTAAAGTTCTTTTGTCCATTTCGTTCCTGAGGCCAAGTTACAACTACCCACTTCATACAAGCGTGGGAGATGATATTTTATGTGTAGTTCCCGCAAACATTCGTCAAATAATTGTGATTGACAGAGGACTTGACAACCGACAATGACAGGAGGTTTAAAATAGATATTCTTTTGTAACATTAAATAAACGAGGAAAAGTCTGTACTGTGTAGCAATATTTGTATATGTTGGTTAGGTATTTGTGTTTGTGGCTGTCTATAATACAAATACGTTAGCTGAATGTGGTGTTTTTTGAAATATGTATGTGTACGTATGTTCGCCGTCAAAACAAAAGAAGTGAAAAGTGAACAAGTCCTACTTATATATATATATATATATATATATATATATATATATACGTGTGTGTGTGTGTGTGTGTGTGTGTGTGTTTGTATGGAAGAGTGAAAACTGAAAAGTACATGGCAGTGGAGTGTGTGTTTGTCCGCTGGCTTAATGTGTGTGAATTGTATCTGTGGGCGACGTTGAAGTCCATGAGAAGTTTAGTACATCGAAAGATGGTAAATATACTAATTTCATTAGGACTATGAACGTATTTTTGCTTGCTGCATGTTCTCCTATTTTCGGCTGTTGTGTTGCTGTCAAGTTGTCTCGAGCTGTGGCTTGCTGGTAGAGCTGAGAATGTCGGAGACTGTGTGAGCGAGTGACAGAGCGAGAGAAAGTGCTTTTAAGAGCGTGAAATATATAGATACCTAGTCACGTGACCGGCTCCAAACGCAGAATTTTCACTCAACGTGCTCTTTGCCGACTGGTTTAAAATTATAGGAGTGTAAATCCTATACAAGTAACAACTGAAATCAATAAGCAATTTATCAATTTACTTAGATTAAATGTACATCTAATATAGATAGATTACAGTAAATAATCATATATACCAATCAGTATGTGAACAGTGGGTTGGTTGGTTGGTTGGTTGGTTTTGTGGCACGTCAACCCTTGTTGGGTTATTAAATGCAGTCTTTTTTGTTAGCAATTATACGGTTTCAAGTAATTATCCCTATTAAATGATAAAAATAATCATCAAAGGAAAAAGAAATTAAAAATGATGCACAATGCTTTATACCCAAGGGATGACATAGTAAACTTGGCGAAGGCTCCCTTTTCATTAGCTACTACACCGAGGTGTAGGGGAGGGCGCTACTCCTTTCTCTGGGTTGCGCCACTTTACCTTTGATCCATACCTTACAATGGTGAGTGCAAGGTGCATCAAGTACTATTTTTTGAGTCTTTGGTATGACTGGACCTGGGATTGAACCCTGGTATCCCAGGCCATTGGCAAACACTCTACCCATTAGACCAATGTGCTGTTACAAAGAGATGACATAGACAAACTATATGTGTCAAGGAAAGAAGGAAGAAGAATACTTGCTAACATTGAAGATGTCGTAGGTGCAACTATTCAAGGACTCGAGGAATATTCTAAAAAGAACAAGGAAAAATATTTACTGTAGCCAGTAACATCAATGACAACAACATAAAAGAAAACAGAAATAGAAAGAAAAACGATTGTATGGATAGTTCGACAAACGAAAGTACATGAGACGAAGAAGGGAAAATCTCAAGAGAGAATCTGAATCTTTTTTAATAGCAACACAAAAATAATGTCATAAAAACCAATTATGTGAAACCAAAAATTGATAATACTCGGAAAAAAGCAATTGTAGTGAATGTGGTGACAGAGATGAAACGGTTGATCCCATAATAAGCGAATGCAGTTGTTAAAATTCCTTGTCGCAATTGTAGGAGTTCAGTGTTGGTAATCCTTGTCTGTAGGTTTCCTCTGGTGTTAAAATCTAAAAGATATGTTTTCCTCGCATAAAGTTCAACTATAAATTGCATTTGAAGACAGGTGCAAATAATCTTAAATTGTCTCTTATTGGCCAATTTTCTGGAAGTGCCCACTGTTGTCGGGGAAAATTCATAAATAATAATGACGATTTTGCGTACATCTTATGTCAGGAGAATCCTAGGGCACCTCTGGTGGTGTAACGGTTAGCAAGCTAGACTAGCAAACCTACACGAGTGAGTTCGAGTCTCATTGGGCGCCCCATTCATTCGTCCTTGTGCCACATCAAAGTAGGGCTTTGTAAATTACTATGTCAGGAGAATCCAGCTGCTGTAAACTGGTACAAAAGGATTATAAGAGTCGTCACGACTGGATGGAAAAGTTAATTGATATAATTTTTACAATACTGACAAATGGTATATACACAAACCAGAATCTGTACTGGAAAATGAGATTAAACTTTCTGGGACTTTGAGATTAAAACCGCCCAATTCTCAAAGACAAGATCTAGTAGTAATAGGAAGAAGAATAAGAAAAAAAAAAAGAAAAAGAAAATGAGACGGAACTTTGAGGGACTTTGAGATTAAAACCACCCAATTCTAACCAGAGGACAAGTTCTAGTAGTAACAAGAAGAAGAAGAAGAAGAAGAAAGAAAATGAGTCGAAACTCTGTAGGACTTTGAGATTTAAACTACCCAATTCTAACCGGAAGACAAGATCAAGTAGTTACAAAAAGAAAAAAAGTTGTCAATTAATAGATTTTGCTGTTCCAACGGACCATAGAGAGAAATTGAAAAGATAGAGAAATACTTGGATGATGACAGAAAGCTGAAAAAGACAGAGAAGAAATAAGTTATCAGATAATAAACAAAAGCAGCAAACTGGCACAAAAGGAATACAAGACTAGGCACGATTGGGTGGAAAAAGTGATTGACTGGGAATTATGCAAGAAACTAAAATTTGACCATTCCAACAAATGGTATATGCACAAACTAAAATCTGTTCAAGAAAATGAGAAGCATAAAATTCTCTGGGATTTTTGAGATAGAAATGAATCATCCAATCCTTGGCAGAAGGCCAGACTTTGCGTTAACTAACAAGGAAAAAAAAAAGACTTGGTCATCAGGTAGATTTTGCTGTTCCAGTAGACCAAAGAGCAAAAATGAAAAAAGGCGAATAGAACGAGAAATACTTGGATGATGCCTGAAAGCTGAAAAAGCTGTGGAACATGAAAGTGATGGCGATATCATTTGTAGTTCGTGTCTTTGGAACGGTCCCCAAAGATATGGAAAAGAGACTGGGTGAATTGGAGATCAGAGGAAAAGTCGAGACCATCCAGACCACAGCACTGTTAAAATCAGCTAGAGTACTTTGAAGTGTCCTAGAGACCTGTGGAGATTTGCCGTCGCTCAGACTTCAGTGAAAAACTACGAATTAAAACTAGTTTAAAAAACTTCAACAGAGTGAAACGAAATAATAACAATTTGAAAGTAATCATATAGTTTTAAGTAACTATTTGTTTTTTTTATAAAAATAATAATTTATTTTCACACAGTTATATGTTTTCAAGTATTCTTATATAATACTATTAATCTGCCCAGAATTATATGGTATAAAGTATTTCAAGAAATTATACGATTTCAAGTATTTCGAGCAATTACAGGGTTTCAAGTATTTCAAGCAATTGTATTGTTTAAAATTTTTCAAGAAATTATACGGTTTCGACTATTTCAACCAAGTATATGGTTTCAAGTGTTTAAAGAAATTATGCGGTTTCAAGTATCTAAATAAATTATACGGCTTCAAGTATTCAAGAAATTGTATAGTTTCAAGTATTTCAAGAAATTATATGGTTTCCAGTAACGAATAAAAATAAATCTTGGAAAACAAGGAACTATTTCTAGTACAAATAATTTGCTGATAGTTATAAAGTTTCAAGTATTCCTATCAAATACTAATAATTTTCAAAAGGATTTATTTGACACTTAGATGGGACTTTAAAAAGTACTACTACTCCGGGTAAGGTGGAATTGGAATTAATAACAAAAGGGGCCGGAATCTTTTGGGTCCAATGTCATATTATTCAATTTTCATTATATAATAAACAGAAAAAAGATGAAGGTAAAGATCTTGCTATTAAGTTGAAAAAATATTCTTTAAAAAACGGTGAGTAGACATTTGAGATTTTTAGTGAAATTCATTCATCTGAGTCATGTTATTAGAAAAAAAAATAGAGCTGGTTTTCATGAGCCTGAAATAACTAGCCACGGGATTTTTTCCTCGTGTAACATTACTATGAAAAATGTCAACAAAATGTATCAAAATCAATATTTTAAGGGATAAAAAATAAAAAAAAGCGATAAAAGTTAGTGATTTAAAATAATTATTCACGATGAGTCAAGTCAAGTCGTTGAGTTCAAACCAAAGTGATAGATTTATAAGGTGTTCAGAGAAAAAATTTTATTATTTCGAAAAAGATGAATTCTTTCGGCTGAGCCCGATAACTCCTATCCCTGGAGATGACAGTGATATATATATATATATATATATATATATATAGTGGCCCGAAAGTCAGTTTCAAAGTAGATAGAGCATGCATTTGCGAAGAGACAAATGAAGTCATTCATCATTCATCATCTTTCATAATTAAATCAATCAATTTTCAAAATGAAATTGGTTCCAAAATCCGTGACGTGTCTCGGTTTTTTTTACGTAAAATGTCTAAAAAATGAGAACACCGTAAAATAAAGTAACTCTCGAAAGAACTTGATAATCGTTAAACCTTAAAGAACATTAGAAACATATTTTAGTCATATTTCTTTCAAAGGATAACTGACCCAATAAAATTGTTTTTTACCGTGTGATTTAATGTATATTTGTTGTCAGTTTTTCGATGTAAATATTCTATTGAACTGTATATAAAATTTTTAATGTGTTTTTATTATATTCTAAATTATTTTAGCATTTTTTAGTGTTTATTCTTTATGCTTGTTCTTTATTTTATTTATATTTCAAATGAAAAATTAATTTATTCTACCCAATTTAGCAACATTTAATAAACATTCAATATTTCAGATCTAGTAAATTTTGAATGATTATACTTTGATCGACTTCACCCCAATCAATACATTTTTCGAGGGAGATAACTATCAACTGTTAAATAGCCCTTCATGTATTTGAATTTAATTATAATATCATCATCAAGCTATGCTGATGGCACAGAATAGATTATTATATGAATCTAAAAAAAACCGTCTCAGTTGTAAGCTCCCACAGATGTCCTTTAAGCAAGTATAAGAATTTATTTCAAATAACAGAATGACTGACCCCGTGTGGCAAATTAACAGCAACTTTGGCTCTTTCTGAAAGGAGAAGGGAGAAGTGGGCCCAGACAATAGGGTACCAAGGTCTCCCCTGACCATTTGCTTCATTAACCTTCAAAACTCCAGTGCACCTTCGGATGTTGGTTTGGAAAGCATTGAAAAAGATAGCCAGCCGAAAGGTATTTGTCTCTGGTTCTCCTTTTAACCGTTAAAAGTAACTAAATTGACTAGGAGCTATCCGAAAAATTCAACTGAAAGTCTACGAAACAGAAAATTCACTTAAATTCAACTGAACAGCAAAACCCAAGAACTCGACTAAAAGTCAACTTTACAGAAAACTCAACTAAAATTAAATGCTGAAAATTCAACCAAAAAGATTCAACGAAACCACAAAGTCTACAAAATTCAAAGAACTTTGTTTAACGAAAACTCGCTCACAGATAATTCCCGCAAATTACAATAAGTTTGCAACACTTTATCATTTCTATCTTTGGTTTCTTTACATAAATTTTTAAAAAAACTTTGTCGTCTGTATTATCTTTTTGAATCATCCGATCTAGAAAGCTGTGGAACATAGAGTTTGAAATTACCCACTAAAACCCAATATATTCCCAATATATTGAAAGCTTGGTAGTTTACCCATATATTGCGGAATTTTTATCACTATTTCCCTTTACAAGTTATTATTCCTGTGTGTTTGATACTTTATTAGGACTGATTCAGAATCAAAGATCAAAAGGAATGATTCGGTGAATGAAAAAAATATTGACTTTTTCTTAACGGATAAAATAGCTAAAAGTATCTGCCAAGAGCGATGAAGGATAGGGACGGATGGAGAGAGAGAGAGAGAGAGAGAGAGAGAGAGAGAGAGAGAGAGAGAGAGAGAGAGAGAGAGAGAGACTCTTTACTATCAGTACAACTTGATGATGACGATAATGATTTCAGCCAAGTAAAATTAAAAAAAGCAAACGTAAGTATAATTTCACAAGCACTTTTCGTTGAAACATTCTACTTCGAAAGATATTTCATTGATCGGTTTTCCATCGAACACTGAAACAACATTTTATTAAATAACACTTTATCGAACTCTGAAACGACTTGACATCAAATGACATTTTATCGAACGACATTTCAACAAACACTGAAACACGACTTGTCATCAAAGGACATTTTATCGAACGACATTTCAACAAACACTGAAACGACTTGTCATCAAAGGACATTTTATGGAACAACATTTCATCGAACAACGAAACGACTTGACATCAATTGACATTTTATCGAATGACATTTTTTCGAACATCAAAACAACTTAAGATCAGATAACAATTTCTCGAAAAGCTTTTTATCGAACGTCATTCCATCAAAAGGACTTTGTCCTGAATAAGATTTTACTGATCGATTTTCTATCGAACATTAAAACGACTTTACATCAAATGACATTTTACTGAACGATTTTTCCTCAAACAAATTTTCATAGAACGTTATTGCATCAAAATGACTTTGTCATGAATAAGATTTTACTGATCGATTTTCTATCGAACATTAAAACGACTTTACATCAAATGACATTTTACTGAACGATTTTTCCTCAAACAATTTTTCATAGAACGTTATTGCATCAAAATGACTTTGTCATGAATAAGATTTTACTGATCGATTTTCTATCGAACATTAAAACGACTTTACATCAAATGACATTTTACTGAACGATTTTTCCTCAAACAATTTTTCATAGAACGTTATTGCATCAAAATGACTTTGTCATGAATAAGATTTTACTGATCGATTTTCTATCGAACATTAAAACGACTTTACATCAAATGACATTTTACTGAACGATTTTTCCTCAAACAATTTTTCATAGAACGTTATTGCATCAAAATGACTTTGTCATGAATAACATTTTATCGAATAACATTTGACATTGAAATGTCATTTTATCAAATGACATTTGACAACTTATCTGTCTAAACGACTTTTTATCTTGCGTCTTAAAAAACAAACATTTTTTCCAAGTATTATTATTAGTAGTAGTTGTACTATTTTATTTCTTTGAGAGCTTTTCACACCAGAGTTCGCTGATGGCTTTTTTCTGGAGTTTGAGTGACAAGAAGTCTCATTAAATCTTTAGGACACTTCTCCATATTCTGGCTAATCTGAGCGAGTCTCCACTTGTCCTCTTATTTCCAAGTCTTCGAGTCCCTTTGCCAATCCTTTGGGGATTGCTCCAAGTGCACCAATTATAATTGGTATCATAGTCACCTTTATATTCATTATTATTTTTATTTCTCTGGCAAGGTCTACAAATATATTTCTCGTTTCGCTTTCTTTTAATTTTACCCTGTCGTCTGCAAGGACGGCAAAATCCATTATTCAGCAGGTTCTCTTTTTTGTTGACTATCAGTAGGTCTGGTCGTCTGGCCGAGATTAGCTGATCCATTTGTATCTCAAAATCCCTGAGAACTTTGTGTGTCTCATTTTCATTTCGGATTATGGGTTGTGCATATACCACTTGTTCATATGGTTAAATTTCAATTTTTTGCACAATTCCCAGTGAATCACCTTCACCACCCATTCGTGTCTAGTCTTATATTCTTTTTACGCTAGTTTGCTGCATTCGCTTGTAATGTGATTGATCTTTTTGCGTCTCTCACCACATTACCTAGATTTCCTATTTTGTTGCGTCTTATCTATTTTGCTTTAACCTAGTTGGTCCTTATGGCGTTGTTTTGTGCTGCTATTTGAAGATATTCTTCTTGTTATTATTTACTCCTTTAGAGTTTTTCACATCAGTGTTAGCTGATAGTTTTTCACAGGAGTTTGAGTGACAGCAAGTCTCTTCAAGTCTCCAGGATTCGTCTCAGGATTCTGGCCGTTCTTTGCAATGCTGTCGTTTGGATAGTCTCTACTCGTCCGCCAACTTTCGAGTCCTCCAAGCCTTTTAATAATCCTTTAGTTATTGTGCCTAACGCACTAATCACAATTGGCACAATCGTTACTTTCATGTTCCACAGCCTTTTCAATTCTCTAGCAAGGTCGAGGTACTTATCCTTCTTTTCACTTTCCTTCAGTTTTCTTCTGTGGTCCGCCGGGACAGCAAGGTCGACAATTTTGCAGATTCTCTTTTTTTTGTTGTTGATCATTATGAGGTCTGATCTTCTGTCCAGGATTAAGTAATCCGTTTGTATGTTAAAGTCCCATATTTCACTCCTAGCGATGTTTTTTTTATAACCAGCGTTAATTGGTAATCTTTCACTGGAGTCTAAGTAACCACAAATCTCTTCATGCTTTCAGAACTATTGTGAATATTTTATCCGATTTTAACACTGCTATGGTCTGTATGGTTTCGATTCTTCCTCTGATTTCCACTTCCGTCGGTCTCTTTTCCAAGACGTTGGGGACTGTTCCTAGTGCACCAGTTACAATTGGCATCACTGTAACCTTCATGTTCCACAGCTTTTTCAGCTCTCTTGCAAGATCCATGTACTTGTCTATCTTTTCAATTTATTTCATGTCCATTCTGTTGTTCGCTGTAATAGCAACTATTATATTTTCAATAATCACAATGTCCGTATTTTTATTTTTATTTTTCAGAAACACTGGTCCGTAATAACAATCTACGGAAAGGAGACGATATCTGAAACTCACAGCTGCACCCTCTTCCTATTAAAATGCGAAACTGGATAGGAAGTAAACTTTCTTCATTTTCTTAATGCTGATCCCCCCAAAAAACTCTTAAGCGTATATAGTTCTCATGAGGGACTATGTACATTCTGGTACAACATATTGGACCAAGTCGAGAAACAGAATATACATCAAACTTTAAGGTATCGAATCAACTAAAAGTTTTATTGACAAGAATTTAAACTTGTTCAAGAAACACGAAACAACCCCCCCAAAAAACAAAACAAAAAATAAAACAAAAAAATTTAAAAAAAAGAAAAAAAGAAAAAAATTATTTTTCATTGAATTTTATCTTGTAAAGATCAATAACATAAAAAAAATAAATTATGGTCGGATTTCGAATGAGCATGCGGGCTACGTTTTTCATAACGGCCCTTATTTTAACTTCCATTGTTCTATACCTCGTTCTTCCTTCTCACGAAGAAAAACAACCTTTCAAAAATCCAATGACTAAACTGGAAATTACATTCTTGATGGACACAATAGCCACTCTGAGTAGAGCACTGGACGTTGCGAACATCACGTACTTCCTCTATGGTACCAGTCTCTTAGGCTCCTTCCGGCACCACGGTCAGGTACCATGGGATGATAGCTTCGCCGTTATGGTCAACGGTTCGCAGCGTCATCTTGTGGATAATACTCTACGGGCTTTTGACTATAGCTTTGACCTGTATGCGCCGGATATGAGCTTGGGGAAACCGTGGAGGTATTTCCACAAAATGATAGGCCGATCAACTCTGCCCCAACACCCGTACGGATGGCCGAACGCAGCGATATATTTCTTTGCAGAGAACTCGACGCACATTTGGAACGAGCTGCCAGAAGAAGGCGAAAAGTCGGTCTTCCGCAAGGACAAAGTGTTTCCCCTTCGGCGACGACCGTTCTCCTCGCTGCGTCTCTTCACGCCGTGCGACCCCCGTCACGTGATCGACATGCGTGACCTGCAGGAATGTCGCTCGAGTCGGAAGTGGCACAAATTTGAGCGGCCGCTGCCTACAAATACCTGGCTGAGCATTCCCTGCGAAAAACTTTGGTGGAAATTTCCGTTCGTTTATCGAGTACGACATTCCCGAGGTTGGCACGAGAGTCTTAAAGTCGGTGATTATATGATGCACACAATTAGGATGGGAGAATATTGTTAAGGCACAAACACATACACACGCATACACACTCATACATAAACACATAATACACTTTGCTTTATTTATAAATGATAAGTGCTCAATATCGGCCATAGAGCATACGTAGATCTAAAGCAGTCTGGGCAAACTGTGGCCCACAGGCCATATGTAGCTCGCGGCGCTTTCTGAATGGCCCATCTAAACATCAACTTTTTTTTTTATAGAAAAGATCTTCTCAGTAAAGAGAAAAAATTGAATTTTCTCAATTTCTTAGGCGGATGCTTAAGAATTTGGCATTCTGTTGTGAAAATGGTTGAGATACATTCAACGTAATGTAATGCAATCAGCTTCATGAAAAAAAAAAAAAGTTGCTCGTGCAATATCTAAAAAAAATAGCGTAAACACTGTCAAGTTTGCTTGGTGACTGTCAGTTTCTCGCCTTTGTGATCATCAAACCAAGAACTCTTAAGAGTTACCAAGCACTATAGGTTCTGTGTCTACACGCTTCAAACCTGTATATATATATATATATATAAGTTTGGAAGAAGAGTCTTTAAAAATGCATTTGCTTCTGGAATGGAAGATTTTCTGAAGTGAATGAAAATTTACTTAAAAATCTTGGACTGATGAGTTATTCCCCTTTAACAAAACCCTGCTAACAAAAACTATTCCTAATCAGGTATTTATTCGGCTCCCCATGAAGCTAAACTATGCCACAAACTTGGTTTAATGTTAGGTACTCTGCAAAAAGCGAACATTTTAATGGACGGTTTTAAAAAATTGCTTAGCTTTCCCCTTCAGGAGCGCCTCTGGCATCGGACAATAAACCCGGCCAGCCCCTACCTCTGTTAGGCGTTGGGGTGGCCGCTTACCTGGAGAATAGGAATCCTAGAACTAAGTTATTATTTTATTTTACCCAGGTTCGAATTCTACATCACCATACGCTGAATACATTTCCTCGTTGTGGTGCAATGGCTAGCAAACATATTGCAGTACTTCACTAGCGAGATCGATTCTCAGTGAATGTCTTATCATATTTACCAACCCCTCCGCTCGGGCAGGATATGACACAAGGCCAGTTTTTTAAGCGGTGTTTAACAGATTTGAATTCAGAGTTTTTCCTTCTCCTAGACTAGTTGCCTCACCAAGGCTGAAGAACCTAGTCTGCCGTACTATTTACCTATAGCTGGAGGGAGAATAATTGGATTCATACCTTTCCCAAGGGTATTAGTGCTATGTGAAATGCAATCAGTTTCGTCCAGGATTTGAACTCGTGTCGCCATGAATGTCTTATACCTTTGATCTTGAACCACAATTAAGCTATGCTTGGCATATATTAACCTGTCTCTTCCGACACGGGCAGGATGCGACCGATGGTCAGTTTTTAAGCAGAATTCTCCTAGTTTGAATTCTGAGTTTTCCTTCTTGACCAGTCTCCGTACCAAAACTCAAGAGCCCGGTCTGCCCTGTTACTTACTCATATTTTGGTGGTGGTGGTGGTTGAGGAGGAGAGAAGAGATGGATTCAGATATTTTTTTAAATGCATTAACGCAAAGTAAATATGCAAACAGTCCCATCTAGAATTAGAAAACTCGTCGAGTCCGTTTCTTACAAAATTATGCTTAGTAATATCTACCGGAACGTATATACGAAACTGAAGTACTTGGGACCCAGATTCCGGAGACTGCTAACGCTTGTAGCTCACCTAAATATCAAATATAAATTTAACATTAAATATTAAATATAAATTTTAAATATAAATAAATTTTAGATATAAATATAAAACAATATATAAGTATAAATATTAAATATAAATTTTCTTTCTATCGGTGTAAATATATTGGGTGCCTTGAGTGGTGTGATGGTTAACCAGTTCATCTCATAGACAATTGAAAGTGATTTTGATTCTCACTGAGTGCTTTATTCTTCTGACTTTGTGCCCAGTCAGTGCCTATAAATATAACTTTCTTCTCTAAGTGCTTAATTATCACTCTCTTTCTATATATTATTAACTTTAAACCCGCTGTCATTTGTATGTCTTTAATCCGTCCCCAGATTTCCAATTCTTCTAATCTCTTCGCAAGTGCCTTCGGGACTCTTCCAAGTGCAACGATAATGATTGGTACGATTCTTACCTTTCTTATTCCATTTTTTTTTTCAATCAAAGAAAAATTACTTTTTTTGGTAAGATCTAGGATTTTCTTTTACTGTTTTCCCTACTTTTATTTTCTCCATTTTTATCATTTTAAAATGCATTTGTTTCTGGGGAGGTAGCTTTTCTGAAGGGGACTAAAATTTTTTCTTAAAACAATTAGGACTGATATGTTATCTCTCTTTGAAAAACCCTTGTAAATAAACATTATTGTTTATCAGGTATTTATTCGGCTCCCGCGAGGCCAAAATGTGACATTGTGGTTTACGGGAACATCAAATTTCATTAATTGATATTTAAAATTTTTTTTTTCTCCCACCGATTTGATCTCCAAGTTTGAACTGGGTAAGCCACCTGAATTTGCACAGTTCCCAGTGGATCATCAACGCTTCTTTCTTACTGACTCTTTTACTACTCTTCTAACTAATTCTTTCTTCTATCGGCAAGTTTGATAATTTTTGGCCATCAAAAATAAATTTTAACTTGGAATAAAAAAAAAGGAAAAAAAAAGAAAAAACCGAAAAGAAAAGAAAACAAAACGAGAAAAAAAAAGAAAAAAAGAAAAAAGAAGAAAAACCGAAAAAAAAGAAAAAAAAAAGAAAAAAAAAAAGAAGAAAAACAAAATAAAACAAATCAAGGAACAAAACTTTCGCTTCTCCAAACATTGTCCTGATTAAAACATCACGATTTTTTCTTGAAGAGGACGAACAGAATATTTAATGGGATCAGGAATCTGATGGAGTTTAAAATGCAAAAGAAATTATTATTCTTTTTAAGATCTATTCTCTGATTTTCTTTTTTCTACATCCCTCTATTTATTTTAATTATATTTTACCCCCACCTGCTCTATACTTGACTTTTTCCGACACAACCACCTTGTCTATCGTTCAATTTCTTCCTCAACACATCTATCTAAATAGCTTCCGACATACTTCCTCTCTCTATACTTAACTGACCCATCTGCTATTCGCGCCGGGTGGGTGATATTAATTTGATCACCTGATCTCAAAGGGCTTCCCTCCAGGCAGTACTTGCTTAAAAGGGTTGAGTTCATTGCTTGACTCCAGAGGCACGCCTAAAGGTGAATGGCAAGGGAACCAAGCATTTTTGTAACGGCCATGAATGTCTCGATTCGTACATGATTCTTCCCCCTATGAATTGACTTCATACTTTTTATAAAGATTACTTTCTGGCATATCCACCACTCTGTGAGCTAAACTTCCACATGCACTCTCCCACTATATTTTACGATCTTTTTTTCTCCAACCATTCTCTCTATATGCTTAGCTATCTTCCACGCACCCTCTCAAAATGCTTAACTTTTCTCTCAATCTTAACTATCTTTCTTCCACAAAACTTCTCTCCCTATCTTAACTATCTTTCTTCCACAAAACTTCTCTCCCTATCTTAACTATCTTTCTTCCACAAAACTTCTCTCTCTATCTTAACTATCTTTCTTCCACAAAACTTCTCTCTCTATCTTTTTATCGCACTCTCACTCTCAGCAGATAACTTTCTTCCACACACCTGCCGTTATATTAATTATTTTATTTCACCCCCTCTCTCCATATACTTTCTTTCTTTCTTTCTTTCTTTCTTTCTTTCTTTCTTTCTTTCTTTCTTTCTTTCTTTCTTCTGACATACAACAATGTAAAAAAATCAATTTTTGGCTATAAAGGAACACAATTTCAACTTTGACATCTTAATATATCCCCCGCCTAAAAAAGCCTAAAACAAAAAGAGAAAAAAAAAATAAATTGAAAGACAAAACAAAAACAGAAAACACATGACTTGACCAACACATCGCGGAAAAAATCATGCATTCTCATGTTAACTCAATTTGTCTCGTGTTTGTTACAGAGGATCCAGTGACAGTAAGCCTCCCCAAGTCCCTAGTATCTCCTTAGATTCCCATCGATTCCAACACTGCCGTGATTTGGACAGCGACATTTTTGTTATATTCACATTCTTTCAATTTTTTTGCTTTTATTATAGAAATAACCCTAAATGTTATGTTTTCTCCTTGTTCAGATTTCGGGTGTAGTCCTTGTGTTTTCTTTAATTTTTTCGTATTATTATCAATATTGTTAAATAAAAGATAATCTGAATATATATTTACCTATTTTCTCGTCTGTTGTTTTGTATTTCCCTCGGACAAATGTCAATAATGTTGGTGATATCAGCTGAGGATGATCGGAAAATGAGGTGACGATCAAAAAAGGAAAAAATAAGTGTTTGTGAAGGTAAAAAAACAACAAAAAAGAAAAAAAAAAAACAGCAAAAAGCCCCCCCCCCAAAAAAAAAAACAAAAAAAAAAAACAAACAACAGAAGACAAAGAATAAAACAAAACAAAGCAATAATCAAAATAAAAACAAAACAAAACAACCTCCACCCAAATAAAACAAAACTAAAACCAAACAAAACCAAACCAATCAAAACAAAACAGAATAAAATTTACCAACTCTTTTTTGTTTTTGGGTGTTTACACGACGTTTTAATGGGTACATTTTCCGAGCCCTGTCGGTTGTGTCTGTAGAATACGTTGACAGTACAACTGCAAAAGGGTGCTGTCAGCGTATTTGAAAGCGGCCATAAATTGGTTTCGGTATAGGATCCTGATGGCTGAGCAGTTATTGATCTTGCAAGCAAAATGGTCACGTAACTTGCAACACTCCACTTTGACCCTTGCTGGGCTAGACAAACGGTCGGAGGGATTCGATCCGATCAATCGACTTGTCACGTCAAGCTGTAGCACCTACATGATAGTTCTGACTTTATTCTTCAAATTGTTCTTGTAGAAAACATGTAACCAACTCTATTTCATCTTAAATTTACTTGAAGACAACGGCTGAGTTACGCTTGGATGGCAATAGTTGAAACCCTTTAAACTGTGTTTAAACAAATATTGAATAGAATTATTAGTGTTTGATAGCAATGCTTGAAACAATTTAGTGTCATGAATATGACATAAAACAGAACCGGATGGTGATTTTGGGGAATGTGGAGTACACCTTGAGTAGCATTACTCCTTGGTCAACTCTGACCTAGAGTAGTATTACCTGTTAAGGACTCATTAAGGGTCTAATAGAACTATCCAGTTTAGGGATTATTATTATCATTAGTCATAAAGAATCAAATAGAACTCATCAGTCTGGGGATTATTATTATTATTAGTCATTGAAAGTCAAATGGAACTATCCAGTCTAGGGATTATCATTAATATTAGTCATAAAGAATCAAATAGAATCTGGATAATTATTATTTATATTAGTCCTTAAGGGACAAATAGAACTATCCAATCTGGACATTATTATTATCATTAGTCATTAAGAGTCAAAAACAACTATCCAGTCTAAGGATTATTATTATAATTATTATTATCATTAGTCATTAAGGGTCAAAAACAACTATCCAGTCTAAGGATTATTATTATAATTATTATTATCATTAGTCATTAAGGGTCAAAAACAACTATCCAGTCTAAGGATTATTATTATTATTATTAGTCATTAAGGGTCAAAAATAACTATTCAGTCTAAGGATTATTATTATGATTATTATCATTATTAGTCATTAAGGGTCAAAAAGAACTATCCAGTCTAAGCATATTATTATTATTATTATTAGTCATTAAGGGTCAAAAACAACTATGCAGTCTAAGGATTATTATTATTATTATTTTTAGTCATTAAGGGTCAAAAATAACTATTCAGTCTAAGGATTATTATTATGATTATTATTATTATCATTAGTCATTAAGGGTCAAAAAGAACTATTCAGTCTAAGGATTATTATTATGATTATTATTATTATCATTAGTCATTAAGGGTCAAAAACAACTATTCAGACTAAGGATCTTGATTATTATTATTATTATTAGTCATTAAGGGTCAAAAAGAACTATTCAGTCTCAGTATTATTATCATGATTATTATTATTATCATTAGTCATTAAGGGTAAAAAAGAACTATTCAGTCTAAGGATTATTATTATGATTATTATTATTATCATTATTCATTAAGGGTCAAAAAACTATTCAGTCTAAGGATTATTATTATGATTATTATTATTATCATTAGTCATTAAGGGTCAAAAACAACTATTCAGACTAAGGATTTTTATTATTATTATTATTATTAGTCATTAAAGGTCAAAAACAACTATTCAGTCTAAGGATTATTATTATGATTATTATTTTTATCATCAGTCATTATGGGTCAAAAAGAATTATTCAGTCTAAGGATTATTATTATGATTATTATTATTATCATTAGTCATTAAGGTTCAAAAAGAACTATTCAGTCTAAGGATTATTATTATGATTATTATTATAATCATTAGTCATTAAGGGTCAAAAACAACTATTCAGTCTAAGGATTATTATTATGATTATTATTATTATCATTAGTCATTAAGTGTCAAAAAGAACAATTCAGTCTAAGGATTATTATTATGATTATAATTATTATCATTAGTCATTAAGGGTCAAAAAGATCTATTCAGTCTAAGGATTATTATTATGATTATTATTATTATCATTAGTCATTAAGGGTCAAAAACAACTATCCAGTCTAAGGATTATTATTATGATTATTATTATCATTAGTCATTAAGGGTCAAAAAGAACTATACAGTCTAAGGATTATTATGATTATTATTATTATCATTAGTCTTTAAGGGCCAAAAACAACTATCCAGTCTAAGGATTATTATTATGATTATTATTATTATCATTAGTCATTAAGGGTCAAAAAGAACTATTCAGTCTGAGGATTATTATTATGATTATTATTATTATCAATAGTCATTAAGGGTCAAAAAGAAATATTCAGTCTAAGGATTATTATTATGATTATTATTATTATCATTAGTCATTAAGGGTCAAAAAGATCTATTCAGTCTAAGGATTATTATTATGATTATTATTATTATCATTAGTCATTAAGGGTCAAAAAGAACTATTCAGTCTAAGGATTATTATTATAATTATTATTATCATTAGTCATTAAGGCTCAAAAAGAACTATACAGTCTAAGGATTATTATGATTATTATTATTATCATTAGTCATTTAGGGTCAAAAACAACTATCCAGTCTAAGGATTTTTATTATGATTATTATTATCATCATTAGACATTATGGGTCAAAAAGAACTATTCAGTTTAAGGATTATTATTATGATTATTATTATTATCATTAGTCTTTAAGGGTCAAAAAGAACTATTCAGTCTAAAGATTATTATTATGATTATTATTATTATCATTAGCCATTAAGGTTCAAAAAGAACTATTCAGTCTAAGGATTATTATTATTATTATTATTATTAGTCATTAAGGGTCAAAAGAACTATTCAGTCTAAGGATTATTATTATGATTATTATTATCATTAGTCATTAAGGGTCAAAAAGTACAATTCAGTCTAAGGATTATTATTATGATTATTATTATTATCATTAGTCATTAAGAGTCAAAAAGAACTATTCAGTCTAAGGATTATTATTATGATTATTATTATTATCATTAGTCATTATTGGTAAGAAAGAATTATACAGTCTCAGGATTATTATGATTATTATTATTATCATTAGTCTTTAAGGGCCAAAAACAACTATCCAGTCTAAGGATTATTATTATTATTATTATCATTAGTCATTAAGGGTCAAAAAGAACTATTCAGTCTAAGGATTATTATTATGATTATTATTATTATCATTAGTCATTAAGGGTCAAAAAGAATTATTGAGTCTAATGATTATTATTATGATTATTATTATTATCATTAGTCATTAAGGGTAAAAAAGAACTATTCAGTCTAAGGATTATTATGATGATTATTATTATTATCATTAGCCATTAAGGGTCAAAAACAACTATTCAGTCTAAGGATTATTATTATGATTATTATTATTATCATTAGTCATTAAGGGTAAAAAACAACTATCCAGTCTAAGGATTATGATTATTATTATTATCATTAGTCATTAAGGGTCAAAAAGAACTATTCAGTCTAAGGATTATTATCATGATTATTATCATTATCATTAGTCATTAAGGGTAAAAAAGAACTATTCAGTCTAAGGATTATTATTATGATTATTATTATTATCATTAGTCATTAAGGGTCAAAAACAACTATTCAGTCTACGGATTATTATTATGATTATTATTATTATCATTAGTCATTAAGGGTCAAAAACAACTATCCAGTGTAAGGATTTTTATTATTATTAATATTATTAGTCATTAAGTGTCATAAAGAACTATTCAGTCTAAGGATTATTATTATGATTATTATTATCATCATTAGTCATTAAGGGTCAAAAAGAACTATTCAGTCTAAGGATTATTATTATGATTATTATTATTATCATTAGTCATTAAGGGTCAAAAAGAATTATTCAGTCTAAGGATTATTATTATGATTATTATTATTATCAATAGTCATTAAGTGTCAAAAAGAACTATTCAGTCTAAGGATTATTATTATGATTATTATTATTATCATTAGTCATTAAGGGTCAAAAAGAACTATTCAGTCTAAGGATTATTATTATGATTATTATTATTATCATTAGTCATTAAGGGTCAAAAACAACTATTCAGTCTAAGGATTATTATTATAATTATTATTATCATTAGTCATTAAAGGTCAAAAAGAACTATACAGCCTAAGGATTATTATGATTATTATTATTATCATTAGTCATTAAGGGTCAAAAACAACTATCCAGTCTGAGGATTTTTATTATTATTATTATTATTAGTCATTAAGGGTCATAAAGAACTATTCAGTCTAAGGATTATTATTATGATTATTATTATCATCATTAGTCATTAAGGGACAAAAAGAACTATTCAGTCTAAGGATTATTATTATGATTATTATTATTATCATTAGTCATTAAGGGTCAAAAAGAACTATTCAGTCTAAGGATTATTATTATGATTATTATTATTATCATTAGTCATTAAGGGTAAAAAAAAACTATTCAGTCTAAGGATTATTATTATAATTATTATTATCATTAGTCATTAAAGCTCAGAAAGAACTATACATCTAAGGATTATTATGATTATTATTGTTATCATTAGTCATTAAGGGTCAAAAACAACTATCCAGTCTAAGGATTTTTATTATTATTATTATTATTAGTCATTAAGGGTCATAAAGAACTATTCAGTCTAAGGATTATTATTATGATTATTATTATCATCATTAGTCATTAAGGGTCAAAAACAACTATTCAGTCTAAGGATTATTATTATTATTATTATCATTAGTCACTAAGTGTCAAAAAGAACTATTCAGTCTAAGGATTATTATTATGATTATTATTATTATCATTAGTCATTAAGGGTCAAAAAGTACTATTCAGTCTAAGGATTATTATTATGATTATTATTATTATCATTAGTCATTAAGAGTCAAAAACAACTATCCAGTCTAAGGATTATTATTATGATTATTATTATTATCATTAGTCATTAAGGGTAAAAAAGAACTATTCAATCTAAGGATTATTACTATGATTATTATTCTTATCATTAGTCATTAAGGGTCAAAAAGAACGATTCAGTCTAAGTATTATTATTATGATTATTATTATTATCATTAGTCATTAAGGGTAAAAATAACTATTCTGTCTAAGGATTATTATGATTATTATGATTATCATTAGTCATTAAGGGTCAAAAACAACTATCCAGTGTAAGGATTTTTATTATTATTATTATTAGTAGTAGTAATTAAGGGTCAAAAAGAACTATCCAGTCTAAGGATTATTATTATTATTATTATTATTATCATTAGTCATTAAGTGTCAAAAAGAACTATTCAGTCTAAGGATTATTATTATGATTATTATTTTTATCATTAGTCATTAAGGGTCAAAAACAACAATACAGCGTAAGGATTTTTATTATTATTACTATTATTATTATTATTATTAGTAATTAAGTGTAAAAAATAACTATCCAGTCTAAGGATTATTATTATTATGATTATTATTATCATTAGTCATTAAGGGTAAAAAAGAACTATTCAGTCTAAGGATTATTATTATGATTATTATTATTATCATTAGTCATTAAGGGTCAAAAACAACTATTCAGTCTAAGGATTATTATTATGATTATTATTATTATCATTAGTCATTAAGGGTCAAAAATAACTATCTAGTCTAAGGATTATTATTATAATTATTATTATCATTAGTCATTAAGGCTCAAAAAGAATTATACAGTCTAAGGATTATTATGATTATTATTGTTATCGTTAGTCATTAAGGGTCAAAAACAACTATCCAGTTTAAGGATTTTTATTATTATTATTATTATTATTATTAGTCATTGAGGGTCATAAAGAACTATTCAGTCAAAGGATTATTATTATGATTATTATTTTCATCATTAGTCATTAAGGGTCAAAAAGAACTATTCAGTCTAAGGATTATTATTATTATTATTATCATTAGTCACTAAGTGTCAAAAAGAACTATTCAGTCTAAGGATTATTATTATGATTATTACTATTATCATTAGTCATTAAGGGACAAAAAGTACTATTCTGTCTAAGGATTATTATTATGATTAATATTATTATCATTAGTCATTAAGAGTCAAAAACAACAATCCAGTCTAAGGATTATTATTATGATTATTATTATTATCATTAGTCATTAAGTGTAAAAAAGAACTATTCAATCTAAGGATTATTACTATGATTATTATTCTTATCATTAGTCATTAAGGGTCAAAAAGAACTATTCAGTCTAAGGATTATTATTATGATTATTATTATTATCAATAGTCATTAAGTGTCAAAAAGAACTATTCAGTCTAAGGATTATTATTATGATTATTATTATTATCATTAGTCATTAAGCGTAAAAATAACTATTCAGTCTAAGGATTATTATTATGATTATTATTATTATCATTAGTCATTAAGGGTAAAAAAGAACTATTCAGTCTAAGGATTATTATTATGATTATTATTATTATCATTAGTCATTAAGTGTCAAAAACAACTATTCAGTCTAAGGATTATTATTATGATTATTATTATTATCATTAGTCATTAAGGGTCAAAAAGAACTATTCAGTCTAAGGATTATTATTATAATTATTATTATCATTAGTCATTAAAGCTCAAAAAGAATTATACAGTCTAAGGATTATTATGATTATTATTGTTATCATTAGTCATTAAGGGTCAAAAACAAATATCCAGTTTAAGGATTTTTATTATTATTATTATTATTATTAGTCATTAAGGGTCATAAAGAACTATTCAGTCTAAGGATTATTATTATGATTATTATTTTCATCATTAGTCATTAAGGGTCAAAAAGAACTATTCAGTCTAAGGATTATTATTATTATTATTATCATTAGTCACTAAGTGTCAAAAAGAACTATTCAGTCTAAGGATTATTATTATGATTATTATTATTATCATTAGTCATTAAGGGTCAAAAAGTACTATTCAGTCTAAGGATTATTATTATGATTATTATTATTATCATTAGTCATTAAGAGTCAAAAACAACAATCCAGTCTAAGGATTATTATTATGATTATTATTATTATCATTAGTCATTAAGTGTAAAAAAGAACTATTCAATCTAAGGATTATTACTATGATTATTATTCTTATCATTAGTCATTAAGGGTCAAAAAGAACTATTCAGTTTAAGGATTATTATTATGATTATTATTATTATCAATAGTCATTAAGTGTCAAAAAGAACTATTCAGTCTAAGGATTATTATTATGATTATTATTATTATCATTAGTCATTAAGGGTAAAAATAACTATTCGGTCTAAGGATTATTATGATTATCATTAGTCATTAAGGGTCAAAAACAACTATACAGTGTAAGGATTTTTATTATTATTATTATTATCATGAGTCTTTAAGGGCCAAAAACAACTATTCAGTCTAAGGATTATTATTATGATTATTATTATTATCATTAGTCATTAAGGGTCAAAAAGAATTATTCAGTCTAAGGATTATTATTATGATTATTATTATTATCATTAGTCATTAAGGGTAAAAAATAACTATTCAGTTTAAGGATTATTATTATGATTATTTTTATTATCATTAGTCATTAAGGGTCAAAAACAACTATTCAGTCTAAGGATTATTATTATGATTATTATTATTATCATTAGTCATTAAGGGTCAAAAAGAACTATTCAGTCTAAGGATTATTATTATAATTATTATTATCATTAGTCATTAAGGCTAAAAAAGAACAATACAGTCTAAGGATTATTATGATTATTATTATTATCATTAGTCCTTAAGGGTCAAAAACAACTATCCAGTCTAAGGATTTTTATTATTATTATTATTATTAGTCATTAAGGGTCATAAAGAACTATTCAGTCTAAGGATTATTATTATGATTATTATTATCACCATTAGTCATTAAGGGTCAAAAACAACTATTCAGTGTAAGGATTATTATTATGATTATTATTATTATCATTAGTGATTAAGGGTCAAAAAGAACTATTCAGTCTAAGGATTATTATTATAATTATTATTATTATCATTGCTCATTAAGGGTAAAAATAACTATTCAGTCTAAGGATTATTATGATTATTATGATTATCATTTGTCATTAAGGGTCAAAAACAACTATCCAATGTAAGGATTTCTATTATTATTATTATTATTATTAGTCATTAAGGGTCAAAAAGAACTATTCAGTCTAAGGATTATTATTATAATTATTATTATCATTAGTCATTAAACCTCAGAAAGAACTATACAGTCTAAGGATTATTATGATTATTATTGTTATCATTTGTCATTAAGGGTCAAAAACAACTATCCAGTCTAAGGATTTTTATTATTATTATTATTAATAGTCATTAAGTGTCATAAAGAACTATTCAGTCTAAGGATTATTATTATTATTATTATCATTAGTCATTAAGTTTCAAAAAGAACTATTCAGTCCAAGGATTATTATTATGATTACTATTATTATCATTAGTCATTAAGGGTCAAAAAGAACTATTCAGTCTAAGGATTATTATTATAATTATTATTATCATTAGTCATTAAGGCTCAAAAAGAACTATACAGTCTAAGGATTATTATGATTATTATTATTATCATTAGTCATTAAGGGTCAAAAACAACTATCCAGTCTAAGGATTTTTATTATTATTATTATTATTAGTCATTAAGGGTCATAAAGAACTATTCAGTCTAAGGATTATTATTATGATTATTATTATTATCATTAGTCATTAAGGGTCAAAAACAACTATTCAGTCTAAGGATTATTATTATGATTATTATTATCATTAGTCATTAAAGCTCAAAAAGAATTATACAGTCTAAGGATTATTATGATTATTATTGTTATCATTAGTCATTAAGGGTCAAAAACAAATATCCAGTTTAAGGATTTTTATTATTATTATTATTATTATTAGTCATTAAGGGTCATAAAGAACTATTCAGTCTAAGGATTATTATTATGATTATTATTTTCATCATTAGTCATTAAGGGTCAAAAAGAACTATTCAGTCTAAGGATTATTATTATTATTATTATCATTAGTCACTAAGTGTCAAAAAGAACTATTCAGTCTAAGGATTATTATTATGATTATTATTATTATCATTAGTCATTAAGGGTCAAAAAGTACTATTCAGTCTAAGGATTATTATTATGATTATTATTATTATCATTAGTCATTAAGAGTCAAAAACAACAATCCAGTCTAAGGATTATTATTATGATTATTATTATTATCATTAGTCATTAAGTGTAAAAAAGAACTATTCAATCTAAGGATTATTACTATGATTATTATTCTTATCATTAGTCATTAAGGGTCAAAAAGAACTATTCAGTTTAAGGATTATTATTATGATTATTATTATTATCAATAGTCATTAAGTGTCAAAAAGAACTATTCAGTCTAAGGATTATTATTATGATTATTATTATTATCATTAGTCATTAAGGGTAAAAATAACTATTCGGTCTAAGGATTATTATGATTATCATTAGTCATTAAGGGTCAAAAACAACTATACAGTGTAAGGATTTTTATTATTATTATTATTATCATGAGTCTTTAAGGGCCAAAAACAACTATTCAGTCTAAGGATTATTATTATGATTATTATTATTATCATTAGTCATTAAGGGTCAAAAAGAATTATTCAGTCTAAGGATTATTATTATGATTATTATTATTATCATTAGTCATTAAGGGTAAAAAATAACTATTCAGTTTAAGGATTATTATTATGATTATTTTTATTATCATTAGTCATTAAGGGTCAAAAACAACTATTCAGTCTAAGGATTATTATTATGATTATTATTATTATCATTAGTCATTAAGGGTCAAAAAGAACTATTCAGTCTAAGGATTATTATTATAATTATTATTATCATTAGTCATTAAGGCTAAAAAAGAACAATACAGTCTAAGGATTATTATGATTATTATTATTATCATTAGTCCTTAAGGGTCAAAAACAACTATCCAGTCTAAGGATTTTTATTATTATTATTATTATTAGTCATTAAGGGTCATAAAGAACTATTCAGTCTAAGGATTATTATTATGATTATTATTATCACCATTAGTCATTAAGGGTCAAAAACAACTATTCAGTGTAAGGATTATTATTATGATTATTATTATTATCATTAGTGATTAAGGGTCAAAAAGAACTATTCAGTCTAAGGATTATTATTATAATTATTATTATTATCATTGCTCATTAAGGGTAAAAATAACTATTCAGTCTAAGGATTATTATGATTATTATGATTATCATTTGTCATTAAGGGTCAAAAACAACTATCCAATGTAAGGATTTCTCTTATTATTATTATTATTATTAGTCATTAAGGGTCAAAAAGAACTATTCAGTCTAAGGATTATTATTATAATTATTATTATCATTAGTCATTAAACCTCAGAAAGAACTATACAGTCTAAGGATTATTATGATTATTATTGTTATCATTTGTCATTAAGGGTCAAAAACAACTATCCAGTCTAAGGATTTTTATTATTATTATTATTAATAGTCATTAAGTGTCATAAAGAACTATTCAGTCTAAGGATTATTATTATTATTATTATCATTAGTCATTAAGTTTCAAAAAGAACTATTCAGTCCAAGGATTATTATTATGATTACTATTATTATCATTAGTCATTAAGGGTCAAAAAGAACTATTCAGTCTAAGGATTATTATTATAATTATTATTATCATTAGTCATTAAGGCTCAAAAAGAACTATACAGTCTAAGGATTATTATGATTATTATTATTATCATTAGTCATTAAGGGTCAAAAACAACTATCCAGTCTAAGGATTTTTATTATTATTATTATTATTAGTCATTAAGGGTCATAAAGAACTATTCAGTCTAAGGATTATTATTATGATTATTATTATTATCATTAGTCATTAAGGGTCAAAAACAACTATTCAGTCTAAGGATTATTATTATGATTATTATTATTATCATTAGTCATTAAGGGTCAAAAAGAACTATTCGGTCTAAGGATTATTATTATGATTATTATTATTATCATTAGTCATTAAGGGTAAAAAAGAACTATTCAGTCTAAGGATTATTATTATGATTATTATTATTACCATTACTCATTAAGGGTCAAAAACAACTATTCAGTCTAAGGATTATTATTATGATTATTATTATTATCATTAGTCATTAAGGGTCAAAAAGAACTATTCAGTCTAAGGATTATTATTATAATTATTATTATCATTAGTCATTAAGGGTCAAAAAGAACTATTCAGTGTAAGGATTATTATTATGATTATTATTATTATCATTAGTCATTAAGGGTCAAAAAGAACTATTCAGTCTCAGCATTATTATCATGATTATTATTATTATCATTAGTCTTTAAGGGCCAAAAACAACTATTCAGTCTAAGGATTATTATTATGATTATTATTATTATCATTAGTCATTAAGGGTCAAAAAGAACTATCCAGTCTAAGTATTATTATTATGATTATTATTATTATCATTAGTCATTAGGGGTAAAAATAACTATTCAGTCTAAGGATTATTATGATTATTATGATTATCATTAGTCATTAAGGGTCAAAAACAACTATCCAGTGTAAGGATTTCTATTATTATTATTATTATTATTATCATTAGTCATTAAGGGTAAAAAAGAGCTATCCAGTCTAAGGATTATTATTATGATTATTATTATTATCATTAGACATTAAGGCTCAAAAAGAACTATCCAGTCTAAGGATTATTATTATGATTATTGTTATTATAATTAGTCATTAAGGGTCAAAAATAACTATACAGTCTAAGGATTATTATGATTATTATTATTATCATTAGTTATTAAGGGTCAAAAACTACTATCCAGTGTAAGGATTTTTATTATTATCATCATTAGTCATTAAGGGTCAAAAAGAACTCTCCAGTCTAAGGATTATTATTATTATTATTATTATTATTAGTCATTAAGGGTCAAAAAGAACTATTCAGTCTAAGGATTATTATTATGATTATTATTATTATCATTAGTCATTAAGGGTCAAAAAGAACTATTCAGTCTAAGGATTATTATTATGATTATTATTATTATCATTAGTCATTAAGGGTCAAAAAGAACTATCCAGTCTAAGGATTATTATTATGATTATTATTATTATCATTACTCATTAAGGGTCAAAAAGAACTATTCAGTCTAAGGATTATTATTATGATTATTATTATTATCATTAGTCATTAAGGGTAAAAAAGAACTATTCAGTCTAAGGATTATTATTATGATTAATATTATTATCATTAGTCATTAAGGGTCAAAAATAACTATTCAGTCTAAGGATTATTATTATGATTATTATTATTATCATTACTCATTAAGGGTCAAAAAGAACTATTCAGTCTAAAGATTATTATTTTTATTATCATCATTAGTCATTAAGGTTAAAAAAGAACTATTCAGTCTAAGGATTATTATTATGATTAATATTATTATCATTAGTCATTAAGGGTCAAAAACAACTATTCAGTCTAAGGATTATTTATATGATTATTATTATTATCATTAGTTATTAAGGGTCAAAAAGAACTATTCAGTCTAAGCATTATTATTTTTATTATCATCATTAGTCGTTAAGGGTAAAAAAGAACTATTCAGTCTAAGGATTATTATTATGATTAATATTATTATCATTAGTCATTAAGGGTCAAAAAGAACTATTCAGTCTAAGGATTATTATTATGATTATTATTATTATCATTAGTCATTAAGGGTCAAAAAGAACTATTCAGTCTAAGGATTATTATTATGATTATTATTATTATCATTACTCATTAAGGGTCAAAAAGAACTATTCAGTCTAAGGATTATTATTTTTATTATCATCATTAGTCATTAAGGGTAAAAAAGAACTATTCAGTCTAAGGATTATTATTATGATTAATATTATTATCATTAGTCATTAAGGGTCAAAAAGAACTATTCAGTCTAAGGATTATTATTATGATTATTATTATTATCATTAGTCATTAAGGGTCAAAAAGAACTATTCAGTCTAAGGATTATTATTATGATTATTATTATCATCATTACTCATTAAGGGTCAAAAAGAACTATTCAGTCTAAGGATTATTATTTTTATTATCATCATTAGTCATTAAGGGTAAAAAAGAACTATTCAGTCTAAGGATTATTATTATGATTATTATTATTATCATTAGTTATTAAGGGTAAAAAAGAACTATTCAGTCTAAGGATTATTATTATGATTAATATTATTATCATTAGTCATTAAGGCTCAAAAAGAACTATTCAGTCTAAGGATTTTTAGTATGATTATTATTATTATCATTAGTCATTAAGGGTCAAAAAGAACTATTCAGTCTAAGGATTATTATTATGATTATTATTATTATCATTAGTCATTAAGGGTAAAAAAGAACTATTCAGTCTAAGGATTATTATTATGATTAATATTATTATCATTAGTCATTAAGGGTCAAAAAGAACTATTCAGTCTAAGGATTATTATTATGATTATTATTATTATCATTACTCATTAAGGGCCAAAAAGAACTATTCAGTCTAAAGATTATTATTTTTATTATCATCATTAGTCATTAAGGTTAAAAAAGAACTATTCAGTCTAAGGATTATTATTATGATTAATATTATTATCATTAGTCATTAAGGGTCAAAAACAACTATTCAGTCTAAGGATTATTAATATGATTATTATTATTATCATTAGTTATTAAGGGTCAAAAAGAACTATTCAGTCTAAGCATTATTATTTTTATTATCATCATTAGTCGTTAAGGGTAAAAAAGAACTATTCAGTCTAAGGATTATTATTATGATTAATATTATTATCATTAGTCATTAAGGGTCAAAAAGAACTATTCAGTCTAAGGATTATTAATATGATTATTATTATTATCATTAGTCATTAAGGGTCAAAAAGAACTATTCAGTCTAAGTATTATTATTATGATTATTATTATTATCATTACTCATTAAGGGTCAAAAAGAACTATTCAGTCTAAGGATTATTATTTTTATTATCATCATTAGTCATTAAGGGTAAAAAAGAACTATTCAGTCTAAGGATTATTATTATGATTAATATTATTATCATTAGTCATTAAGGGTCAAAAAGAACTATTCAGTCTAAGGATTATTATTATGATTATTATTATTATCATTACTCATTAAGGGTCAAAAAGAACTATTCAGTCTAAGGATTATTATTTTTATTATCATCATTAGTCATTAAGGGTCAAAAAGAACTATTCAGTCTAAGGATTATTAGTATGATTATTATTATTATCATTAGTCATTAAGGGTCAAAAAGAACTATTCAGTCTAAGGATTATTATTATGATTAATATTATTATCATTAGTCATTAAGGGTAAAAAAGAACTATTCAGTCTAAGGATTATTATTATGATTAATATTATTATCATTAGTCATTAAGGCTCAAAAAGAACTATTCAGTCTAAGGATTATTAGTATGATTATTATTATTATCATTAGTCATTAAGGGTCAAAAAGAACTATTCAGTCTAAGGATTATTATTATGATTATTATTATTATCATTAGTTATTAAGGGTCAAAAAGAACTATTCAGTCTAAAGATTATTATTTTTATTATCATCATTAGTCATTAAGGGTCAAAAAGAACTATCCAGTCTAAGGATTATTAAAATTATTATTAGTCATTAAGGATTATTATTATTATTATTAGTCATTAAGGATTATTATTATTATTATTGTTATTATTAGCCATTAAAGGTCAAATAGAAATATCCAGTCTATGGATTAATAATATTAATTTGAAATCATACAGTTGAGTGCAAATTAATTTATTAGATAGGCATATTTGCGAAACAGAATTGTTATCCTTTTAAACAATACTTGAAATCATTTAGCTGTCCCTTATCCCCCAACTTTTTAGCATAAGTAGACAGTTTAATTGACAAAAACATTTCTATTTTAAACTATTCAAGCAGTCATATGTAACAATTCAGTAAAGTGTAAATACAGTTTTAATGTCGAAAAACAATTCTATTTCAAATAATTCAGTTAAGCATAAGCAAGCAGTTTAAATGTAAGTACGGTTTAACCGTCAAAAACATTTCTATTTCAAGCTATTCAATTTACTCAAACAATTCAGTTTAGCATAGGTATGCTGCTAGTTCTATTTAACCCATAGATAGGACCCTTATCAGGTGCTACCACTCCGGGCCAGAGTGGATCTGGGAGCGATGGCAATGAAGGGATACTCCGCATTCTCCAAAGCTCCAGTATTGCTGGAACCTCACCATCAGATTGTTTAGTGTCATTATCAGGACACTCATTGTGGGGGGGAGTCTTACTCCTCTGCAGAGAAGCAGTCGGTGTATTCTACAGCCCCAGCCGACTGGGCAACATTTAGTTGTGAGCAAACAAATAATATCAAATTACATAAGAATACTTGATAAATAAAATTTGAAATAGTAAAACTTGAAATCATTTAACTATGTGCCGACTAATATGCTGTGACTTTTTGAAATAAAGTTCCAAAATAATGTATATATAAGTTACCTGTCTGTAGTATATATATATATATATATATATATATATATATATATATATATATATGCTTCTAAGAAGATACTGCAAACAAATTGCTGAAGAAAAGAAGCTAATTGATATCAAAGTGTTGATAGATTAATAATTTGATTAACCTCTTATGTATCATTTACCCCTCCCCACGACTAATTCCATATCTATTCTCCTTCTTTGATATTCTTATGGATGTATTTTTATTTGTGTATCTTTTTACACAGGTCCTTCCGCAGCAATATACTGGTAAGTCGAGTCAATTCTGTGATAAATTATGTGAATCAGCAATAGGACTGAGTAG
>OY757922.1:23946930-23966930 GCA_963585895.1 Sepioteuthis lessoniana
TCAGCATATCTCTTTTTTTCCTTCTTTTTTTAACTTCCGGTCGATTTTCACCAGTCATTTTAGAAGCGTGTTCATCAATGTTATGTTGAGTTTCCTTTCAATTCATTCAATTTCCTCTTCTATTCAATAAAAAACTATAGTCGTTGTAGCATTATAGCTGAAGTGCTGGACTATAGCCTTCAAGTTAAGCGAGTTCAAACTCCAGTCCTGCTGTTGCCCTCACTTTTGTACTAATACCCTTCGGAAGAGTATAAACCCCTTATCCCCCCCAGTTATGATTTAAATAGTAGTACTGCTGTTCTTATTCAAGGATATCTTTGGCATTGAATAACTCATGAAGAAGGATGATATGCCATTAATAAAAAAAAGCAAAACTAATCAATTAAAAAAGAATTACTTCAATTTTTTTCATTTTTCCAAAGAATTTGACGATGAACAAGCACAGCCTTCGGTGGGGGGGGAGGTGTCCTGGTGGTGTAATGGTTAAAGCGATGGACTGCGGAATCGTAGTATGCGAGTTCGTACTCCAGTCGTGCTATTACGTTCTCTTTTGGGCAAATACCCATTGGGAAAGGTATGAACCCCCTTATCCTCCCAGCTATGGGTTAAATAGTACCACTTCTAGGAAAATATCTTTGGCATTAAATAATCTACAAAGGTTGATATGCCATTAAACAAAAGAAAGAAACAAAGCTTTCAGGTTGCAAGAAATTATTCTGAGTTACTTTTTTTCCTGTGAGAATCATTCAGTTTCGAGTTCATAATGAAGAAATTATGAAATCATTCAAGGACGCATGTACTGCCAATAGAATGCTACATTGGCATAATGGTTAGAGTGTTCGCCAATGGCCTGGGAGACCTGGGTTCAATCCCACGTCAAGTCATACCAAAGACTCAAAAAATGGTACTTGATGATACCTTGCTTAACACTCAGCATTATAAGGTAAGGATCAAGGGTAAAGTGGAGAAATCCAGGGAAAGGAGTAGCGCCCTCCCCTACGCCTCGGTGTAGTAGCTATCGAAAAGGAGCCTTCGGGTCACCCTCGACTACGGTCGGCAACTTACATTAAATGAATGCTACATTAAATGAATGCTACATTAAATGAATGCTACATTAAATGAATCATACATTAAATGAATGCTACATTAAATGAATCATACATTAAATGAATGCTACATTAAATGAATCATACATTAAATGAATGCTACATTAAATGAATCATACATTAAATGAATGCTACATTAAATGAATCATACATTAAATGAATCATACATTAAATGAATGCTACATTAAATGAATGCTACATTAAATGAATGCTACATTAAATGAATGCTACATTAAATGAATGCTACATTAAATGAATCATACATTAAATGAATGCTACATTAAATGAATCATACATTAAATGAATGCTACATTAAATGAATCATACATTAAATGAATGCTACATTAAATGAATCATACATTAAATGAATCATACATTAAATGAATGCTACATTAAATGAATGCTACATTAAATGAATGCTACATTAAATGAATGCTACATTAAATGAATCATACATTAAATGAATGCTACATTAGATGAATGCTATATTAAATGAATGCGATATTAAATGAATGCTGCATTAAATGAATGCTACATTAAATGAATGCTACATTAAACGAATGCTACATTAAATGAATGCTACATTAAATGAATCATACATTAAATGAATGCTACATTAGATGAATGCTATATTAAATGAATGCGATATTAAATGAATGCTGCATTAAATGAATGCTACATTAAATGAATGCTGCATTAAATGAATGCTACATTAAATGAATGCTACATTAAATGAATGCTACATTAAATGAATGCTACATTAAATGAATCATACATTAAATGAATGCTACATTAGATGAATGCTATATTAAATGAATGCGATATTAAATGAATGCTGCATTAAATGAATGCTACATTAAATGAATGCTACATTAAATGAATGCTACATTAAATGAATCATACATTAAATGAATGCTACATTAGATGAATGCTATATTAAATGAATGCGATATTAAATGAATGCTACATTAAATGAAACTTCATTAAATGAATGTTACATTAAATGAAACTTCATTAAATGAACACTACATAAAATAGAACTTCATTAAATGAAACTTCAGTAAATGAATGCTACATTAAATGAAACTAAATTAAATGAATGCTACATTAAATGAATGCTATATTAAATGAATGCTATATTAAATGAATGCTACATTAAATGGAACTTCATTAAATGAATGCTACATTAAATGAATGCTACATCAAATGAATACTATATTAAATGAATGCTACATTAAATGAATGCTACATTAAATGAAGCATCTGTATCGGAATCTCAAAGTAGACTGAGACATTTGTTTGCTATCTGTTCACTACATGTGAAGTGTCAGATCCAAAACGACTTTGAAATGCTAACAAAGAATCCTTAAATGATGATTTTTTTCATCGTCAACGCAACCAACATCCTAGAGTGGATATAGAGTTTTCCGATGGAATCTGTAATATGGTTCTGATTCATATCGACGATACGGCTTCTCAGATTAATAGCCAAACTCTTACGTTGTTGTGTTTTCCTTCACTTGATCGAACTAATACGCATCTTGTCAATACTGAATGGACACGTGAAATTAGTTATTAGCCACATAAGCAAGCAATAATCATTCGTGCTGGTATTACACATCTCAATCATGACCAGAGACATTATTATCTTATCGTTCTTGATTGTATAGAAAACCAGCAAGGTCACCTTATAATATATTATTCCTCGTGTAATAGAAATTGTTATACTTGCTGGTAATGCAAAAAGAAAACTAACTTTCCTTCCTAGAATATTGCTTGATTCCCTCGGGACAGGTGGTTCTGGTGGTACAGAAATGTCATTGGTTATTCAATAGATTCTTACCGAAGTAAGATCCGAAAGCAAAATAGCTGTGGCTGTGATTTCGTCTGATATTGCTGCCACGATGCTTTCTTGTAGTAGACGGTGCACACTGCATATAAATTGTCACTTTCCTTATCTAGATACGGTAATCCGGTTTGCCGTATAAACAGGGGATTTGATGTAGTTACAGTATAACAGAATTGTTCGTTAGTCGTATGGGATGAATGTGTAATAGTGCTTTTAAAAGCATTTGAAGCTCAGGGCGTGATCTCAAGAAATGTGATCATTTGATAGGTAGCATTACGTTTTTATTATCAGGTGAGTTCCGATGAATGCTTTCAGTTGTTCACTCACTGATGAGCGCAAAACTTACGTGAAAATATCATATTTGTACAACTACATCAAAACTCTAACGTTAAATACAAACATAGGAATGCCTCTTAAGAGAGACCCACTGAGTGATTAGTTTGACTCTATACTTCTGAAAATAGGCCATGGCAAGATTGAAGGGACCGAAGATGGTAAGGTTGTTATTCCTCCAGGATTAGCGTCAGTTGTTTTCTCAAAATAAAACGTACCCAAATATATTAGAAAATTATATGAATTCTGAATTGCAAAGTGAGAGAGCGATTTTTAGCCCCTCCCTCGCCAATGGGATAGTAAATATGATCAATCAACAACTGCTTGATGTAATTGCAGGTGAGGAAAAAAAACAAACTTCAAATTCTGTGGATTCCATTTTGGATGATTCAGTGCTCTAGAGAATTCTTAAATTTCTTAGAATTGCCTGATATGCTAACACACAAATCAAAACTCAAGCATTGATGCCCCTTTTCTTTGGCCACGAAATTTTCATGCTTCCAGATTATTCAATGGCACAAGACCGTATCAAATGCATACTCCCTTACGTTATCGAAGTTGTCATAGTAACTGGTTGGCAAAAAGAGAACTTTTCTTTTCTAAAATATCCCTTATTACATCATATACTCTAATGAAATTTGACAGACTTCAGTTCCCAATTAGAGTGTGTTTCGGCATGACAAATAACAAGTCTCAAGGACAGTCCTTGTCAGTCGTTAGTCTCAACCCGATTCCATGAGCAGTTTTATGTTGGATAGTCTAGCAAAGCATCACTCCATTCTCTTTATATCTTACAACCAGAAGGTAAAATATTAAACTTTGAGTATCCAACGTCTTTGCAGTAATCCCTTAAGTCCCTATAAAGGTGAGTCTAGTTCACTCTTGACAACTCTGGCTAATAGGGCTCTGGTAATGCTAGCATAAACCTAGCTGGAAAACCCTATAAAAATCAATTGGTTTTTCTTGCTGGGATATTTCATTTTCCTTTGTATTTCTTTCATTGGGAGAACTACCTCTAATATAAATCTTAAACATATATCGACTTGAATCAATGTTTTATTTTAACCATGTTGGTTACACACAATGTTATGAATCGATATTTTATGTTATCCTTCCACGCCGAGTAGCACTGCTAGTACATGTATATATATATATATATATATATATATATATATATATATATATAGAGAGAGAGAGAGAGAGAAGAGTCATTATAAGTATCATATCTATTTTCATGTGTCCATGTTTTAGTCTGTTAATTTTATTTTAATTTTAGCTGGCATTTCGTTATCTTTTATTTGTCGCCATTCCTAACACCCAAAGTTTCCTAAGCTTAAAAAAATCATTAAATAATAAATGTTTTGAAATATCTTCAGTCAACGTTTCCTTGATTGTTTCTAAACATTCGCGCCATTATAGATTGGCAAATCACATGGCAGAAATTTATTTTTATGTCTGCATTTTGACACGAGCTCAGCTTTTTAAGATTTTTTTCATTCAAAATAATTTTTCTCTCTTTTCACTACATTTATTTTATTAGCCGTGTGATAAAATTACTTTTTTCCCTCTAGACTCAAAGAAGCATTGGTTTGATCATTATTATTTTTTTATGCTAGTACAGTTTTCTGAAGGTGATCAAGGCGTAAAAGTTATCATCTTAAGAAGTGAATTCAGCTACCCGAGTTCAATTCCCGAACAAGCATGTTTGCACTTGACTTAGAGCCAATGCATTTTGGGAAAGGTATATATCCAACTATTCTCCCTCCAGTTAGGAGTAAATAGTATGGTAGACTGGGCTCTCTAACCTTTGCATGGCAACCGGTCTAAGAGAAGGAAAACTCTCAATTCAAACCTGTGGTATACCTTGAGAGATATAGGTTCTGCCATGTTATTCCTGCCTAAGACAGGCCACATGAGTCGTGCCTCTCGACTAAAACCGGTTACGCGGATAGCAAGAAAATGTTTTTCTTATTTTCTGTGATATGTTTAGGTTTGGTTTGGTTTGGTTGAATTTTATGGCATATCAACCTTTGTAGGTTATTTAATGCTAAATCCATTTTTATACAAATAAACAGTTCTGTTTCAAACAATTTAGTTTAGCCCGATTACACAGTTTAATCTTTAAAAAAGTTTCTACTTCTAGCTATTCAGTTTGGTCAAACAGTTCTATTTCAAACAGTTCAGTTTAGTATAAGTATAGATTTTGTCCACACACAGTTCAATTTCAAAACCAATTCTATTTCAAACAATTCAGTTTAGCATAATTACGCAGTTTACATGTCAAAACAGTTCTATTTTAAGTAATTCAGTTTAGCATAAGTACGGATTTTAATTCTATTTGACCCATAGATAGGACCCTATCAGGTGCTACCACTCCGGGCCAGAATGGACCTGGGAGCCATGGTAATGAAGGAGTACTCCGCATTCTCCAAAGCTCCAGCATAACTGGAACCTCACCATCAGATTATTTAGTGTCATGTCCAGGACACTTGTTGGTGGTGGTGGGGGGAGTCTTACTCCTCTGTAGAGGTGCAGTCGGTGTATTCTACAGCCCCAGGAGTTTTAGTTTTATTTAACTCGTAAGTAAGTTAGCCGACCGTAGTCGTAGGAGAGGACACTACTCCTTGAATGGTTCCACTTACCCTTGATCCGTACCTTATAATACTGAGTGTTAAGCAAGGCGGCATCAAGTATCATTTTTAGTCTTTGGTATGATACGACCAGGGATTCAAGCCCTGTCTCCCAAACCATTGGCGAACACTCTAACAATTATGCCAATAAATAAAGTTGGCGACCTTAGTCGAGGGTGACCTGAAAGCTCCTTTTTCCATAGCTACCACACCGAGGTGTAGGGGAAGGCGCTACTCCATTCCCTGGATTGCTCCACTTTATCCTTGATCCGTACCGTATAACGCTAAGTGTAATGCAAGGTGGAATCAAGTACCATTTTTTGAGTCTTTGGTCTGATTCGATTTGGGATTGAACCCTGGTCTCCCAGGCCATTAGCGAATACTCTAACCATACCTTAATTAAAATGATTTTGGATTTAAGCTTGAAGTGTTTGTCTCTTCTAGATTTTATTTACCACACATTGCAATCAGTTTCTCTTTTCTATAATCTTTTTTAT
Organism: Sepioteuthis lessoniana; assembly: GCA_963585895.1. Lineage (NCBI taxonomy): Eukaryota > Metazoa > Mollusca > Cephalopoda > Myopsida > Loliginidae > Sepioteuthis > Sepioteuthis lessoniana. The sequence continues at coordinate 23,953,346 of OY757922.1, forward strand.
TTAATCTACATTGGAAGTTTTGTCTACCTAGAACATAAGTATAATCCCATCCAGGAATCGAAAATTCTACTAAACAATTCTTAGTCATGACGGTCAATCAAGTACACACAAAATTCCCTCAAACTCGTTTGTACATGTCAAACAAAGCTCGTCTTTTTTTCTTGTCCATAAAACACCAGACAATTCCGGTTTGGTTTGGTTTCTTTGTTTAATGGCATATCAACCTTCGTGGGTTATTCAATGCCAAAGCCAACCTTATAGAAGAACAGTAGTGATGCTATTTAACCCATAGCTGGGAGGGTTAGGGGGGTTCATACCTTTCCCAAGGGTATTTGTCCGAAAGTGAACGTAGTAGCGCGACTGGAGTTCGAACTCACTCACTACGATTCCGTAGTCTAGCGCTTTAACCATTACACCACGAGGACACCAATTCCTGCGTAATGGTTATCATAAGAGATGCAAAATATCGAGAAACATGAAGATTCATTTTCTTTTACATAAAGAGGATTAAGAGATATAAGGATGAAAATTGATTAATCTAATTGATTTCGGTGATAACGAATCTGAGAGAGAGAGAGAGAGAGAGAGAGAGAGAGAGAGAGAGAGAGAGAGAGAGAGAGGTGCATGTAATCGTTAGTCGAATAAATGTTTGTAGGTGCCCGTGGTGTAATGGTTATCGTCGTAGGAAATGGACACGGCGACACGAGTTCAAATCCTGGCCGAGACTGATTGCATTTCACATAGCACTGATACCCTTGGAAAAGGTATGAATCCAATTATTCTCCCTCCAACTATGGGTAAATAGTAGGGCAGACTAAGTTCTTCAGCCTTGGTGAGGCAACTAGTCTAGGAGAAGGAAAACTCTGAATTCAAACCTATTAAACTCCGCTTAAAATAAAAAAAAGTTGACCGTGAGTCATATCCTGCCCGAGCGGAGGGGTTGGGTAAATAGGGTTAGTCGAATAAATGCTTCAAAACGAATTCGGTCTCACCATCAGATAATGTTTGTAAAAGAGTAACATTCGCCAGAACGTAACTGTTGTCAAAGAAAAAAAACTAATGACCTTTCTATTGGCTTGTCCTGTTGGTGGGGATTATAATCGGCCAATCGTATCACCTGCAGAGAGTTAAGACTCCCCCAACAAAAGGGTGTCCTGAGTATGAAACTTAACTGAACCTGATGGTAAGGTTCCATCTAAGGAGATCTGGGGAGTGTGGTGTAATGGTTAAAGCGATGGACTGCGAAATCGTAGTAAGCGAGTTCGTACTCGAGTCGCGCCATTACGTTCACTTTCGGGCAAATACCCTTGGGAAAGGTATGAACCCCTGTATCCTCCCAGCTATGGGTTAAATAGCACCACTACTGTTCTAGGAGAATGGCTTTGGCATTAAATAACCTACAAAGGTTGATATGCCATTAAACAAAGTAACCAAACCGAACCATCTCAGTTAGCTTTTATATAAGATTTTGAGTTTAGAAGTTATATAAAGGTTTTAACCAAAGAAGATGCAGTATGGCGTAACGGTTACCTGCTCATAAAACAACATCAGTATCCTGAGTTCGAAATCTGACAGAATCTGGTCTTCTCCACGATCTAAACAAACGGATAAACCTTCTTTTGTAAAGCCACAGATTAACTTCTTTGAGTGTTTTGGTCTATTATCAGATTTATCTTAAGTATACATTTACCCAATCCCTCTGCCACGAACAGAAGGGTCAATTCTTAAGCGGCGCAAAGCTCTTTTGAATTAAGAGTTTTCCTTCTCCTAGATTGGTTGACGAATAAATTTTAAAGAACCCAGCCTGCTCGACAATTTGTCCATAGCCGGTGATTGAACATATATATTCATATCTTTCCCTTTGGCATTAACACGAAGTGAAACAATAACAGATTCATCCCGAGTCTTCAATTCCATTTCCTACGACGATAACCGTACTGCTAAACGCGTCTCCAACGTATCCTCCACGAACTCGATGAAACACAAAATCAATTTTTAATGGAGTAAATTTGGTTTGAATTCAGAAATTTTTTTTTCCTCGACTAGTTTTCTTACCAAAACTAGAGAACCCAGTCTGTCCTTCTATTTACCGTGCCTTTAACCAAGGACATCAGTACAAAGTGAAATGCCCACTGCCTCGTCTAGGATGTGAACTCAGGTCGCCGAGTTTAGTTCCTAAAACGATAACTGTTTGCTCACACGTGTTCACTCAGTTGTTTAAGGAAGTAGAAGCGGAAGATATTGTAGAGAATATGTCAAGACCATTTAATTCAGACTTGCGTTTTTCCAAGGTTCATTGTTCATCAATGCTAGTGAAACCAGTGGGCGTTACCATCTTACTGGTACACCTGAATCACTCCCCCATCCATCCATTAATATCCCCCTCTTCACTCATCTTGACCCCTCATGTTATTCTTTTCATTCATTTACTTTATTGGTCTAATGATTAGAGTGTTTGTCTATGGTCCGGGAGACCAGGGTTCAATCCTAGGTCGAATCATACCAAAGACTCAAAAAATGGTACTTGGTTCGGCCCTGCTTAGCACTCGGCATTATAAGGTACGGATCAAGGATAAAGTGGAGCAATCCAGGGAATGGAGTTGCGCCGTCCCCTACACCTCGGTGTAGTAGCTATGGAAAAGGGAGCCTTCGGATCACTCTTGACGAAGGTCGTCAACTTACATTATCTTACTGTTTTAGACTTACCTGACGTTAGCTGATCATCGACGTTCTTGCAACCTGAATGAAATTTCTTCAACCATCTGCTTACATGTACTGCAATCAACCGTGTCTTCATTTTTCACGCAACAAATGTTTTTGATTCTTTCTATGGAGATATGGTCCAGTGTGAACTCGTAAAGCATTTCCAAATTATACTGCATTGCGCGTTCAGCTGAGTGACATACAAATCACACACGGTGTGAAGCAATGTACAACCTGTCAGCACACCCACTACCACGACACTACGAATCGCAGCAGGTACGTACAACAGCTTCAAGTGCTTCGGTCACGTGATATAGAAGCCATAAACTAGCACGTGCTACCAAAATATTGCAAAACTTTTGAATCACCCAAGTGAGAGAAAGGAACATTTTCTTGTTTATCACTACGAGTTTTAAGGTTTGGTTTGGTTTGTTGGGTTTTATGGTATATCAACCTTTGTAGGTTATTTAACGCCAAATCCATTTTTATGTAAATCATCTGTTCTATTGAAAACAGTTAAGTTTAGCATAAGTACACAGTTTAATTGTCAAAAACATTTCCATTTCAAACTATTCAAGCAGTTATATGTAACAATTCAATTAAGTGTAAATACAATTTTAATGTCGAAAAACAGTTTTATTTCAAATAATTCAGTTAAGCATAAGCACGCAGTTTAAATGTAAGTACGGTTTAATTGTCAAAAACATTTTCTATTTCGAGCTATTCAGTTTACTCAAACAATTCAGTTTAGCATAAGAATGCTGCTAGTTCTATTTAACCTATAGATAGGGCCCTATCAGGTGCTACCACTCCGAGCCAGAGTGGACCTGGGAGCGATGGTAATGAAGGGGTACTCCGCATTCCCCAAAGCTCCAGCATTGCTGGAACCTTACCATCAGATTGTTTAGTGTCATATCCAGGACACTCATGGGTTGGGTTGGGTTGGGTTGGGTTCTTACCCCTCTGCAGAGGTGCAGTCAGTGTATTCTACAGCCCCAGCCGACTGGGCAATACGAGTTTTAAGTATTTGTTGGTAATAAGAGGCAATCAATATCTTTTTTTTAGAATAAGATGAAAAGAAAGAAAAGCTATTTTGCTTTTCTAGGAAAATTTGGACAAAACTAGATTGTCACGCGTGTTTGAATTATATTTGTAGTCACGGAATTCTGTGTTGTCAGTTGTATACGAAGTCATTTAATGAAAAGTTTAGAATATTCTCTCCTTCCTTGTCTTTTGATTATATCTTTTCATTCCTCTTATTACGAAGAAGGAAACGGAAATAAAGAAAGAAACGAGGAAGAGGATGAACTGAGAACAATCGTCTTATATACCGTGTCTATAAAAGAAATGAACAATTTCAAAAACATATTCAAAAATCAACTCAGATATTGTCACTCATGATAGAGTTCTGTGTAGAAGCACTTTAATTTTATAACTGCAATTTACGGTCGTCTCATTTGCTGAAAAACAGACGCTCCGTAAAGCTATTTACACCTTTAAAATTCTCTAACATTTCTGTGTTGAAATCACAACTTATGATTTTATTCTGGTTATTTAGACTTTGCAATAGCTGTAATTCTAAAGGAATCATTCTCAACTATTTCCATAACACGTTCCAAACAGTCTGCTGGATTGTTTGATTGATTGATTTTAATGGCATGCTGAACCGCCCTGGGCTATTTTATACCTTGAGGTTTAGGAATCGCGTTTGTTGTATATTTATATTTACATTAACATTTTTTGTGTTGTTTTTTCTTAAGAGTATTTTGCACACATGATACTACCAACCATTGCAGGTACCTTAACACGGCTTCAACCGCTACGGTCATGTGACTTACACGCTGCAAACTCGCACATACTACCAAAATATTGCAAAACATTTGGCTCACCCTCGTAAGAGAATCGAATATTTTCTTGTTTATCACTACAAGTGTTAAGTATTTGTTGGTAATAAATCAATATTATTGGTAATAAATCAATATTTTTAGAGTTCCCTTGATGAAGTGGCTAACTTGCTGGACTGTGAGATCTTCGTAACGGAGTTCAAACACCAGTCGCATAATTTCGTTCTCCTTTAGACAAATACCTTTGGGAAAGGTATGAACCCCTTTATCCTGGCTGTGGGTGAAACAAAACCACTACTATTCTTCAACAAGGATATCTTTGGCATTATATAACCCATGAAGTTTGATATGCCATTAAACAAAGAAACTATACAGTTATATGTTATCAAGGATTCCTAATACGAATAATTTGCATAGTTTTATGGTTTCAAGTATTCCTATCAAATACTAATATTTTACACATAGTTAGATGGCTTCAAATAAATATTTCTCTCTTAAAATAATCATTTGTTTGCAAACTGTTTCCTGGGTTCAAGTCACTAATAATAATAATAATAATAATAATAATAATAATAATCCTTAATAAATAATTATAGCTTTAAGTAACTATTTTCAATACAAATAAATTACACACAGTTATATGGTATCCCTGATACAAATAATTTGCAAACATGTCTATTTGACACATACACGGGGTCCCTAATACACTTGGGAAATGTATGAATCCAATTATTCTCCCTCCAGCTATGGATAAATAGCAGGGAAGACTGGGTTCTTCAGCCTTGGTTTGGCAGTCAGTCTAAAAGGAAAACTTTGAATGCAAACCTGTTAAACTCGGCTAAAACATTTACTCAGAGTCACATCCTGCTCTGGCTGACGGGTTAGCAAATACATACATGGGGATTCTAACAGATATTACAACAACTACTACTACTGCTAGTACTACTACTACTACAACAACCAGAGAAGCTAAACCTTAAATGTTTTTATTGGTTTCATTGCTTTCTTTGTTTAATGGCGTATCAATTTTCTTTCTTTCTTTCTTTCTTTACTCGATTGATGTGAAAGGATTTCAATCGATTAATTCACCCACGTTCTCAGCTCACCAATACGATTGATGCCCCCATCTCAAAAGCCATAAATAAACACAATTTCAAGCCCTTAGAAAATTATGCTAGTATTCAACAACCGGAATATTCAATAATTCGATACAAAGCCGTAAGAATCAATCCAAATACTAATGAATCGTTTACAAAATACAGCAAATTTATATTATCACAAGCTTGTTTACAAATTAGTATATTAATCAGTTGTAACATAGCCATACATAAATATGCGAAATGTACATAGAATGTCCATACCGCACATATATATAGATAACATAGGAATCCCGAAACACAAAAAACACTTACGACTTCTTAGTTCAGGTACGAAACTTTTTATTACCTTTGAGTTAAAAGGTTTTTTGACATAAGGAGAGAGAGGTACAATCTTTCTATGCTGATTTTTCCATCTGCCCCCCCCATCACGTGCGGCACCCGCCGCAAGGCCTCGGTGAGCTCCGAAAGTCAATTGTCTTCCTCGGACGCTAAAACCCAACTCCTGACTTTTCTCAAATCTCAGCCCACGCTTCCGGTGCGTGGCGTCACTCAAATCCCTGGTCACATCCACTATCTGGGATTTCTATAGTGACATCTCTGAATGACACGTCCGCTCTGCACGCGCGTGAACACCTGCACTCATGTTTGCACCCTAACTAACCCATGCACTGAGCCGAAAGGTTCTCAGCCTAACTAAACCCAAAGACAAGATATATAAAACGAGATTCCTCGACCATTATATAACACAGTGGCAACATTCTTTTTAGGATGAACCGAGTGATATAGGTAGAGCATATGAAACAATTTTGCAGAATTTTACCAGACAATCAACAAGTAAGAATATTCATGGGTTGGGTGGTTGGTTTTATGCCATGTCAACCCTTGTTAGGTTATTTTATGTCCAAATCAGATTAACAGTTACGATCTTCAATTATATACACTACAAAAATATATCCACACAATCATTTAAAACAAGTAAATAGGGCATCTCTGGGGTCCTGGATTTGTATTTTAAATTTATCGATCCAAATATGTCAATATATATATATATATATATATATGTATATATATATATATATATATATATAAACCTCTCTTTGAGGAGAGTATGTCACAGGGTCAATTTAATGAAGAGGTCTTAGGATAGATATATCCAAAATACGACTCCAGTGCTTCGATGACATGTTGTGTAGACACCGTTATTCAAGCGAAGGGAGGAGATAAATGTTTTTCTATAGATTTCCTTAAGTTTTCATGTTCCACTTTAATAAATATCAATATCAGATGAATTGTTCAGTTCTTTTGACGATATCAGTTAAGATCGTGACTACCGACTTTTGACCTATCGTTGAAGTACATAAAGAATCAATCAATTCAGAAAAATTTCAAGCGATTGGGGAAAAGTGAAGGTTTTATTCTAATAATTGTATTAGGAGACATACCGCCAATCTCTGCAATTTCTATAAAACCGATTCACTTAATCAAATTTCAGCGTAAGTTAGAGAATTGATAAAAAATGGTGACAGTAATGGCGGGTGTCTGTATCATATGAACTTCAGGAAACATCAAAATTCATTATAGAATTCCTCTTTAGAAAGTAAAGATTGCTAGCTGTATGACTAATATATATATATATATATATATATATATATATATATGTATGTGTGTGTGTGTGTGTGTGTGTATGTATTCTCGTGGGGAATATATATATATATATATATATATCATCATCATTATCCTGTCGTTTTGCTAGCACGGATTTCGCTGACTCTCTCTAGTCATTTGTCTTTACCATCCGGCGGATCTGACAGGTCTTCTAGACTACATCCTGTGTCCATACAGAGCTGTTGTAGATAGGTTCTTGTTAGTCGTCCAACACTAGGACGTCCGTGTGAAGGGGGTCCACTTGAGAACATCGCTTATGAGTTCATCCTTACTTCTCAAGCAGTGTCCCGCATGTCTTATTTAGAGATGAGAGCTGTTGTTTCCCAGGGTTTGTTCAATATAGCTAGTAGCATTATTGTGTAATTCCCATCTAGATTTTCCTCCATATGCTTAGTCAGCGTCTATGTATAACATATATAAAGGTACACACACACACACACATATATATATATATATATATATATATATATTGTAAAGTTGGCGACCGTAGTCGAGGGCGACCAGAAGGCTCCCTTTTCAATAGCTACTACACCGAGGTGTAAGGGAGAGTGCTACTCCTTTCCCTGGATTGCTCCACTTTACCCTTGATACATACCTTATATTGCTTAAGCAAGAATGTATCAAGTGCCATTTTTAAAGTCTTTGATATGACGCGACCTGGGATTGAACCCTGGACCCTTGGCGACCTCTCTACCCACTAGACCAATTAGCCGGTGTTTATGTATATATTTGTTGTTACATATACGTATATGTATATATATATATACAGATTAATCTAATATATATGCATGTCAATTTATTTATGGACTTATATATATATTCTCGTAATATATATATATATATATATATATATATATATATATATATATTCATCTGTAAATAAATAATATAGATATATATGTATATGCACACACACATATATATGTATATATGAGTATGCATATCGATATATTGTTGTTACTATATATCCACGGTGGTCAAATGAGGTTCCGAGAGTTGCATGCGGCTCTTCGTTGTGTTCAATTAAAATTTTAGTTTTATTTTTTCCTTTGAACCGTTCGTAGTGAGTGTGAACGCAGACTGTATTAGTTAGTCCGCATGTTGAAGTGGGTAGTAGCGGTAGTCGAAATTCAGAGCTCTTGCATATATCATGTATGTAATACTCGCACTTACATTGTTAGCGCTACTTTGTACTTTGGTCGAATTATGCAAAACCTACCTGTGCAGAATTTTTGATTTTGTGGGTGGTTGTGTATGTCCATTTTCCTATTTAAATATAGTCGATTGATTTTTTATCATAATTTTAAAATTATTTACGAGTATAATTTTTTCGAGCCGTAAATTAATTATTTTGTTTCAATTTCAGATTTTGAAAGTAAATTTATTTTAATTTTTTAATAACATGGCCATGAAAAATATCAGAAGACAAAGGTACGAAGACGAAAATAGAAACTTTCAAGAAGAATGGGTTGAAAATTATGGTTTTATTGATCCTATTTACCTAACCCCTACGCTCGGGCAGGATATGACACAAGGTCAATTTTTTAAGCGGAGTTTAACAGGTTTCAATTCAGAGTTTTCCTTCTCCAAGACTAGTTGCCTCACCAAAGCTGAAGAACCCAGTCTGTCCTACTATTTACCCATAGCTGGAAGGAAAATAATTGGATTCATACCTTTTCCAAGGGTATTAGTACTATGTGAAATTCAATCAACCTCGTTCAGGATTTGAACTCGTGTCTCCGTGTCCATTTCCTACGACGATAACCATTACACGACGGGCACCTCCTTTATGGTTTTATTGATAATAATGGAAAATCGTTGTGTCTTATTTATAACATTACAATTTCGGCTTGGTCAGGTGCATTTGCCAGTATCGCTATGTCATCGGCGTAGTCGGCGTCGGTAATTGTTGTTGCGGGGTACCTTCTGCTTCTTTTCTTCGTCAGTTCGAAGCCATTCTCTTTGATTTTGTCAATCGATGTTCTAAGTACGTAGTCTAGACAAATGATAAAGAGGTACGGGGCCAGCGTGTCCCCTTGTAGTACTCCTGCTACAATGTCAAAGTATTCTGTGTCTCCATCCGGTGATCGTACTTTTACTTTAGTGTTTCTATAGAGTATCGTTATTGCCGCTACGGTTTCTTTAGGTATGCCGTACGCTAGTAGGATTTGTTCCATCTTTCCTCTGTGAATGGAATCGAAAGCCTTGGTAAAGTCGACAAATATTAATGTCGCTTGTAGGTTCTTTGCCCGTACACCTTCAAGGATTCTGCGGATGGTTAATATTTGTGAGGTCGTGGATCTATTTCTTCGGAAGCCATTTTGGTTTTTTCTAAGTATGTTGTCGATTTTGGGTTCTATTCGGTTTTGTAGTAGGGCATTGTAGATTTTGGCAGCTATGGATGTAAGTGTTATGCCTCGGTAGTTTTTGGCTAATCCGAGGTCCCCCTTTTTAGGGAAGGGGAGTATGCATCCCTTCATCCATCTATCTATCGGATTTTGATTGTATACTGCGTTGCAGTGGCGGAGCAGTATGTCGTCGAATTGTCTGGTCTTCCATACTTCCGGGGGAATTTCGTCCAGCCCTGCAGCTTTCCTATTTTTAATTTTTCTGAGAACCGAGTCGAGTTCTTCTTGTCCTAGTTTAATGTCTAATTGTTTGCTAATTATTCTGGTGATTGGTTCATGTGTTATTTTTGGTGGGTTTCCAAGTAAGTTTTCGAAGTGCTGTTTCCACAGTTTTATTCTTTCTTGTTGGTTTGCTGCTTTAAGTTTTGCTTTGGCTGTGTTCTTTCTTCTGCTCACTTCGTTTATTGTTTGCCAGGCTATTCTAGATTGTCTATCTTCCACCGAGTCTCTAATCTTATCTATCTGATTTTGAATGTATTCTGTCTGTTCCTTTATATATATGCCTGCTAATTGATATTGTGCCGTTTTTAGTTTTAAGGCATTTGTGTTTGTTGGGTTTTTTCGATAGTTTTTGGAGGCTGTTTTCACTAGTGCACGTTTTTCTCTCACCGCTAAAGTTTCCCATGGGACTCTATATTTAGTTTTAATTTTTGTTGGAATGTATTTTGCTGCTGCCTCGAGGTGTGCATTGACGAAATTTTCATATTCGTCGTTTGGTGTACTTTTTTCCGTCTTTTCTTGTAGTGTTTCGAATCTGTTTCTTAATTCTAATACGTATTTATCTCTTATATCTCTGTTGTTCAATAGGGCCAAGTCATAGTGTTTGGTGGTCGCTGTTCGTTTGGCGTTTTTTCGTAGGCTTAACCGTATTTTTGCCGTGACTATTCGGTGATCGGTGGACACACCCTCAAAAGAGGAGTATGCCTCGCAATTCAATGCACTATTTTTCCATTTCTTGTTCATAAGGACAGTCTATCTGAGCTTTAGTATTGTTTGCGTACGTGTATGTCCACAGTTTGCCCTCTCTTTTTTGGTAGTTTGTATTGAGGCATGCTAATCCATTTTCTATTATGAAATCTGTTAGATGTTGCCTATTCCTATTTGACGTGTAGTGGAGGCTGTATTTGTTGTTTCCGTTTTTCCCGATTTGGGCATTCATGTCTCCGCCAATGACAAACATGTTGTGTTTCGGGATGCTACGCACTAATGAGGATAACTCATCGTAGAAGGTGACTAGTTCAGTTTCTTCACTAACATTGGTGGGGCTGTAGCATGAGATGATTGTTGCTCTGGGGTTTCCGTTAAATGTAGCCGCCATCATTCTAGGTTGTATTTTCTCAACGCTATTTAGCGTTTTTAATGCTCTAGGTCCTATAAGTAATCCTACCCCTCCTACTGCGGCGTTGACAGAGTTTTTCCATGCGGATACAGTGGCGAGCGACCAGCCATTGCCAGTTTCGTGATATTTGATATCTTCGGTGTGCGTGTATCTGTGTTCTTGTATGCATATGATGTCTATCTTATGTTCTTCGGCCGATGCGATTAGCTCTGGGAGTTGTCCTATTCTATTTAAGGTTCTTACGTTAAATGTGGCTATTTGTAATGTTTGCTTGCATTTTAGTAGTTTTGATTGTTTGAGCTCTGTAGCTGATTTTTCGAACACTGAGGCCAGGGCTCCAACCTCAGCAGGACGCGCCCCTTTTTTACCCGCGCGAAGAGCGATGCGGTTTGTGTATGTGGTTTGAGTGTGGGTCATGGTTATCTTTCGATGGCTGTTTTATTCTCTTCTATAGAAGCCACTCTTATAGAGGAGCAGCTGTAGTTCCCCGATCGAACTAACGATCCTGAGCGTAAAGTCGTCAAACTCACGTCCAGGACCCGTTTAGGTATTGAGTTTGGTCGTCCATGGGTTTATTCAAATACCTTTACGTACATCATGCTGCTTCCCATGTGTACGCAAAAAAAGGGGGGGGTAATTTTGGTTTAAGTTTTAAGTTTTAACGTAGTTAAAGTCCAAGATTAAGGTACTTTCGTATGACTTTCACTGGTACTGACTTTTGCTTTTTTTTTTGCTGTATTGGGACTTTTCCTAGGCTTTTTATCTATTTATTTTATTTTATTTTTTTCTACTACAGTTGGGAACCTAGCAGGCTTCAGGAATTATAGAGCTTAAAAAATTTTTTTTTTTTTCCTTTCTCTTGGGGGGGGGGGGCTGTGGTAGCATTAGGTGTTTTAGGCTTTTTCTTTTTCTTCTAAACTACTGTTAGGGCTTTCTTTACGAATTTTTAAATTATAGTATAGAAGAGATTCAAAAACATTCTGCCTTGTTCGCTGACATTTGGAAAGACTAACATCAATTTGGCTTTATAGTAGAGTAAGCGTGTCTTTACATTTAAAACGCATAGTTTAAGCATTATTTCACAAACAAAATACAGCAGAACATTTTGTAAAATTCAGCATTTTAAATTGATAGGACTTAAAGACATACTGACCAATATTGATATATTTCTTCCAGTTGGCTCCTGAGTTCAAATGCTTCTTCTTCGTTTTGACTTTTATTTACTACTGAAATTTTAGGTAGCTTTGGAGGCGGTCTACTGGGGGGGGGATTCATTTCATTTTTTTTTTCTTTTTCCCTTTCTCTTGGGGTGGGGGGCTGTGGTAGCATTAGGTGTTTTAGGCTTTTTCTTTTTCTTCTAAACTACTGTTAGGGCTTTCTTTACGAATTTTTAAATTATATTATAGAAGAGATTCAAAAACATTCTGCCTTGTTCGCTGACATTTGGAAAGACTAACATCAATTTGGCTTTATAGTAGAGTAAGCGTGTCTTTACATTTAAAACGCATAGTTTAAGCATTATTTCACAAACAAAATACAGCAGAACATTTTGTAAAATTCAGCATTTTAAATTGATAGGACTTAAAGACATACTGACCAATATTGATATATTTCTTCCAGTTGGCTCCTGAGTTCAAATGCTTCTTCTTCGTTTTGACTTTTATTTACTACTGAAATTTTAGGTAGCTTTGGAGGCGGTCTACTGGGGGGGGGGATTCATTTCATTTTTTTTTTCTTTTTCCCTTTCTCTTGGGGTGGGGGGCTGTGGTAGCATTAGGTGTTTTAGGCTTTTTCTTTTTCTTCTAAACTACTGTTAGGGCTTTCTTTACGAATTTTTAAATTATATTATAGAAGAGATTCAAAAACATTCTGCCTTGTTCGCTGACATTTGGAAAGACTAACATCAATTTGGCTTTATAGTAGAGTAAGCGTGTCTTTACATTTAAAACGCATAGTTTAAGCATTATTTCACAAACAAAATACAGCAGAACATTTTGTAAAATTCAGCATTTTAAATTGATAGGACTTAAAGACATACTGACCAATATTGATATATTTCTTCCAGTTGGCTCCTGAGTTCATTGGTGTAATTAGTAAAAAAATATCGCAAATAATTTGATATGTGATTTCCAAAATTGTACAGTACAGACTTTTTATCGTTAAGGGTTTTCGGACTATTGTCTTCATCTTTTTTGTTATTTCCGCAAACGTTTCGGCCGATATGTCCTCCGGCCTTCTTTAGGTGGGAACTTCGAACTACGTCCTTTATTGAATCCACGGGGGTCACCTGTTCTGATTCCGTTAGCCATAACCGGGTACAAGTGTTAAGTATTCCTGTATTGTTACTCGCCTGTAGTCAGGATTGATCTTGCAACCACTTGATGATTGTCGCCTTAGAAGTTTAGGGAACCAGCGTCTATAACCGTAACGCTAAAAATCATCCACGCTTCATCTCAAAAATTCAGACAACGTGTCTACAGACATTTAGCATGATCTTCAATTGGTCATTTTTATCCGTTATGTACA
>OY757922.1:23971930-24079430 GCA_963585895.1 Sepioteuthis lessoniana
TATATATATCCCATTGGTCTAGTAGTTAAAGTGTTTTTTGAGCACTGAAGTGTAGGGAAAGTTACAAGTCCTTTCCCTGTATTCCTGTGTTAAGCACGGAGGGACAAGTACCATTTTTTAGTCTTTGCTATGACCTGACCTGGGATTGAATCCCAATCTCCCGGACCATTGGCGAATACCATCACGCTGCTGAAGTTTTTCTCACCTTTCTTGCTGCACTCGTAAATATCTGCACCGGTGGGGGAAACCCATTTTTCACAGCAGTGATGATGGCATCCTCACTTGGAAAATTCAGCTGGTGTAGTTTCTTTTGATCGGTTTGATTCACCAAGATGAGCTAATTAAGCCGCTCTTCATCTCGTATCCTGACAGCTGTGTTGAACATGGCACGTCACTCACATCACAATAAACATTATACACATTTTTTCTCTTCAAAATCTCATTACATCAAATTAACCAGTCTGCGACGGACAAGGCAGAGACGTTATATGACCAATAAAACTTATGATCTGTCTTTCTTTACTTTTTTCTTTTTTTTTAACGCCCCCCTTGAAATTTACTCATTTTCTATAACTGTTTTGTTCCAAACTGTCAAAATCAGTTTACTTCTTGAATCAGTTTATACAATATATATGTATGTTAAAGTATTATATATATATATATATATATATATATATAGTACAATTAAATGGAGACTCAAACTCGGTCAAGCCGTCATAATAAATTTATTTCGGCGGAGAATATTGTTGGTATATTCTCCGTCTCATCAGATGACTCTTTTACATGCTCTGTATTGTCCCAGAGATGCGAATGAGGAGTTACAGTTCATATTCAGAAGATAAATAAGGAAAATTAAAGAAATTAAAAAATAAATTAAAAATCAGAAAATAAAGAATAAGATAAAAATAAAAATAAAGATAAAAATAAAAAACATAAAGTGGAACTCAAATTACAAAGTTACAAATTCTTTCGTTCATAGGCGTGAGCAGAGGGTGCTAACATGTTATATGTTAGAACGATTAGGAAACAGGAGTGGAATTAATCTACTGGTCAGTCCCTTCTAATTTCATGTTCTGTCTGTGATTTCTTCTGCTTGGCAGGTGTGCCTTTCCAAACAGACTAAGATCGTTTAACTAATGGCTATCTCATATATGATTTACATTTATTTCTGATATGTCTGTTAATTAACCCAGCTGTTGCCATCTTAGATATTCCTCTTGTTTCCATTAGGATCGAGATACTTAAACCAGATAAGGTGGGGAAATTTATTATAGTCGTCCAGTGTTTTCTTTAATTTTACCCTAAAAATGGTCAAGGGGAATTAACCACTTTGGAATCACAGGCCCTATTTCTGGATTAATATTCCGTGTTCATCTGGCCCTTATCTATCTTTATCTTTCCCTATCTTGGTGATATCTGCTGTTGGGATGATCTCTATTATTTACTAATATTTCTTTATCATTTAAGATAATTTAAATTTTCCTCTATGTCTACATTTAAAGACAAGCTCATTTCTCTTGTTCAATAAAAGTTTTCTATTCTTGAAATTAATTATGCTAATTTTTTCGTCTAAGCATAGCTATTAAGGCACTCATCTGCCGCCAACAGCTGTTGGCAGCAGATGAGTGCCTTAATATTTTCCACTTAATTTGTGGGGATAGCCCCTGATCCTTTAGGCCCCAGAAGTATTTTGATAAAGCAGTCTGGTATCTAAGTTTTGGGTTGGAAAATGAGTGTCTATGGCTGTACCATCTTTGCTTCCAGTTTCCTGCGGAGATACCTATATAGACTCTCTCCCCGTCATTTTGCTGTTCCATAGGAGAAATGCATGCTTGGTATACGACATTCCTCGTGAGGCAGCGTCCGCCTAAGGGGCATTCTTCTCTATTCCTACAGTTACAAGACTCTACGTTTGGGTTCCTATCCCTCGTGATTAGCTCATTGAGTAGCCTCCTATTATGGTTGTTTAGTATGTTGTACATATTCTTAGTGCAGGAGTAGCTAACTTTCACTGTATTTCTATTAAAAATCCTACTCAATGGGTTGCCTCTATTAAAATGTTTATCTAGTAGGTGTAGGAAACAACGAAACCGGTCACATAGGATTATAAATTTATTTCTATCATGTTACACATTTTTGAAATTTCCAAAAACACGAAAAAAAATTAACAGGACTTCTTCTGGACTAGAAATTATTCATGAATGAATATTTAAAATTTTCCTGGTAAAGAGCTCAATGTACCAATAATACAGAGCAAAATTTTAAATATTCATTCATGAATAATTTCTTGTCCAGAAGTCCTGTTAATTTTTTTTCGTGTTTTTGGAAATTTCAAAAATGCGTAACAGGATAGAAATATATTTATAATCATATGTGACCGATTTCGTTGTTTTTTCTTAAAGAATTTATTGCTCTGTATTATTGGTACATTGAGCTCTTTACCAGGAAAATTTTAAATATTCATTCATGAATAATTTCTTGTCCTGATGGAATTACTCGCAACTCCGGTTTAACTGGACCAAGAATACTATATATATATATATATATAATGTTACATTGGAGGCACCTGTTGGAAAGGATATAGAAAAAACCTGCCACGTAAACAGTAGGCAGTAGGCCAGTGTGAAAATAAAGCTAAATTACTGGTTGAATTTTTGTTTTAGTCAGGTGTAACCTGTTACAAAGGCTGGAGTTAAAGCTAATCTATAAAGATAGAATGATATAAAAGTTTAAAGGAACTTATATTCCCGAAAAATCGTGGTGCTTGTGGTGTAACAGTTATCATGATTGGAAATGGAGACGGTGACCCGAGTTCACAAATCCTGAACGAGGCTGTTTCTATTTCACATTGCGCTAATAACCTTGGGGAAAGTATGAATCCAACTATTCTCCCTCTAGATATGGGTAAATAGTTGGGCAGACTGAACTCATTAACCTTAGTATACCAGCCCGTCTAGGAGAAGGAAAATTCTGGATTCAAACCAGTTAAACTCCGTTTAAAAAATGCCTCTTCTCACATCTAACTCATGTAGAGCGGTTCTACCCCCCCCACATATATATATATATATATATATGAATTTAGCCTGGACTGAAAATCCTCAATGAAAAACACAAACAAATAAAAAGCAACAACAAAAAAACAACAAAAATGAAAATTACAAAATATATAAAAAACAAAACAAAAAAACAAACAAAGAACAGAAAAAACTAGGAAAACCTGTTTTTTCCAGTGTCAGATAATATAGATTAATCAAAAGCTTCCCCAAAAGAGTTAAAATATTAAGATAGTCAATAGGTGACAATGGCGATGTCAATTTGTGAGTAAATATAAGGTAGGTTTAATAATGTGAAGAATGATTAGTTGGAAGCGATACGAAGATATCAACTGATGATGGGAGTGGGAGGGAGTCGCCGGTGAATTGCTTATTGGAAGTTCTATGTTCAATCAGCAACACCGATGATCACTTCGGCGGTGCAATGGACTGCAGAATCGTAGTAAGCGAGTTCGAACTATAGTCGCGCTATTACGTTCACTCTGGGACAAATAACCTTGGGAAAGGTATGAAGTCCCTCATCCTCCTAGCTATGGGTTAAATAGAAACACTATTGTTCTTCTCAAAGGATATATTTGGCATTAAATAGTCCAAGAAGGTTAATATGCCATTAAACAAAGAAAGAAAGAAAGAAAGATGACCACTTCGTCAAGGCGTCTGTCACTAAGATCAACGCTCTAATCTTGATTTTCGACTGAACAAATTCAATGACAGATCCATGCTTCAATGAATCCGGTTATTAGATTTACTATTAGAAATTAACTGATTTTGAAAAAAAAAAAAGATAAAAAGAGAAAGATAGGATGAAGAAGTATTAATTGAAGAAAGTAAACGAATAAGAAAAAGTGAACAAAAGAAAAAGAGAGAAAACACGACGAAAGAAATAAAATGAATAGGAGAAAGAGATAAAGAAAACTAAAACGAAGAAAGAGAGAAAAACGGAGAGAAAAAGAAGACAAAGAATGAAAGAAAGGAACAAGAGATAGAAAAAGTCTATTGAAAGAGAAATTCAATCAAACGAAAACAAATGAAAGAAAGAAAAAAGTAAGACGGAAAAAAAATGGAGAAAAAGAAGGTAAAGAATGAAAGAAGGGAACAAGAAACTACAGAGAGAGAGAGAGAGAGAGAGAGAGAGAGAGAGAGAGAGAGAGAGAGAAAGTTGAGGATGAAGAAAATGGGGGAAAAAAAGACTAAAATGAAAGAAAAACAAACAAACAAAAACAGGTGAGTTTACTGATTTGAACTGTTTAAAAACTAGAGTTGTTTTTGTGACATTATTTTCAGAGTTATTTTTGAGCTACTATTGAATATTTGTCGTCTGCTTTTGCTTCAATGTTGATTTTCTTTTTTCAATCAATAAACCAAGTGTGAATAGTATTACAGTCATGTCAGGGTAAGGTGACTTCAATCTGATAATTGTAACCCCATATATGAACGTTATGAAACGTGAGGGGGTGTTGTGAAAATGATGCCTAGCGACAGACTGAGGAGTCGAGCAATCGAGCCCAAAGTAACAAGTGGGCCATGTTTGAAGCCTCAAATGAATTAGACTGTTATTTAAGAAAGGAAAAGAAAACAAAGTGAGATAGAAAACAGAAAGAAGTAAAAAAAAAAAAAAGAAAAAGAAAAGAATTCAGAAAAAATGACGAAAATGAAAGAAGAACAGGAGAAGGAAAGAAAGACTTGAAAGAGAAAAGAAAAAAAAACAAAAAAAAAAAACAAAAGATGAAAGACAAAAGAAAAAAGTAAGACAGAAAAATACAAAAAAAGAAGACAATACAAAAAAAAAAGCCAGAGAGAAAAACTTGAAAGAGAGAAAGAAAAAGAAAGCGAAAACGAAAAAACATAGAAAAATGGAAAAAAAAAGTGGACAAAAAAAAAAAAAAGAAAGTGGACAAAAAAAAAAACCATAACTAAAGCTTAAAGAAAGAATAAGTAAGGCAGAAAAATGTGAAGGAAAAGTAGAAGAAGGACGAAAGAAAGAGACACGAGAAAGAAAAAATAAAAAAGACAGAAAGAAAACGCAAAGGAATAATGAAAGAAAGAAAAAGTAAGGCAGAAAAATGTGAAAGAAAAGAAGACAAAGGACGAAAGAAAGAGACACGAGAAAGAAAAAATAAAAAAAAGACAGAAAGAAAACGCAAAGGAATAATGAAAGAAAGAAAAAGTAAGGCAGATTGATAGGTTTCTTTTCTACTTTCTTTCGTTTAATGATCAATACATACATAATCACATCATTTATGACGGGAATTATGCTTGTAAATAAATAAAAGAACGAATAAATAAAAGAAATAAATGAAAACGTCTTCCTGTCAATTTTTCTTTCTTTCTTTCTTTCTTTCTTTCTTTCTTTCTTTCTTTTTGCATATTCCCTAGTTCTTTCTTTCTTTCTTTCTTTCTTTCTTTCTTTCTTTCTTTCTTTCTTTCTTTCTTTTTGCATATTCCCTAGTTCTTTCTTTCTTTCTTTCTTTCTTTCTGCATATTCCCTAGTTCTTTCTTTCTTTCTTTCTTTCTTTCTTTTTGCATATTCCCTAGTTCTTTCTTTCTTTCTTTCTTTCTTTCTTTCTTTTGATGATTCTGAATCCTCAAAACATTATGAATCTCTGAGGTTTTATTAATATTGTCCACTCGATTCAGTATTCTGTGGAACCAGAAGTGGACACCCTAATAGTATTCTAATTTTGATACAGGAATCTTTAAAAACAAACATCTGATTAGGATTGTACGTAGTGGGATTGGCATAGTTAAAGAAGCAATAATTTTTTTACACAGAAACTATAACGGATACAGGGAGCACAATAGTATCATTAAATAGGGCAAGTTTTCAGCAACAAAACACGTAATGACCATCTTTAACTAAACATTTTCTTTTTTTAAATCTATAATCAAACCATTTAAGACGAGAATTATGCAAGTAAGTAAATAAATAAATAAATAAATGAAAATGTCTTTACATTTTATCCACTCGTCACCTTCTTTCTTTCTTTCTTTCTTTCTTTCTTTCTTTCTTTTCCCATAACTTGACACTCCGTTTCTTTCTTTCTTTCTTTCTTTCTTTCTTTTAACTCGATTGATTTTTAAGGATCACTGTCTTGCATTCTCATATAATTACCGATGCTATGATCTTCAAACTCATTGACAATCATTAGTGGTGATCTCTCTACGTACATAATTTGGTCATTGACGACAGAAGAATTATGGTAGTTTTATATATTTTACATATAAACATTACCAATAGCAAGTGAGTCAAAGAAAGCGGTGCCTGACAGCGTACTGTTCTCTTAACTTTATTATCCTTCTAACTTAGCTGCAAACACCTAAAGTAGTGAAAGTTTCTTGGTTGGTTAGGTTTCATGGCATATAAACCTTTGTAGGTTATTTAACGCCAAATCCATTTTATACAAATAATCAGTTCCATTTCAAATAATTCAGTTTAGTATGAGTACACAGTTTAATTGTCAAAAACATTTCTATTTCAACCTATTTAGTTTAGTCAAACAATTCTAATTCAAACAATTCAGTTTAGTATAAGTATAGTTTTTGTCCACACACAGTTAAATGTCAAAACAGTTCTATTTCAAACAATTCAGTTCAGCATAAGTACGCAGTTTAGTTCTATTTGACCCATAGATAGGACCCTATCAGGTGCTACCACTCCGGGCCAGAGTGGACTTGGGAGCGATGACAATGAAGGGGTACCCCATATTCCCCAAAGCTCTAGCATTACTGGAACCTTGCCATGAGATTGTTTTGTGTCATATCCAAGACACTCGTTGGGATGGGGTGGGGGGTGGGGGTCTTACATCTCTGCAAGGGTTCAATCGGTGTATTCTACAGTCCCAGCCGACTAGGCAAAGTAGCGAAAGAAAAGAAGATAAAATATTAAATGAATCAGTCAAGAAATAGGACAGCAGACTGGTTTATTTAGCCTTAAAACGGCAACCCGTCTAGAAGAAAGGAGACGGAAGTCAAAACTTGTGCAGTATTTCATTGAAAAATTGACCTTGTTCTGCATCCTTCCTGTAGTGTAAGGTTGCATAAATCCAT
The DNA here is from genome assembly GCA_963585895.1 of Sepioteuthis lessoniana. Classification (NCBI taxonomy): domain Eukaryota; kingdom Metazoa; phylum Mollusca; class Cephalopoda; order Myopsida; family Loliginidae; genus Sepioteuthis; species Sepioteuthis lessoniana. The sequence continues at coordinate 23,979,031 of OY757922.1, forward strand.
GCAATTGGGAACAAAACCAAAGCTGGAGCGCATCGCTATGACAGAATTTACTAAACATTTCTTAGTCTTGTAAACATACGAATCTGTGCATTTACTCTGCTTCGCTATGTCTAGCACACGGATCTATGGATTTACTAACTTTTGCTTAGTCTAGTACACAGACTTTTGGCTTTACTAAACTTTTCTTAGTCTGGCTCACGGATCGATGGATTTACTAAGGTTTGCTGAGTATGACACGCGCATCTGTGGGTTTATTAAACTTTGCTTAGTCTGGCAAAAGAATCTGTGGATTTACTAAACTTTTCTTAGTCTGGCACATGGATCGATGGATTTACTAAGGTTTGCTGAGTCTGACACACGCATCTGTGGGTTTATTAAACTTTGCTTAGTCTGGCAAAAGAATCTGTGGATTTACTAAACTTTTCTTAGTCTGGCACATGGATCGATGGATTTACTAAGGTTTGCTGAGTCTGACACACGCATCTGTGGGTTTATTAAACTTTGCTTAGTCTGGCAAAAGAATCTGTGGATTTACTAAACTTTTCTTAGTCTGGCACATGGATCGATGGATTTACTAAGGTTTGCTGAGTCTGACACACGCATCTGTGGGTTTATTAAGCTTTGCTTAGTCTGGCAAACGAATCTGTGGATTTACTAAAGTTTGCTTAGTCTGGCACATGGATCGATGGATTCAAAAAGCTTTTCTTAGTCTGGTGTACAGATCTCTGCATTTATTTGGTTTCGCTAAGTCTGGCACATAGATTTATGGATTTACTAAACTTTGCCTAGCTTTTCAAAAAGGTCTCAGTTTTCTAACGATACCTCCCGTTCCAAAGTGGGCATCCATCAATATTCTGAGCATGCTCATAAAGGCTTAACTTCGACGATCTAGCCCGAACAAGTATTTAATATTTATAGAATTAAGCGTTTTTTTTTTTGTCACCGACATCAAGTCTCCCGAACATTTTTTCGGCAACCAACAAAGTCTCTTGAAACTTAACACAGGAATAGAAGAATGGCATTGTCATAGAATTTACGGAATGCAATTTATTTTCTTCTTCTGCGTTATGGATGTTTCTTATTTCCCAATTTAGCGATTAACCATTTTTTACTCCTCAATACCACCCACAAATAAAACCATCACTAAGTAATGAAAGTGAAAACAAATGAAAAAGAAATAAATCGAAAATTAGAAAAAAAATTAGAAAAAAATTAAAAATTAAAAAAAGAAAGAAAAGTAAAACAAAAACCCAATGAAAAACAATGTTAAATAAAGAATATATTTTTTGGATTTTTAGAAATCTTGTAAAAGAAAGTGAAAGCATAAAAAAAAATTAAAAATCGACGAGTAAAAAAGGCAAAAAAGTAAAAATTGATAAAAACAAAAAGAAGAAAAAGAAAAAGAAAAAATATAAAAACCTAAAGTATTTTTCTGCTTTTATTTATTTGAGCAAAAAAAAAGTTTAATACATTCGTAAAGTATTATTTACCATGAATATCTTTTCTTAGATTAATGGCCAAAAGTTTGGGGTGATCTCTGCAGATCGAACACACTGTTTAGCAGAAATGATTTGTGAGACTAGCTTGTTAACCATTATAACACAATGAAGCTACCGAGCAAGTAAACTCAATAGTTGTTGTCTACTAAGCTTTGGTTAGTTTGGTCCATCGATTTTAGGTTGCTTACAGTACCTACCCTTACCAAAGTGGTCACCTGACTACATTCAAGGAAAGTTCAGTGCTACTTAACTTTGGTGATCTTGCGAGTTTGGCTTAGCTTAGTTTGGTACTAAGCCAGAAGTATGAGACACTCAGTGAGAATAAAAGTCATTAACAATAGTTTTCTAGCCCAGCTCGTAATCCATTACTCATAATGAGTGCTCCCAATGTGACTAACTTGTTGGGCTAGATATGGTGAATAGTTTGTTTTTACCAAATCTCTCCTTCATGCGCAGGATGTGATACTCGGTCAATTTTTGAGTGGAGAACAGTTGGTTTGAATTTAGAGTTATTTTTACTTTTAGGATAGTTACTGAGACAAGGCTAAAGAGCCCAGTTTATTCTATTTGCCCATCGCAGGGAGGAAGAAAGGATGGATTCCCGTCGAACTAGCTGAAAAGCTCATATAATGATGCCTTATCTGCTGTTGCTGACTTTTTTGACCGATGGGATCCAAGTACTGCAATACTGATGGATGACGTGAGTGGACCTCAAAAAGGAATATATTGAAAAGTAAAACAACATTCGGTCATATTCCACAAGATTATATTGGTCAGCCTTTGAACTTTTCAGCTGATCCTTGTAGGATCTGAATTCAGTTCGTTAAGTACTTTTCCTTTCGACAATAACCATCACACACACACACACACACACATATATATATATATGGCAGTAAATAATGGAAAAGAATCCGACTGTATGATGAAAAATTGAAAAACAAAGAAATCCTAAGTGATGAATTTATTGTGAAAGAAGGTCGACACTATAACGTTTCGGTTTTAATAAACCATCATCATTTATTAAAACTGAAGTGTTATATCATCGACTTTCTTTTACAATAAATCTATAAATGAGGATTTCTTTGTTTTTCTGTTTTTCTCCTCATATATATATATATATATATATATATATATATATATATATATATATAAGTAAAGTTGGAGACTGTAGTCGAGGGCGACCCGAAGGCTTCCTTTTCAATAGCTACAATACTGAGGTGTAGTGGATGGTGCGATTTCTTTCCCTAGATTGCTCCACTTATCCATTATCCCTACCTTATGATGCTGAGTGTTAAGCAAGGAGACATCAAGTACAATTTTTTGAATCTTTGGTATGACTCGACCTGGGACTGAAACCCGGTCTCTCGGGTCATTGGTGAACACTCTACCTACTTGACCAATGGACCGATATATATATCAGAGTCGTTCAAAAATTTCCAAGCCTCACCCAGGAAGAAGTGCACTCTTAAATATTTTTGTTGAGGCAACATATTATCACTTCTTTTAAACTAGAAGAAATCTAAATTAGTTATTTTATTTTCATAAGAAGTGGTGTTGTGCTGCCAAACATAAAAATGTTCAGCTATGCTCTTCTTTCTGGGTGAAGCGTAGAACTTTTTGAATGACCATCGTATATATATATATATATATATATACCCCTCTGCACGAGCAGGATTCGAGACAAGGTCAATCTTTAAGAGGAGTTTAACAGGTTTGAATACAGAATTTTCCTTCCCGTAGACTGGTTGTCATAGCAAAGTTAAAGCGTCAGTCTGCCCTACTATTTACTCATGATTGGCGGGAGAACTGGATTCGTACCTTCCCTAAGAGTATTAGCGCTATGCGAAATGCAAATATTCTCGTCCAGTGTTTGAAATCGTATCGCCGAGTCCATTTCCTAATGGACGGTAACCATTATACCATGAACGCCTTATATATATATATATATATATATATATATATATATATATATATATACCGTTGCTTTTTCAAGACTGAGATGCTTTCTGTCCAGCTGGCACTAGTTGAATGACAAATATATTAACGCTCTTCACTGCGTCGTCTATTGATTTTCATCATTGACTTGTCAGAATATTTATAGAACTATTGAAAAAAATCCTTTTCTTTTTGCTTGTCGATTGTGTCGCCTTCGCTTCATCTGGCAAAAACAGCAGAAGACAAATTGAAAAAGAGTTCGAAAAGAAAGAAAAAGAAAATTAATTAACTTTTCTTTGGCTCCAAAGCGCCAAGAAGATATATATATATATATATATATATATCATTAATATTATCATTATTGTAAAGAAAAATTGATAACAAGGTGATCCAAGTAGAAGGAAAGATTTATTGAGAAGCAAAGTCGACACAATAGCGTTTCGATTCTAATGAACCATCATCAGGACTATGTGGGATGATATTCGTGATGTTAAATCAATGATAGACCTGTAAAAAGTGTAAAATATAAAAACCTAGGGAAAATTTGTACAACAAGAAAAAGGTTGGCCGTTTATGAATAGAAAAATTTGGCCGTTTGATTAATGAATCAGCGTTTGTTGTTTTGAATTACGTCATTTGACTTACTCGAAATATTGTGTAGAATTTATGTTCCGTTAATTTATCGAGAAAGATTTCGAATCATTCCTTATTTTCGACTATTTTCGACTATTTTATATATTTAGAATATCATCCCTCATAGTTCTGATAATGGTACATCAGAACCGAAACGTTATTGTGTCGACTTTGCTTCTCAATAAATCTCTCCTTCTACTTGGATTTCCTTGTTATCAATTTTTCTTTAAAAACTGTCGGATTACAATCCATTATTTATGTCTATTATCATTATTATACGCTTTACAATTTTTTTCCTTCAGTGATTGTTGATGGTCATTCACTGGAGTCTGAGTGTCAGCAAATCTATTCAGGTTTCCAAGATATTCTAGAAGATCTCAGTAATGTTGTAGTCTAGATGATTGTGATTGTCCCACTGATTTCCACTTCCTTTAGTCCCTTCTCCAGGCTCCTGGGGACCATTCCGAGCTGATCAACCACAATTAGTATTATTTGATTCTCATGTTCCACAGTCTTTTCTGTTCTCTGGCAAGGTCCAAGTATTCGTCTATCTTTTCGTTTTCTTTTATTTTCACTCAGTGGTTCACCGAAACGGTAATATCCCCAAGAAGGTAAGGCCTATTTTATTTCTTAATTAACACAAGGTCTGGTCTTCTGGATGGGATTAGGTGAGATGTAGTTGTATCTCAAGACCCCAGAGAATTTTATGGGTCTCATTTTCTGAGATTGATTTTCGTTTGTGCATATATCATTTGGTAGGATGGTCAAATTTCAATATCTTGTACAATTCCCAATAGATCACCTTCCTCACTCAGCGCTGGTCTTGTACTCCTTTGGTACTCATATGCTGTATCCGCTTATTTTGTGATTAACCGTTTCATATTTTTTTCCTCATAATCTACTTTTGCTATTCTGTTGCGTATTATCAATTTTCGCATTGATATAATTGATACTGATTGAGTTGTCTTGTGTTGCTATTGATAGACATCATAGGTAGACACGTTATCGGTCTATAGTTGTGGAGGATGGTTCTCATTGGAGGTCTTTCCGGATCAGGTTAGTCCTACCCTTATTTATCCATTCGAGTATTCTTACTTCTTCAAGGCATCTACTCAGTTCAAGAGCTTGTCTACCATGAATAGACACGAATTTTTAAAACTAGAATCCATGTGTACTATTATGGCTTAGAGTTTTCCGATTTGGTGCTTTTTGAGTGTTGCTCTGAGCGATTGCTGGTGTATGATTACCTCAGGTCCTTCTAGTCCTTGTAATTCTTTTTCCATGTTATTGATCCATTCGGCCTTTCACTTATGATTTTTCTCTTCTCATATTTTACTTCGAAATTGTTTATATTCCTTTATATCCGGTTATTGGTTTGTTCTTATGTATTCTCCACCTGCTTGCTGGGAGAATTTTCTTTCATTATTTTGGAATGTCTTGTTTTATTTGTCCCCGTTTCTTTGAAGTTTCCCTTCTTTTGCCAATATCTTTTGATTTATCTCTTCAAATTTAATTGTCAGACTTGATTGCTATTTTGTTTTGGTCTTTTGATCCCAATATATCCTCGCGTGTTTTTTCTTCCACAGCACTTTCGCTTGCTGTCGCAGTTTCTTTACCAGTCCTTCTAGCCTCATTTCCAATCAAGGTTTTGTATTTTTGTTCGGGTTCATTCGGGGACTACCAATTTTATCAAAGGGGGTGTCCTCGTGGTTTAATGGTTAAAGCGATGAACTGCGAAATCGTAGTACGCGAGTTCGTACTCCAGTCGCGCTATTACGTTCACTTTCGGGCAAATACCCTTGGGAAAGGTATGAACCCCCTTATTCTCCCTCCAGCTACGGATAAATAGTAGGACGGACTAGGTTCTTCAGCCTTGGTTAGGCAACTAGTCTAGGAGAAGGAAAACTCTGAATTCAAACCTGTTAAACTCCGCTTAAAAATTGATCTTGTGTCATATCCTGCCCGAGCGGAGGGGTTGGTAAATTGTACCAATTTTATCAAAGACTAGTTTCGTTCCTACATAAATTAGCTCGTTTAGTTCAGCGATGTTGCTTGTTACGATATTTATTGATGATCTGTTAACTTTTTCGGGTTCTACATTAACTTTTTTTTTCCGTTTTCTTTTCAGTCAATATTTTCTTTATTGACTCAACATTTATTTTGTCTTCTTGAGTCAAATTTTTTTTGCGGTGTTGGATCTGTGGGGGTTTCGGTTTTCAGTATTTTGAATTTCAGTTCAGTTGGGGAGATCTAGCTTTTCAGTATTTAGTAATTCTATTCGGGTAGGGAGATTTTGTTCATATTGTTCACAATTTTATTGGCCACATATTTCTAGTATCTCAAGGTCACAAAACCAATCTTTCTTTAATATCATTATAGCTTGGTCAGCAAGTTTTTGTCTTGTTAAATCAATTCTGCGGATCCTGCACAAATTTCTACCATTCTTTTTCTATACCATTTTCGAACTGGAGAGCGCACTTAAAATAACAGTGAAGTACATTTTTTTTGGTCAATTCTCGTCCATTTTTTTTTTCGTTCGAGTTTCTCGGTTAAGTATTTGCCCCTTCGGCCGGGTGTGGCTTTCCCTACCACATCTCCTCTCTAACTCGTCTAATCTCCAACTAACTGACTTCCTGTCTTCACCGAGTTATATAATAGTTCAATCGCCCACTCAATCGCCCACTCAATCTTTGGAATGGCATGTTTGATCGTCATCAAGCGGAAATAACTGTCATGCAGTTCAGAGGTCACTCTCTTCCGGTGCATCAGTCTATGAGTGTATCATGGGCTTTTTACCTTGTCCCATTTCGTCAGCCAAATCCGCCTACGCGATTTCTTTCGATTACTGGCCATTGGAATGTGTCACTTCCTTCCGGTGCATCACCTTGGAATGGCATGTTTGGCCGAGTCGAAGGTCAATACATAACAATACATCATAGAAATTATAATCTATTTTATCAATGTACATTTTTACGTGTTCACTTTGCCAAATGGTTATAATGCTGGTCTAGCATCTCATCAATGGAGTTTTGAATCATGTCAGTTCTATGTAGTTAATTTTATATATATGTTTTCTTTTAGCATGATACATCTTCAAAGGAAGAAACAAAAAACTTAGTGACAATAGCTTTTATATATCAACATAAGAAGACAATAAGAAAAACTGTTCGGTTTTCTTTGCAACAGTGGTCCATGATGATAATATTTCTTTTGTTTAAGAAATCATGAAGAATTTTAACCATTTATCAATATTATATGAAAAGTTATGATGATTGAGAAATGACATCTGACACAAGAGAATATCTCACAAACTTATTATTTAGTTGTAAATTGGACGGGAAATTGCTTATTCTATAAGTTAGGTCATTTTAAGTGTACTGTGTTAACAAAAATATCAGTATGTTGTGTTCATTTTACTGGATTACAGTTATACATATATACAAACATAATGAGAATATTTTTAGCATGGTCTTCCCATGTTTTTAAACATGGTAGCATTTGCAATACAATGCCATTAATTCTTCAGTTCATATAGCAAGCCCAAGCTTTAAACAATACAAAAATTGATTTGAGCCCCGTGGTACAAAAAGCCTTTGTCTTCTTTTTGTTTTGGCATGATTTCTGATGTCAGCTAATTCCTCATTCTGTTAAAAATGATTGCATATGCAATACAGCTGGTGACCCTGTCGAGTAACTCCAACAACAGTTGTCCATGATGACATTGAAGCTTCTATTCTAATTCTTTTACTAAATATTCTGTTCGTCATTAAGAAAATTTTCTTTAAAAATGATTTGATTTGAACAGCAATTAATTCGAAAGAAAGAAGTGATTCTTAAAATAAATGATTTTGTCTAAAATGCTATTAATACAATTTAAGTTGATTATCTCAACGAGTCATCCACAGCAATCAACCTATAAAAGAAGCTATTAAAAAAGCCTCAACCCTGAAGTGACATAAAATTTTGCATTATAAATCCAGTAACCCAAATTATCGAATCTCTATGGTCTTTGGCGATAGCACACATTGACTGACACATTAATTAGAGATTTCCAACACCTCAAAACAGATCCCCTAAATCAGTTCTATATATCATGAACCACCCATCAATGCTTAATGACAACCACCCAACAGATCTTCATTTCTAACTTTATCTTGAAAGAATTCTAATTACATATAACATCAGAGTAACAACACCTACAACAAACGCCGTTGCTAAGTCTGCAAACCCCAAATTTTAGGTTCTTTTTTTTTATCATACCTAAGGGCAAAATTATAATTCGACCCCCTAATCTTTCTTGTAATAGTGTGGCATACTACTCGTTGCCATAATCATAATGATATCGATAACAACAGTACATATACATTTGCAAAAACACAGGCGACTCCGTTGTTCAGATACGAAAGGTTTATTAACTTCTGAGTTCGGTTCTTCGACACGAGGAGACAGACACAATTCTTAAAAGTCTTTCGTAATCATACTATGCCAACAACACCCCCAACACATCTCGTGGTCCAATCTCAAATTCTCAACACCATGGTCGGACCCCAACTTCTCCACACCATGGTCGGAACTCAACTCTCAACACCATGGTCGGAACTCAACTGAATCTTTTTCAAAATCTTCCAAATTCTCAGCCAATCTCTTCTAGGCATGACGTCATTCACACTCCAGCCCCATTTTCTGTCTGGGGTTTATTATGACAATGGTGATTTTCATATCCTTTGCGCACGAGCGTAAACTGTACCCAAAGACAGTGCCCCGGAACTAAGAGCAAAATATTTCAAAGCCCAAACAAACTGAACGATAAAATATAATTAATGAAAAATGATTAAGATAAAAAAAAATCATTCCTTAATTATATAACAACAGCCACAACATAATATATTACATTTTCTGCACCAGATGTAACAAAAGAGATTACGTTGGAAACAGATATCAACTTCCGCCTTAGATTCTATGGCCAATCACGAAAAATCCCCATATTTCCCTGTGACCAAACGCTTTAATCTCCCTGGACGAATACTGGACAACATAAATCCGTCCTAGTAGACACAGGGTTCTGTTTAATACACATACGTAGAAAACAAGAAATGAAATGGATCTACTAATCACACACACGCACACACACACGCACACACGCTCTCACATACACACACACACAATCATGGGCTTAATTTTGATAAGGGCTTTTCAAAAAGGATAGCGATATTTTTCAAATTAATAATCCCAGACACCTAACCGAATAAATCTGCTGCAATCTAAATAATTAAACAAGGCAGTTTAAAAAATCATACTCAAGTAGACACAAACTTAATACAGATATAGAATGATAGTATTTCCTTAAAGGGATAAAAACACTTCAGCTGCAAGAATCTTAGGGGAATCTGGACGACAAAATGAAATGTTGAATCAAAAAGAAATAGCTACGTATCAGCAACTTAGAAGCCTCATCTTCCAAATGCAAAACAAACGACAACACTTGACGACTCAACGCAGACTCTCTGTTGAAGATATAAAACCAATTTTTTGGTCATTTTTACATCATCAGATAAAAGGGAAAGGTTTTCCCGAAATATGACGAAAAAATACACATTTTAATTTTCATATGCTTTCACTCCAACGACCTTAGATGCAAGTATTTTTTTAACGATTTCTTTAAGATGTCAGAGATTATTTCTTTTTATAGGCTTTGAAATCTTCAACATATATATATATATATATATATATATATATATATATACATATGTAAGTTGGCCTACCTTAGTTAAGGGTGACCCGAAAGTTCACTTTTCAATAGCTACTAAACCCAGGGGGAGGGAAAGGCGTTACTCCTTTCTCTGGATTGCTCCACTTACTCTTGATCCAAACCTTATAATGCTATGTGTTAAGCAAGGATACATTTAGTGCCATTTTTTTAGATCGGTATGACTCGACATGGGATTGAATTCCGGTCTCCTGAACCATTGGCGAAGATTCTAACCATTATGCTAATAGGCAGGGTACTATATATATATATATATGTATATAATATCGTTTGTCGACAGCACGTATTCCTTTAACTCTCACCATATGTTCCTATCGGAATTCACTATAAGTCCTCTAAACGGCATCCAGTGTCCCCAGACAGCTGGTCGGCTAACTCTGGTGTGATCATGTGTAAGAGTTTAGAGGAGAACGTCGCTTACTTCTCTAGTTATCACCAGCTTATTTTGCTGGTCTTACTTAGATGGTTAGTGAGATGGGAGGTAAGTGGTCATAAAGCGGCTATTTTGTGGGGTGCTGCTTCCAGGATTTGGTCAAAAGAGCACGCAACATCTTTTTGCCGTCCTCATTTGCCTTTTTCTCCAGGCGTTTTGTTAAAGTCCAAATGGTTTCTTTAAAAAAGGCTCTTAGCTGGTCATATTTAGATAGTTTAAAGTAAAACAAATGTATCTATTTCGAATTTTTTTAGTTCAGTTTCGTACAATCAGAGATATGCTTTGTAGACATGCAAGACAGGCATTTTATGACCTCTTAATATTATTTTTCTCTTCTCTCTGTAATAAGCATATTCAAGAAAAGGTAATCTTTTTAAAGCGAAGATCCTCCCGAAGCAGCCTCAAAATTTTTTCTCTGAGCATTTTGCTAGAGTCTAACTGGTGCAACCAGACAGTAGTAATGACACAGTTACAGCTTGGAAGAATTGCCATTTTATTCTATTAGAGAGATCAGATCTCAATATAGTCGTTAACTAGATAATAGCTGTCCATATTTTATCAATGCGCATGTTGATATTGCTTCAATTATCTTCTTTAAGTTAGTTTATAAGATTTAAATATATCTTTATAAACATGGTATTTATAATGAATCAAAGTCAGTAGACATTTTTTGAGAGATATCTAAGTTTTATAATCTAACTTAAAGAAGGCAAGTCCAAGATATTTTGAGGTATTTGAGGTGTTCGAATTGATGACCATCCAGTGAACATGAACAGACTCAATTGCAAACATCACTGAGTCGTTCAAACTGATGACCATTCTGTTTAATTGTTCAGTCGGCTGGGGCTCTAGAATACACCGACTGCTTTTCTGCAGAGGGGTAAGACCCCCCCAAGGAGTGTTCTTTATATAACACTAAACAATCTGATAGTGAGGTTCCATTAATGCTGGGACTTTGGGGAATGAGGAGCACCTCTTCATTGCCATTGCTCCTTGGTCCACTCTGGCCCGGAATGTTTGCACCTGATAGAACCCTACCTATAGTTTAAATAGAACTAACTGCATACTTATGCTTAACTGAATTGTTTGAATTAGAATTGTTTAACTAAACTAAATAGCTTGAAATAGAAATGTTTTTGACAATTAAACCGTGTACTTACAAAAAAACTGCTAAAGTGAATTGTTTGAAATGGAACTGTTTTTGACATTGAAACTGTACTTATGTAAAAGTAAATTGTTTGATATAGAACTGTTTTGACATTTAGCTGTGTAAACAAAATCTATACTTATACTAAACTGAATTGGCTGAATTAAATTGTGTACTAAATTGTTTGAAATAAAACTGGATTTGGCATTAAATAACCTACAAAGGTTGATATGCCATAAAACCCAAACAACCAACCAACCATTCTGTTTAAAACACTGCTAAGAACGCGAACAGATGGTGTTGTATAGCCATGAACAACTATACATGCACATATGCAGATGCATGCAGAATAATAACAACGACACAATAAAGACGAGCGACACAGTTCTTTAGAAAAATATACCTCTCACTTTATTGAAAGGGTTGTGTGTGAGAGGGAGATGGAGACCGAACAGAACTGCGACATATTGACCCCCACTCTTATGGCCATAACCGCGTTTCTTTCCCGTTCTCCTGGGCTGCTCAACCGGGGGCCTGGGGGCCCAGCCTCTCTGGGACATGTTCCTCATTCCAGCATCTTGTCTCCAACTCGTCTGATCCCCAACTCATTGAACTTCCTGTGCACCGAGTTATAAAATATTTTGACGTCCACTCTTCTTCCTGCGAGCGTCACAGTTTCGCACTCATTCAACCCGTTCACTGTCAAGGTTATATCCTGATATTCCTCGACCGGATGCACCTGTTATTTACACAGGTGCATTTCCTATTTTGACTGCTTGGCCGGGTCGGAGGTCAATACACAACAATGGAAATAATATTCAAAAATCGTTTTAATTGTTATTTGGATGCATTCTATCTCAATTCCAACTCTTAACTCATTGACTGTTGCAGGGCTTGGGCTATAAAGTTAAATGGCTCAATTAAATATCCCATTTGCGAATACTGGGAACCTCAGAACCCGCCTGTTAGAGTTCAACACCAAGTGACCTTCCTAGAGGTGACAGAGTATTGTGGATTATCAGTGTTGAGTGAAATTGGCCCATTTAAAAAACAAACAGAGTCACGGGTCAATTTGTTGAGTGATTAACTGAATGATCTTAAAGGTGATGTCATTGTGTTACTTTATAACAAAACGTTAAGGAATCACGTCCGTTGTACATGTATACTATACATGTATAACGAACACAAATATAACTATACATTGTATAGTTAAATATTTATGTATAACATTGTATAGTTATATTTGTGTTGTAGATTCTTAAGAATTTTTTGCACACAGTTTTTATATCAATTATTCCTATCTAATACAAAAAATTGCTCACAGTTATATGATATCAAGTATTCCTGATACAAATAATTTGTACACAGTTGTATGGTTTGAAGTATTCCTATCTAATACTAATAATTATATAGTTTCAAGTAACTATTTCTATGTAATGATAATCATTTCTTTGCAATCAGTTATATGGTTTCAAGTATTCCAATCTAATACTAATAGTTATATAGTTTTAAGTAATTGTTTCTACGTAATGGTTATCATTTGTTTGCAATCAGTTGTATGGTTTCAAGTATTCCTATCTAATTCTAATAATTATATAATTTCAAGTAATTATTTCTATGTAATGACAATCATTTGTTTGCAATCAGTTATATGGTTTGAAGTATTCCTATCTAATACCAATAATTATATAGTTTTAAGTAATTATTTCTACGTAATGACAATCACTTGTCTGCAATCAGTTATTTGGTTTCAAGTATTCCTATCTAATACCAATAATCATATAGTTTTAAGTAATTATTTCTACGTAATGATTATCATTTGTTTGCAATTAGTTATATGGTTTCAAGTAATTAGTGATGTAACTTAGCTTCGAGTAATTCTTAATGCAAATAGTTTGCAGTTATATGGTATCAAGTTTGCCTATTGAATGCAAACAACTTTTAAACCTCTGTTTGATCAATAGGTGGGACCCAAACAGGTACTGCCACACTGGCTCTGAGTGGAACTGGAAGTAATTGCAATGAATGGGTATTCTACACTTTCCATAGCTCCTAAACTGGAGACTCGAAAGTAATGTAAAGTTGGTGACCTTCGTCGAGGGTGACCCGAACGCTCCCTTTTCAATAGCTACTACACCGAGGTGTTGGGGAGGGCGCTACTCCATTTCCTGGATTGCTTCACTTTACCCTTGATCCTTACCTTAGAATGCTGAGTGTTAAGTAAGGCGGCATCAAGTACCATTTTTTGAGTATGACTTGATCTGAGATTGAACCCCGGTCTCCCAGACCATTGGTGAACACTCTACTCATTTGGCCAATGGCCTGGTTATAATTTAGTGTCATATCCAGGACATCCCCTTTTTAGGGAGAGGGTCTTAGCTTTTTGAAGTGTATGCAGACAAAGTGTGGGATAAATTGTATATAGTATATAGTATATCTCTCTATCTATCTATCTGGGGGCGTTTGTGGTGTAATGGTTGCTGTCTTTGGAAGGGGACTCGGCGACACGAGTTCAAATTCTGGACAAGTCTGTTAGCATTTCACATAGATAGAATCTTTGAGAAAGGTATGAATCTAAATATTCTCCCATCAGCTATGAGTAAAATAGTAGGGCAAACTGGGTATTTTAACCTTGGTATGGCAACCAGTATGGGAAAAGGAAAACTCTAAATTCAAACCTGCTAAACTTCGCATAAAAATGACCTTGTGTCGCATTCTGCTCGTGCAGAAGGGGATGGTAAATATATCTATCTATCTATCTATCTATCTAAGTAATTCTTTGGAATGGTTTTAACAACAATTCCCACCTGTGTGCATTGTCATCGTTCTCTCAAGGGTCTAAATGCGTGGTGGACGTTGCAGTGGTAAACGTGATGAAGACACTGAGGGATATGAACGTATCCATCGAGCTGGTTTCAACACACCCAACTGACAGTTTAATTAAGACAGGAATACGTTGAATGAAAGAAAGACGGCTTTCGCTGACAATTACCTGACAAAAGATATTCATCAGCGCACGACTCCTTACTCCTTATCCTTAGGCAACCGTATGAATTAGATGTGTGTGTGTGTGTGTGTGTGTGTGCGCGCGCACGCGCGTACATGTGTTCCCTTACAAATGAAATCGCTTTTCCTATGCAAACAGTCCCTTTTATACAGAAAAAAAGAAAAAAAAATTACTTCTGGAAAATGCATACATTTACCCAACCCCTCCGCAATGGGTGGAGTAAAGCTGGTTTGAATCGAGATTTTTCCTTCTCTTGGACTAGTTGCCTAAAACAAGGCTAAACAAAACTAGTCTGCCCTCATATTTACCTATAGCTGGGTGAGTACAGAGAGATTCATGCATTTGCCGAGAGCAGTAGCGCAAAATAAAACCCAAACAGACTCGTCCAGTGCTTGAAACCGATCATTATGATGATAACCGTAACTCTTAGCGCGCCTCCAAATTTCTGGAAGTCTATCAGGTACACTTTTTACTCCATTGATCTTGCCACACGTGACCATGTTCTACAGTTTTCCATTTCTTGTAACATCAACCAAAATGTTTATTTATTTTGACTGTATTGTTTTCAGAAACATTCTTTTCTGATTGGCCATTCTCAAAAACATCTTCATTAAACTTTCAGTGCATATAGGAATAATGTATCTTGATTCTTATCCTTCAACACAGAAACTACTTTTCTACTAATGTTTTCACTATATGTGCAATAACTATATGTACCCATTGACAGTCTAAGTTAAAAGTAAGTTAAGGGTAACCCAAAGCCAAACGTTTTTAGACTTTATTTTTCAATGCCTGTATCATGGAGAAACTAGAAATTCATTTACCTAAACTTTTCCCATTCTGCAATGATACTGCATTGAAAAAAAATAAGGTCTAAAAACATTCAGGTTTGGGTTATCCTTAAGATGATTTAAAACGGAACTATTTGAAAGTTTATTTCAATTTTTAAGTTCTTTCTTTTGTTTGAAGTAATAGCAACAGTTAAACTATTTTGAGCTATTTGACTTGAAATATTTAAACAGAAAATTGATATGTACAAAATGTGTTCTACAGTAAATCAAGGAAATTGGTGATATGAAAACTTATGTTCATTGTTTAACTGATAATATGTTGAGCCATAGAGACTTCATAGCTAACAATTTATAAGAGTGGATCACAGAACATTCATAACTAACAATTTAGGAACTGGGTGAATAAGCCAGTAAGTAACAAGTCAGATAAAGAGTGAAGGAATGTATATATCCAACACCTTCATCACGAACAGGATGCGTTATAGTCATTTTTTTTTATAGAGGAGTACAACTGGTTTGATTTCAGAGTTTTCCTTCGCCTTCTTGACCGGTTGCTATACCAAGTTTAAAGAACCTAGTCTTCCCTAGTATTTACCCATACCTTGGCGGAGAATAGTTGAATTCATAAAAGGGCATTACCGCTATGCGAAATGCAAACAACTTTGTCCAGGATTTGAACTCGAAGTACAGAGCCCATTTTCTATGACAATAACCATTACGCCACAAGAATCTCTGATTGTTTTAAGGTAATGTAATATTTTTGAGTGTCTGAAAATAACCCGTAAATAATTGATATGCCGTTAGAAAATAAAACAAACCAAAACTAAGTTGGATTCTTATCCTTTCACCTTTAAAATAACATTTGTTCTTGTTTTTTTTTTCAGAGAGTGTGTATTTCTAATTGTTTTCAAAAAGACTAATTTTTTTAAATTCATTGGGAGCCATTCCAAGAGGAAATGCTACAAGAGAAAATATAAAGAAGCTGAGTTTGAAGCAAGGGGAAGTTGTATTTAGATGTCCAAAATGAGTACATCTCATTTTATATTTCATTATATAACTACTGATTTTTGTGATTATCGTGAGGGTCATTCATTAATTGTTGTATATTGACCTACGACCCGGCCGGGCTGTCAAAATAGGAAATGCATCTTTGTAAATAACAGGTGCATCCGGTCGATCAGGATATTATAATCTTGACTGTGGATGGGTTGAATGAGTGTAATCTGTGACGCCCACAAGAAGGTGGGCGTTGAACTATAATATAACTCGGCGAAGACAGGAAGTCAGTTAGTTTGGGGACCGGACTCATTGCTGACAAGATGCGGTAGAGAAAGCCAGCACCGAGCTGAGTGGGCCCCCAGACCCCCGGTTGAGCAGCCCAGGAGAACAGGAAGGAAACGCGGTTATCATATTTACCAACCCCTCCGCTTGGGCAGGATATGACACGAGGTCAATTTTTAAGCGGAGTTTAACAGGTTTGAATTCAGAGTTTTTCCTTCTCCTAAACTAGTTGCCTCACCAAGGCTGAAGAATCCAGTCTGCCCTACTATTTACCCATAACTGGAGGGAGAATAATTGTATTCATACCTTTCCCAAGGGTATTAGTGCTATGTGAAATTCAATTAGTCTCGTCCAGGATTTGAACTCGTGTCGCCATGTCCATTTCCTACAACGATAACCATTACACCACGGGCCTAAACGCGTTTATGGCCAATAAAGTGAGGGTCACTATGTTGCAATTCTTTTCGGCCTCTAACCCCCTCTCACACATAACCCTTTCAAAGAAAGTGAGGGGTATATTTTTCTAAAAGACTGTGTCGCTCGTCTTTATCATGTTTACCCAACCCCTCCGCTCGGGCAGGATATGACACAAGGTCAATTTTTTTAAGCGGAGTTTAACAGGTTTGAATTCAGAGTTTTCCTTCTCCTAGACTAGTTGCCTAACCAAGGCTGAAGAACCTAGTCTGTCCTACTATTTACCCATAGCTGGAGGGAGAATAATTGGATTCATACCTTCCCCAAGGGTATTAGTGCTATGTGAAATGCAATCCGTCCCGGATTTGAACTCGTGTCGCCGTGTCCATTTCCTGCTCGTCTTTATTGCGTCGTTATGATTCTGCATACCTCTGCAAATGTGCATACGTCTTTATAATTGTGTTGTCATTTGTTTGGCCAAAGCGATATACAACATAATATTATTAAAATTACTTTTAATAGATCTCGTATTAATAATGACATCGCCATATTACTCATATATTTTATCATTAAAATTATTAATTTCAATTCATACGACAATAACTAAATCCTGAGTGAAATTAATTGTGTTTCAATTCATGCGAATGCCCTTGGGAAAGGCATGAATCCATCACTTCTCTCGCTATAGATACTTTGTAGGGCAGACTGAGCTCTTTAGCCCAGGAGAGGCAGCCAGCCGAGTAGAAGAAACAAAAAAACTCCGAATTCAAAACTGAGGAATGATGTTTGGAGAATCGGTGACACAATGTTGCAGCCTCCTTTTGTTATCAGTTCATCCAAAAGATGTGGCTTGTCCTGTACAAGTCTTCATCCTAATAGACCAGACAAATCCCCTGTGCAGATTATTTGCTAAGCTTTGCCTTAGTTAATTGTTGTCATCGAATACGATGGATGAACACTATTCCTTCTTAATATCAGTTATCATATCACAAGGAATAACCTTGTTAATAGAATCAGCTCACACACACACACACACACACACACACACACACACAAGCTATTATTACGATAATTATCATCAATTCCATTGATATTAGTTTCCTTGTTAATATTACAGGAATATTTCCCTTTGTTGACACTTCAATAGCCAAAGATAAACGATTTCTTCTTCTGTGACTTTCATTTACTATAGTTTATTGCTTCATAGGAGGAAGGTTCATGTATGCAGTCATTGTCAAAGTGAGAGGTACCAGTTCCCTTGGGGCTGTTCAAAGATACAAACTGGGATTGAGGAGACAAGGAAAGCGGTTGGGAGTGGCAAGTTGACATCAGAAACAAAGGAGCGTGTTCTTTCTTTCTTTCTTTCTTTCTTTCTTTCTTTTTTTTTCTTTCTTTCTTTCTAGTTCAGTGCTTTTCTTTCTTTCTGCAAATTAGCAAAACTACTAGGAAAAATTGGATGCTTTCGTCAAATTATATCGCAGGCTACTCAAGAAGTTGTTAGATATGAGAAGAAACGGTTGTTTTGGCGACATAATTCTATGCGTATGTAACCAAAATTCAGAAAAAGAATCCAACAAAAAGACGCGCTAATTCTCCCCTCTCTCTCTCTCTCTCTCTATATATATATATATATATATAAGTTTTATTTTGTATATCATCATCACTATATTTATCATCAGTTATCTGAAGTTACCGAAATATTTCCCTTTGTTGATATTTCAATCGCCACAGAAAAACGATATTTTCTTCTGTTGATTTCATTTTCAATTGTTGGTTGCTTCAAAGGACAAAGCTTCATGTATGCAATCATTGTCAAACCTCCCTTGAGCTGCTCAAAGATACAAGATGCGGCTGAGAGAAAAGAGGTCGATAAGGAGTGGCTGGTTGCAATCAGAAACAAAGAAACAGTTTCCTATTTGCTTTTCTTTTCTATCTTTTGCTTAGAAAATCTAAATGAGAAAATGTAAGTTACGAACACTGAAGTAACACGGCAACTTTACCAAGAATAAAGTTAGCCATAGAGTTGTAAATGAGATTATTGTTGTAATTTATATCTCGGTCTACAGTTCGAATGTTCACGTTTATTTTGATCACGAGATCAGGGCATCATAAATGCCACACGTTAGCCAAAACAGACAGCAGACATCGGTTGGTATTATCACGGACTTAATGTTATTTATATTCTAAAAGTACGGGAAATAGCTGTTATTCTTTTCACACTTCGATTTGTGCCCTGGACAGCACAATGTAAGAAACATTTTGTTCCTGCATACTATGTATCTGTTGGAGGTGCCCGTGGTGTAATGGTTATCGTCGTAGGAAAAGGACACGGCGATACAAGTTCAAACCCTGGACGAGGCTAATTGCATTTCACATAGCACCAATACCCTTGGGTAAGGTATGAATCCAATTATTCTCCCTCCAGCTATGGATAAATAGTAGGGCAGACGAAGTGAGGCAAATAGCCGAGGAGAAGGGAAACTCTGAATTCAAAACTGTTAAACTCCGCTTAAAAATTGACCTTGTGTCATATTCTGGTCGAGCAGAGGGGTTGGTAAATATGGAAACTATGTGTTAGTTGTTAATTAGGTCATAAAAGTATGAAATTAAACTACCCCTGATGTTGAGGAACCTTAAATTTGGAGATTATGGAATACTCTTTCATTTTCATTATTCCCAGATTCACTCTAACCCGGAGCGGTTGTACCTGTTTGGGTCCTATCAATGGATCTAATGGAATTGTTCAATTATTTACGTAAGATTATCATTATTATTAGTTATTTGAAACCACGGAGCTGTGTGTATGTTGTTTGTATTTGATAAGAACACTAGATAAACAGAATTGATTATGCTAAATAGCATTACATTTAACAGTGTGCAAAAAAATAGAATTAGTATTAGATAGGAATACTTAATCATTTGTGTACAAACAAATGAACTCTAAGTCGTTTAAAAATAGTTACCTACTTTCGCTTATAAATCATATATATATATATATATATATTATAAGAGTGTTGGTTGTCACTAAATCACTTTGTGTGCATGTGTCGAACCAAGTGCAATATAATATGAAGAGTGCTCAATATCTAGGATAGAGCTATTATATAATCTTCTTAACTGCCTGATGAGTGTTGTTTTGCAAAAAAACTCCATGAAGCCCAGGGTCGCAGTCTATATTCCATGAATTAAATATATATATATATATATATATATATATATATATATATATATCCAGTCAGCGTCCGAAGACAGTGGGTCTGGATTATTGGCGTATAGAATATATGAGGAATTTCATTTAAATGTATGGGAGTGATCGATGTATGGCTATTGATGTATATTTTCTATCCAGGTTTATATAACAAAACTCACATACAGAGTGTATACTGTGCAATTAGAAGGAAACTCAAACTTGGTTAAATGGTCGTTATAAATTTATTATAGAATATTATTATACTCTCCATCTCATCAGATGACTGCACACGTTTAATTCGAGGTTGAAAAAAGCAAATATGGATTACAGTCTATATGTGTATAGGAAAAAAAAAAAAAAAAAAAAAAAGGAAAAACCTACATAGATTTAAAGTTTCAGGCGAAATAAAGTATTAGAAAAATTAAGAAACCAGAAAAGGGATGTTCCTGTAAATTCCGCCTGCTACAAAAAATCTAGCATATGTTCAAATTAAGATATTTGAACATATGCTAGATTTTTTGTAGCAGGTGGAATTTTATGGATAATGTAAGCTTGTAAACTAAACGATTATCTTCATATAAGATATGTGGTCTTAGGCTTCCTCCTAAAAAAAAAAAGACAAAACATTTCGGCAGCCACCAGGTACCTTTAATTAATCCCCCAAAATAGTCAAAAGTAGTCAATCTACCCCAGATATGAAAAACCTTAATTTTGAATTAATATATAAATTTCCAAGAATCTCTTCCTCTACATAAATTTCCCCGCCATATAATACTTGTAACTCCTGATATAAATTTTATTATTTCCAATAGAAATCATCCAGCATCAATATCCCTGTTATTGTCTAGAGTAGGAGTCTCGGTGGCCCCCAGTAAGGATAATTTGAATTTACTTTTATGTCTACATTTAAACACAAGCTCGTTCCGTTTATTTAGCAGTAGTCTGCGATCTTTAAAATTAATTATACTAATTTTTTTATCGATACACAAGTTACATCTACCATTGAAGCTATTCGCGGTTGAAGACTGGCTGACTATTTTCAACTTTATTTGGAAGGTTAGCCTCCGATCCTTAAGGTTCTAAAAATATTTAGATAGAGCGGTTTGGTTTCTTAGTCGCGGATTAGAGAAAGAGTGTCTGTGGTTATACAGTCTTTGTTTCCAATTCCCAGCGGAGATACCTATATAGACCCTCTCCCTATCATTATCATATTCCAGGGGAGAAATGCACGCCTAGTATACGACGTTCTTCGAGTTGCATCGTTCTTCCAAGGAGCATTTCCCTTTACTTCTACAGTTACAAGATGGTACATCTGGTCCTCCACTATTTCTATTCAATTTGTCTAGTAACCTCCTGTTGTGGTTATTTAAGATACTATAAGATACTCTTTGTACAAGAATACCTCATTTTTACTGTGTTCCTATTAAAATATTTTCTTAATAGATTGTCCCTATTAAAGTACTTATCCAGGAAGTTTAGGAAATATTTACCTATGTTAATGTTGGTAAGTTTACAAAATGGCGGTTTAAACCAGATTACTCTTCTATTTCTATTTTTTCTTCGTCTATGGAGTGATTATTATTTGTGTCACCTACCTTGACGAGTGCATGGGTCCCACTACTATTATAATTTTTTTTGTAGATACATACAGTTAAATAATCAAACAGTTCTATTTCTAAGAATTTAATTTTGTATAAGTCAACAAAATTAAATGGTTCCAAATATTGCTATGTATCACTAATAATTCAATTTAGCATAAGTCATTTTTTTTCACTCTGTTTATATGTCAAACAATTCTATTTGACCAATAGATATGATCCTATCAGGTGCTGCTGCTCTAGGCCAGAGCGGACTTGAGAGCAATGGTAATGAAGGGGTACTCTGCGTTCTTCAAAGCACCAGTATTACTGGAGCCTCACTAGCAGATTCTTTTGTGCCATATCCAGGACACTCGTTGGGGAGGGGGTCTTACCCCTCTGCAGAAATACAGTCGGAGTATTCTTCAGCCCTAACCGGCTGGGCTGATAAGGTGTTATGTTATTTTCTAAAAAATTGCAGTTGACTAAATACTAAATAAAATGTACGTTGGTTTGTACGTGAATGGGAAGGGACTCTCCCACCCATTTTTCTAGACAAAGAAGTCAAAATGTGATTTTACTGCATGATATCACTCATCCCCAGTTACGAAATGTCATGCTGCAAACGTTCATAGACTACGGAAGGTACGTTCTTCAACGTGCAATTTTCTTCAGATCTATCATCTTCAGATTATCATTGTATATGTAAAAAAATTGAAGGAAGTGATCACAGAGTACCGAAAGCCGGAGCACCTCTGATTGGACACGTCACAACGTTCATAGACAACAGGTGGACCAATGCTGTTGTCGACTGGTATCCAAGAGACTGAAAATGACCACTCGGAAGACCTCTACGACGATAGGAAGCGATTAGGGCCCATATGGAGTTCAAGAACGAAATGGAAGCTCATTTGTTCTGGAGAGTGTGGAGTCACCCCTCTGTTGCTATTACTCCCAGGTCCACTCTGACCCAGAGTAGAAGTACCTATTAGGGTCCCACCTAAATCAGATGATTTTGAACAACAATAGTCCTTAAAACAATGATATTGTAACTAAATATAGGTTACTTGTTTAAAATGATTATGAAGATATATTTTTATTCCGTATATAATTGGATACCATAATTGGTAATTGTTCTGGTTATGACATTAAATACCAACTGGTGGTGACCCTGTTGTTCTGATGAAGGTTGGCCTCCTCTTCGTTGTCATTATCCTGACTTATATTGGTAGTACCTGTTAGGGTCTCATCCATGAGATCTATATAGAATTATTTGTCAGGATAGGTTATTTGGTTTGATGGCATATCCACCCTTAATGTTGCCCAGTCGGTTGGGGCTGTAGAATACACTGACTCCTTCTCTTCAGAGGAGTAAGACCCCCCCAACGAGTGTCCTGTATATGACACTAAACAATCTGAGGTTCCAATAATGCTGAAGCTTTGGGGAATGTGGAGCACCCCTTCATTGCCATCGCTCCCAGGTCTACTCTGGCTCGCAGAAGTAGCATCTGATAGTGTTCTATCTATGTGTCAAATAGAACTAAACTGTGTACTTAGGCTAAACTAAATTATTGAAATAGGACTGTTTTTGATATTGAAACTGTACTTACGCTAAACTGAATTGTTTGAAATAGAACTGTTTTGACATTTCACTCTGAGTAAACAAAAACTATACTTATACTAAAATGTTTGACTAAACTGAATAGCAAATAGAAATATTTTTGACAATTGAACTGTGTACTTATGCTAAACTGATTAGTTTGAAATAAAAGTGTTTATTTGTATAAAATGGATTTGGCATTAAATAACCTAAAATAGTTGATAAAAACCAAATCAAACTAAACCAAACCAACTCTTAATGGTTATATAATGCTAAATCCTGTTCATATATATATATATATATATATATATATATATATATATATATATATATATGAGAACTCTGGCGAAGGAATTAACGGCGGCTACACGCGTAATGAACTGAGCACTCTGATATCCGATAGCGCAAAATGTAAACAAACGAAAGCTAATACATAAGCGTTATAATTCCTAAAGTGACGTTTGTCACCGAAATGGCTGCGCGATTAGATACCATATTCAACGTAAATTTAGGCGGGTTTCGATCCCAGCTTGAAGCGTTTTGCATGTCTAGCCACGCTGAAGAGTTGTGATACAACGAAACACTCTATCTAGGGACGACAATATGTGTGTATGCATATATATATATGATTTGAAAGAGAAGGGTTTGCTGGTGACATTTTTTAAAACTAGTTACCGCACATTTACTTGCATAGAGTTAAATAATTTCAAGTATTGCTAACATTAATAATACTATTTAATAATAATCATTTGTTTGCACACAGTTAAATGGTTTCAAGTAATCCTATCTAATTCTAATAATTTTATTCAACATTAACCATTTGTCAAATGGTCTCATATGTTGGCATTTAAGATTAGTAATTCTATTTATGAAGTATTCCTATTAAATTTAGTATTATCAATAATTTGTTTGCACACAGTTAAATGGTTTTAAGTATTCCTATCTAATTCTAATAATTTTTTTCAACATTAACCATTTGTTAAATGGTCTCATGTGTTGGCATTTAAGTTTAGTAATTCTATTTATGAAGTATTCCTATTAAACTTAATATAATCAATAATTTGTTTGCACACAGTTAAATGGTTTCAAGTATTGCAATTTTTGGAATTTGCAAATCGGTCGTTAAAAATAGTTTGAATGTCATTGACTTATTTTAAAAGTTGGACCGTTACAGTCTCTTTGTTGGTATTTAAATGACTGAGAAGGGTTTTTTGTTTGTCTGTTTCTATGTGCCCCAGTCTGTTGGTCGGTCAGTTGGAGAAGAGTAGGGAGTTAGATATGCTTTTTCATGTGC
The DNA here is from genome assembly GCA_963585895.1 of Sepioteuthis lessoniana. Classification (NCBI taxonomy): domain Eukaryota; kingdom Metazoa; phylum Mollusca; class Cephalopoda; order Myopsida; family Loliginidae; genus Sepioteuthis; species Sepioteuthis lessoniana. The sequence goes on from OY757922.1 coordinate 24,003,599, forward strand.
TTCATGTGTGACAGAAGGGTTGAAAGCAAGGTCTATGTTTTTACAGACTCGACCGGCCATCAAGGGGACGGTGTAAAATTATTTTAAAAAAGTGAAAAAATCATGACTGAGAAAACGCGTCAAAAATTCGAAACAAAGAAAGGAAAAAGAAAAGAGAACTTTAAATTTAGACACCATATTGGCAATTCAGTAAAAAAAAAAAGTTTTTGAAATGTACATCTTTTCTCTGTTTCGATCCAACGTCGAATAAGTCCATTTGACTTTCCTATCCTTTCTTTTATATGCTTTTGTTTTGGCTCAACTATGCACAGCGAAACTTGTGCAATGTCAGTGTAAATGTATTTGTCAAATTTCTTTCTTTCGAAATAAATTTTTTGTAATGGGATAAATGTTTGTTCGTTTGTGAAATATAGTTGTCGTTATTGTTTTTTTGTATGTTAATAGTTGAGTTACCCTTCCCCTTCCCATGTCTCTATACGCTTTTTAGTACCTTTCTTTCTCTTTCCTTTCCAACGAAGTTACTCGGCTTGTTGCTACCTTGGCCAGCAAGATTTGAGGCTTTGTTTAACTTCCCTTCTGTTTTTTTGGACCCACGAAAGACACGCTCGGGGTAATTCGAAAAAAAATATCAAGAACTTATAATTCTATTTGATATTAATCACTTGTTAAATATATTAATATATTAAAAAAATAACTGGTTAGGAGGTGATGGATTTATGCATTTCTCCAAAACATTAGAAATACAAGCAGTCTCGTCCAAAATTTGAACACGAGTCGTCTATTCCATTTTCTTCGACGAAACCCGTGATAGTACCAGTGATAGTACCCGTGTTTCTTTAATTCTCTTAACAAACTCATGAATGTCTCAAGAAATTTATCTTGTCAGATTTGCATTTTCTCTGAAAAGAAATTGAGATTCGAAATAAAATCAATCAGAATAAGAAAAATATATGAAATCGATAAATTTCTGACGATTCAACGTTCGATCTCGTGTCAGCCCCAGGGAAGGAGGAGTTCATTGTAAAATCCCAATGAATTATTATCTAGATATCGATCGGGGGAGGAGGGGTTGAGTGAAGCTTATGTGTGATCGATTTTAAAGATCTTGATTATCTCCATCCACTTATATCGAAAAGCGCCTTGTTTACCCCAAGAGCCAACAACAGATAACGTGATCTCATAATGACTTGATATTCACGCATGCGCGAAAATTAAGTTAGAGCTTGTGTACCAGGCCTTTCCAACTTTTAGCAGTTCTACTTTATGACCTTGAAAGTGTTACGTCGGTATTTTTTTTTTTTTCGCTTCAAACATGCACACGAGAATTTGATTGAGCTGAATGTTAAGTAAGCATTCAAGGGAAAGAGGTTCGTTTCTCGCAAGCCCTTGATTGTGAGTTCGAACATCTAGGTTATTTCAAAATGATTTACAAAGTGTTGTTCATTTTGTTATTAGAGTTGAGGAAGAAAGAAAGCAAATAAAGAAAAAAGGCAAAGAAAGAAAAAAGCAGAATAGAGAAGAGAAAAACTGTAAAGAAAAAATGATTGAAAGTAAGAAAAAAGCAAAGAAAGAAGGATAGAAAGAAAGAAAGAAAAAAAAAGGAAGAAAAAGTAAAGAAAGAAGGATAGAAAGAAAGAAAGAAAAAAAAAGGAAGAAAAAGTAAAGAAAGAAAATGGCAAACAAAGTAAGGGAAAAGAAAAAAAAGAAAGAAAATATGAAGAAAATGTAAAGAAAGAAAGTAAAGAGAAAAATTGAAAAAAGAAAGAAAGAGAGAAATAAATAAAAAAGCAAAAAGAAAAGGCCAAGATAAAAGAATAAAAGAACGAAAAAAAAAAAAGCAAAGAAATGGCAAAGAAAGAAAAAAGCAAAAAAAAAAAAAAAAACCCCAAACAAACGAAAAACAAAAAAGAAATAATATATATATATATATATATATATATATATATGTGTGTGTGTGTGTGTGTGTGTGCTCTCGCTTGGCCGTAGTGAATATGTTGATTACATCGTTGATTACATCAACTCCCAGATCACTGGGAGTTGACTTGCTGTCGATTGAGTTAAGCTTGGGTTTAGTAAATAATCATATTGAATAGAACGTATTTGTTGGTAATGACTATATTGGTGGAACAACATAAGATTTAAAAAACAATTGATTCCTGAGGCCATAAGAACCTTATAGTAATTAATGTTCATAAACAGTGTCCTCTTGAAATATTTTTTATCGCTATTCACTTCCAGAAACGATCCTTTCACCTTCATTTACCTATAAACTGTACAAGTTTAGTTTAGTTTGGTTTCTTTGTTTAATGGCATATTAACTTTCCTGGGTTACTTAACGCCAAATCCATCCTTGCAGAAGAACATTAGTAGTATTATTTAACCCATAGATGGCGAGAGAAGGAGGTTCATACTTTTCCTTTGGGTATTTGTCCAAAAATGAACGTAAAAGCGTAGTCTGGAGTTCGAACTCGCTTACTACGATGTTACACTTCAACCGCTACACCGCGGCGACTACCCCATCGCAGACATAGGAAAAAATAAAATAAGATGCAAGAGAGCACGCTATTCACTTAATCTGCTAAATGCATCAGGAATTTAAGAGCTAATAGTTGCCAAGTCAAAGTTTTCATTACGTCTACCCCCAACTCTGTGCCGTTCTGTGTAGAAATAAACAAACAAAAAATGTCAGTTTTAATTTGCGATACGTAACTGAAAGAAACAGAGCTGAATTGGCTTTGTTGCTTATTCTAATGATGGTGTCAAGAACAGTCAAAAATGATATACCTCGGTAGTTAAAACAGAGGATATGAATATGAATCTGCTGTTGTTACTTACTGAATTTAACTTAGTACGACACAAGGATACAGAGAGCACTCTGCAATGACCGAACTCACTTCACTAACAAATTGGTCTACCAGACAAGTTTTCCAATCATTGCAGTGGGTGACTTACATCTAAAAACACCAATTGCAACGAGAACGCTGAAGTTAAGCAATGACGAGTCTCCTCAGTACTTCGATGAGCAACTTATTAAAGCTCATTAAATTCTAAACTTTTGGCGAAGTTAGACTTCTAGCATAGCTTTCTGCTTTATCATTTAAATAACAATGGGCTGACTCAGAATTTGGGTATGATTATATACGCTAATGGTCCGGGAGACCTGGGTTCAATCCCTGGTTGAGTCATACTAAAGACTTTAAAAATGGTACTTGATACCTCCTTGCTTTGCACTCTGCTATATAAGGTACGTATCAAGGGTAAAGTGGAGCAATCCAGGGAAAGGAGTAGCGCCCTTCCCTACAACTCTGTATAGTAGCTATTGAAAAGGGAGTCATCTGGTCGCCCTTGACTCCGATCGCCAACTTTATACACGCACATCTCTTCATGCTCACTGCGAAAAAGAATATTTTCGAGTATTTTATTTATTTATTTTTTATGATTTGAGTTAATTAGACTTTCAAATTAACCGCATTTTTAATTTTTCTCAAAAATAAATAAGAATTACATTTTTATGAGGGAGGTTTACTTTTACATTCTAATTCAATGTAGAATGATTACCCACATCCGGAATAAGTATTAAAGAATAAGTAGTAATTTACTAAGCTTTTTGCTTAGATGTGACACAAGGCCATCTGAATGGAGCACCCAATGAGATTCGAACTCACTCGTGTAGGTTTGCTAGTCTAGCTTGCTAACCATTAGACCACAGAAACACCCTTAATTTACTAAGCTTTTTGCTTAGATGTGGCACAAGGCTATATGAATGGAGCTCCCAATGAGACTAACTTACTCGTGTAGGGTTGCTAGTCTAGTTTGCAAACCATTACACCACCAGAGGCACCCATTAAAGAATAAATAAACCCCTACAAGAAACTAAAAAAAATTATTCAACCGCTCTGGTTATTAGTCTTTTTTCAAGGTTAACTTGTTCTGCCCCGCCTTATAAAATGTAAAATTTTTTCGAATAATAAAAAAAATTGAGATAAGTTTGAGGGTCTAATTAGTTTAAATCACACGCACACAATTTACTAGAAAAGTTTTCCCTGGTGAATACCTGTCGATTCTCATCGAATTTGTATAAGTGACCCATTAGAAACAACAATTACTATAAACAATCTGCTGCTTGTCTACCCGATTAAGCAATGCTTAGTAAATAATCAACGAAGCTTCACTTAGTTTGGCTCAAAGCCTGGAGAATTGGGAACTCAGTAAGAATCGAACTCACTAATAATGGTCTACAAGCCCATCTCGCTAACCTTTGCACTACGCCAGGTACCTAAAAATCACTTACTAAGCTTAGTGTAATTTAGCGCAAGGTCTGAAGTAGGGAGAATCGAATTCACTAACAATGGTCCGTGAACTTAACTCACTAATCATTGACAGTAGATGGCTGTGTGATGAGGCCAGGTGTGCGATGAGATGGGAGAGAGAATGATTGAAGGAATGGGTGTGGCCGTAAGAATAGGTATTTCCATACGCCAATATGAATTCTTGATTAAATTAAAAACTGCGCACAAGTAGTCATCATCATCATCATCATCATCATGTCGTGCCGCTAGCACGGATATCCCTGACCCTCTCTCGCCACTTCTCCCTATCGTTCATCGCTTCTGGCAGGTCTTCTGAACAACATCCCATATCCTCACATAGCTGCTGAATGTATGTTCGAGCTGGACGTCCTGCTTTTGCTCGGCCATATGTGGGGGTCCACAGGAGTACATCACTTATGAGCTCGTCCCTGCTTCACCAGAAGTGTCCTGCATGTATGGTTCGTCTAACTTGGATAGTTTTCATGATGGGCGGCAGGTGGCCGTATAGTTGGTGTCTTGTGGGGTGTTGCCGCCAGGACTTGTTCAATATAGCTCGCAGCATTCTTGTGTAATTGACGTCTAGCTTCTTCTCCAGCCGTTTTGTTAGCGTCCATGTAGTGCATCCATACAGCAGTAAGCTTAGATGTAGCACAAGGCCGTAAGAATGGGGCATCCAATGAGACTCGAACTCACTCGTAAAGGTTTGCTAGTCTAGCTTACTAACCATTATACCATTCGAGATGCAAGTGCGTACAACGAGTAGATCAAAGTGAAAATGACATCTTTCTCAGCGAAACAGCACTTCAAATCAATTTTCATTATTTTCGGAACAAATAATTTATACTATTACTGTGGAAAATCCCATTATATGAGGTAGGGTCCTTGTGGTGTAATGGTTAAAGCGATGGACTGCGGAATCATAGTACGAGAGTTCGTACTCCAGTCGCGCTATTACGTTCACTTTCGGACAAACACCCTTGGGAAAGGTATGAACCCCCTTATCCTCCCAGCTATGGGTTAAATAGTACTACTACTGTCCTTCTAGGAGAATGGCTTTGGCACTAAATAACCTACAAAGGTTTATATGCCATTAAACAAAGAAACAAAAAAAAAAATCCAGAATACGAAACGGGCCTCGAAGAAATTTCCGTCCTATATTACGAAAAAATATTCAAGATACGAAATCAAAAATCAAAAATGTTGCCCGACATCGATTTTCCCAGAATTCATTTCGTAGTATCACATAAACGCTTTTATCTTTTTTTAACATTTATGTGAATGACTATGTTGTCATTAGCGAACATAATTCTTCGATTGGGTATAATATTTACACTTGATTGGAGGTGCTCGTGGTGTAATGGTTATCGTTGTACGAAATAGACACGGCGACACGAGTTCAAATATTGGACGAGACTGATTGCATTTCATATAGCACTAATACCCTTGGGAAAGGTATGAATCCAATTATTCTTCCTCTACCTATGGGTAAATAGTAGGACAGACTGGTTTCTTTAGCCTTGGTGAGGCAACTAGTCTAGGAGAAGGAATATTCTGAATTCAACCCTGTTAAACTCCGTTTAAAAATTGACCTTGTGTCATATCCTGCCTGAGTGGGGAGCGGTTGGTAAATATGATAACATTTACGCTTTATACGATTGCTTTTGGGGGCTAGAGCGAATTACGCCATTTATCGGGTAAATCATGTCCCATAATACGAAAATTCTGAGATACGAAATCCCCTACAGGGACGAGTTAATTTCATACCTCGAGTTATCACAGTGTATGGTTTCAAGTAATTATTTCTATCAAAGAATAATCATTTGTTTGTACACACTTATATGGTCTCAAATAACTAATAATAATAATAGTAATAATACTCCTTTATAAGCAGTTACCTGAAGTAACTATTTTGAATACAAATAATTTACAATCATATGGTATCAAATATTCCTATCAAATACAAATGATTTACAAACATATCTATTTGACCCATAGAAGGCATTCTAACAGGTACTAACACTCCGGGAAAGAGTGGATCTGGGAGTAATGGTAATAAATGAGTACTTAAAACTCCTTAGATTTAAAAAACCGGAGCTTCTCCAGATGGAGTTTAGTGTCATACTCAGGTCACCCCATTTAGGAGAACTCGCTGCAGTAAGCGTATTGTAAACCTCGCCAACGCATATCGTCTACTTTGAGTATTATACAGGGTGTGGCAGAAACAACTCACACGTTTTAAACTGTCACCTGTGTCGAGCAAGTGAACGAAAGCAATTGGTAATGGTAACTCTATCTAGTTAATGTCGTATCTTCTTTTTCCAGATCCTAGTTATGATCATGGCTTGGACTAGTGCACACCCTACATTTGCTGTTGAAACATGTTTTAGACTGGTGAATTGGTAATTGCGGCACAAATAGCTTTTCGCGCTCATTTCTTGTTAGGAAATCGATACTGGTATGAGTTAAAAATTTCAGATCCATTGGTTAAAATTAATTAAAAGAAAACTGTGACCCTTTATCTAAACAAAAATGCAATATTTAAAAAAAAATCGGTTATCTTGGTCTTTTTGTCAACCTTTGATAACATAGCCGCTCCGAGTGTTACATATTAACCCTCCACCGAGCTGTCAATCAAGAGATGCACCTGTGTAAATAAGCGGAAGCAGGTCGACGTCAAACAAAAATATAACCAGAACACAGACGGCTTGAGTCAGTTGGAGATAGGATGCCAGCGGAGTGAGAACCAGCTCCAGACAGAGGGCTTGGGCCCTCAGTGACCCACGGTTGAGCAACACAGCCAAGATGAGAAAGAAGTGCTGCTATGGTCAGAAGAACTTTGGGTCAATATGTAGCAGTCTGTCCGCATCTCCAACTCACCTCTCACACCCAACCAACATCAACCCTTTCGAGAATAAAGTGTGAGAGATATATTTTTATAAAGAAGTGTGTTCATTCGTTCATTGAAGTTTGTCATTATCGGTTGATTGTTTCCGTATGTATTATGTATATGTATTGTGTAGTTGTATGTGGCTATACAACACAGGCCATTATTGGGGGTGTCCTCGTGGTGTAATGGTTAAAGCGATGGACTGCGGAATCGTAATAAGCGAGTTCGAACTCCAGTCGCGCTATTACGTTCACTTTCGGGCAAATACCCTTGGGAAAGGTATGAACCCCCTTATCCTCCCAGCTATGGGTTAAATAGTACCACTACTGTTCTTCTAAGAGAATATCCTTGGCATTAAATAATCTAGAAAGGTTGATATGCCATTAAAAACAAAGAAACCAAAGAAACCAAACAGGCCATTATCGTATGATAAAAAATGATAAGGAGTTAGCTAAACGGAGCTACCATTTTTGCCGAGGCTCATTTGCACTACATTGGTGAAAATTTAAAATGTGTCAGATATTTCTGTTGTACCCTGTATAATGAAATCGATAGAACTTGGATAATGTTTGATTGGCAAGATGGCTGAGACATGAAAGTTTATATTTAACTCCCATCGCGGTGACACTCTTCACCTTTGAGAACTGCGTTCCTATCAAATCTGTTTTAACCTTATTGATTAAGGGTAAAGGATAAGAAAATATGGAATAATTACAGAACTATCGTTCGACTTCCCCATCAGTTTGATTCATTAGACTTGATTGCCAAAGACTTTTCTCCATAGAATCAAGAAATGCGGATTAAAAAGAAAAGAAAAAAGGAAGAAACATTTAGCGTTGTATGGTGCTGTGTCACATCTTGGGCCTATTTTCCTCTCTTCATTTCCATATTTGGGATAAGACTCAAATAGAAAATGACGTAGAGCTTTTAGAGTTGCTATAGGAACAGCTATTCCACTTACTGCACAAAGTCAGTCGGGGAGAAAAGGTTAAAAACAATTTAAAGAAGAAGAAGAAGAAGCAGAAGAAGAAAATTAACTAAATAACTAAAAATCATTTTTTGCTTCAAGTAATCAAAAGACATGTGAAAAAAGCAAAAAACAAAAACAAATAAACAATAGAAGAACTAAAAAACGAAAAATCAGTTGTCCAGATAAAACAGATTAGAATATTTTGTTCCGTTAAATAAATATTGAGGCATAAAAATGTTCTTTCTCTCCTACCCATATCCATGTGTGTACAATGTCCCTCTATAACACACACACACACACACACACACACACACACACACACACACCATATATATATATATATATATATATATATAATCCAGAAGATATCAAATGAATGCAGATAAAACGGAGTTCATATGTTTTAATCAAGATGATGCCATGCCTTCATTAAATGTTGAGACTCAGAAATTAGTCGACCAGTCCATACACCTCGGAAGCAATATATCATCTAGTGAAAGCGATGTTAAAATACACACATAACTGATGTATAGACTGCAGTTGACAGGTTATAGATCTTATGGAATCTCTAATAAGGGAACTCTTATGGAATCTCTGATAAAGGAACTCTTCCAAACACTAGCTGTGTCCTTACTACTGTATTGCTGCACCACTTAAATTCTGATGAAACAATTGGAAAAATTACACAAAGATGCCGCTGCGTGCTTTTTAAAACTAATCCTGGAAGCAGCACCTCACGAAACAGTACTTCACGAAACACCACCTGTGCAATTGTTTATCTCCCATCTTGAAAAAGATGTACTGGAAAAACAAGGACGAACTCCTTTGAGGTATTCCCCTAACGACTCCTTCACATGGATACACGAGTGTTGGCTGACTAGCAAAACCTTACATTAATCAGCTCTGCGTAAACACTGGATGCCATCTAGAAGACCTACAAAAAAGAAAACCCCCATAGAGATGGGTGGCAAGAGAGAGAGAGAGAGAGAGAGAGAGAGAGAGAGAGAGAGAGAGAGAGAGAGAGAGAGAGGGGGGTAGAGAAAAGAGGCGAATCAATCGTAATTATTTAGTGGTGTAAAGACGTGTTAAAATCTAAGTACAAACAACACTTACACTCGGATAAACGCACGCACACACACACACATACACACACACACACGTACACATTTATACATATGTACATATTTCAATGGACACACATACACACACATATTTATACATATGTACATATTTCTATGCACACACAGACACACACACATACATGTTTGGCCTAGGGGTATGTCATCAGCCTGACGTAAAGTTAGACGGGTTTCGATCTCGGCTTGGAGCGTCTATCGTGTTTAACCACTCTGAAGAAACAGTCTGTCTATGGATGACAATATATATATATATATATACAAGGTGTGACGGGTTAGGGTGTCGTCTAAATTATGCTTAAATGAAAATAACACTAACATTTCTCTATATCAGGTATATTAACCAAAATTTCATGAAAATATCTTTAACTTCTATAGAATAAATCAATTCAAAGAAATTGATATTGGCTTCAACCATGACCTCCAGACGACTTTGGAATCTTCTGCAAGCTTTTCCGACTGTCTCTTTGTTTAAATTGGGAAACTTTATCCTTGCCATCAGTCCATCTTTGGTGTTGCACAATCTGTGGAACATCATATATATTTACCCAACCCCTCCGCCACGAACAGGATTTGACACAAGGTTGAATTGTTTTAAAGCGGACTATAATTAGTATGAATTCAGAATTTCCCTTCTCCTAGAGTGGTTGCCATACCAAGGTTAAGTAACTCAGTTTGTTCAACTATTTACCAATAGCTGGTTGCGGAAGAGAATAGTTGGATTCATATCTTTCCTGGGGTATGAAAACTGCGCGATATACAGCCTCGCCCGAGACCATTTCCTATGACGATAAGCGTTAGGCTACAAGCGCCTCATTATATAGGGATTTTGTTTCCTCTAATTTAACAACAATTAGTTGCATTATTTCAGTTGTTGAGCAAGGAACTTTTCGTGAATTTTGTTTTATAAGAACGAAGGGCTAGCGTTGCATTTTCTCCATTTTATGAAATAATCTTTTTAGCGTTGGTTCCCTGCATGTAGACTAGAAAAAAAAAATGAAAATCGTAAACCTTTTTAAAACAGCCGTGGTAAAGTGGAGAAAGTTAGAAAATATTTTTGTAGTCAAGTGACCAACTTTTGAAATAAAATGTAATATAATTAAGGATGGTAATCAATTATATTATTTAATTATTAGATTTGTTGTAATAAATTGTGAGTTGGCTTGTAACTTTGAATTGAAGAGTAAGTCTCATGCGAAGTTCAAATGGTGCATTTGTCACATGTAATAACAGGATATGAAATAGACAAGTTGTTTTGAAATCGGTTGTAGACAAGATGTTAAAAGATAAACATTTCGTCGGGTGAGGTTAGGATAAGATAACGTAACACTGAAAGTTAATGACACGGGTTCTGATCAAATTAGTTGATGAGATAATTTATATAATATATAAGCAGGGTGATATAACGGTCAATGAGTCAGTCGAGTCAGTCAGAAAGGGTCGGAGTTGGTTGGACAGATTCGGATCGAAGGGACGAGCGGCTCTGTGGTGGTGACCGGGTGAAGTAGTGAAGTAGGTGTTTTGACCGTTCGTCTCTCACGAATAAGACTCTCAGCGTTTTTAATGAACACTAGTAACTCTTTCAATGTATATTTCTCTCTCGTTTCGGTGACGACTGCTGTGTGAAATTTTGCAGTCTGTAATAAATTTTCATATCTGAAGAAACAACAGAGTCGCTTTGTAACTGTGCGCATTACGATTTTCGATATGACCAGTAACGTAACACTTACGTTAACTTTGTCGCTCATAGGTTCCAAAAGTAGAAAAGGAATTTCATCATTCAGGGCAGAAGTAGAAGAAACAAGCACCCCGAGGGTGGTAAGAAAGAAAAAATAATAAAAAAGTGATTAGTTGGACTTTAACTAAGTTAAAACTTAACAAATCCAAGAAAAAGAAATCTCTAAACATATATCCTTTGAAGCCATGGGAAGCAGCATGGTGAATGTGAAGTAAAGCGGGTGAATCCAAATTTGGGTCAACGGCGAGCCTCACCAGACGTTGGGTTGAAGAACCTCACAGGTCAACTGCCAGGGTCAATAGTTTTTTGACTGAAATAATTGTCAGAAAATTACTGCTTCTCATCTATAAGGGTGGCGTCCACTGATAAAAAAAACAGCCAACGAAAGATTACCATGACTCTTATTTCTCCAAGTTGGATGTTTATATACCCGTACCATTCCTTTATATGCCAATTACATACGACCACCGCTCAATATCACTTTCGTAATGGCATGAAGTTAGTCGTAAAAATATTTTTGCAAACTTAAACTTTTTTAAAAGTCATTATATGTACTGTTTACATCATTGTCATTACAATTCTTCGATTACGCAATGATGGGTTTATCAACTACCCCGCTACAATCCTCTCCCCCCCCCCAAAAAAAGACAAATAAAATAAAAGCGATTCACTGATTTTGAAATTTTTCTTAAAATTAATTGGCTACCTGTGGAATTCGATAAAAAGAAAAATTGTTAATTTTGTTTAATTAACTGGTGAGAAAATTTTTTTGTTAAAAATACTGTAAAAAAACAATAGTTTTAAACAAGACTTTTGTTTTTCTGTCAATACAAGTCAAAGGTCAAGGTAGATTGCACCCCTTCCACTTTACATCGCAATCCGGTGCTACATGACAGGTTGTCAGCTGAGTTATTTAAAGTATGGAAGAAAAAAATGACAAAATTTAAAAAAAATGTTTTCTTCTTGCGTACGTCCACAAGCAAATTAGAAACAGTAGTTACATTAAAAAAAAAAACTAGTTTTTTTAAAAAAAAGTTCTTAAGAAATGAATGATTTCACTCCAGAAGGGTTCTTTTCTATCATAAAAGAATAGAATCACAATATATTCGGAATAAAATGAATAAACAAAAAGTTGATACTTTTATTTTACTTGCTGTCTTTATTGTCAATTTTATTCCATGTAAGTAAGTAAAATAAAGTTGGCGACCTTCGTCGAGGGCGACTCGAAGGCTCCCTTTTCAATAACTACTACACCGAAGTGTAGGAGAGAGCACTACTCCATTCTCAGGATTAAACCCCGGTGTTCCAAATCATTGGCGAACACTCTAACAGACTAATAAAAAAATCACTTATTTTGAAGTGATAATTTTTTCTCGTTGTATAGTTGCGGAAGAATATTATGCAGGAACATTTCGATTAAGTGCCTCCGCCGGCTTATGAATATGCATATTTGCACGCACACACATATGCTATGAAAATATGTCCATACAGCAAATATATCGAAGGTACATAAGCGGAGACCAATAGCAGTCGTGGTTGCACCCGAATAAGGGGAATGCCGACGGAGCCGTAGGCATTTTGGGGAATGCCGGACGCTTGTGGGCTCCGGCCCTGCGCCCGGACCGACCTAAAAAAAGACCTTGTGCCACACTTGCCCGTTGGGTGGGGCGAGCAACAAATACCGCAGTCGTGGTTTCACTCGTGTGCTCAGAGTCCAGTCGCCAGGTGGACACCACGCCGTACGCACCACCAACGCTCTAGTCCGACCTCAACTAATACTGCCAACCTCAGCCAACCCAACACTCAGTAAAAAGTGTTGCTTAAGCATTTTTATTTCGAAATTTTTGTATTCGTGTTCAGTGAAAATTTTCCCAAATAAACTGGAGGGGAGGAAAGAAAATGTTGGGCTGTATCTTTTGATCTTTTGGTCATGCTTAAATCAATGAGATCATTTATTGCCTAAATTCAAAAGAAAGGACCTGTAGAAGTATATCTATATAAAGTTGCCCAGTCAGCAACGACTGCTTCTCTGCAGAGGAGTAAGACCCTCCCAACAAGTGTCCTGGATATGATACTAAACAAAGGTACAATCTATAGGTTAAATAAAATTAAACCGTGGTTTGAGGTTATTGGTTTTGGCATTTAAACTGCGTATTTATGCTTAATTGGATTGTTTAAAATAGAATTGTGTTGACATTTAAACTCTGTACTTATGCTAAACAGAATTATCTGAAGTAAAACTGTTTTGACATTAACATTGTATATTGCCCAGTCAGCTGGGGCTGTAGAATACACCGACTGCACCTCTGCGAGTATCCTGTATATGACACTAAACAGTCTGATGGTGAGGTTCCAGTGATGCTGGGGCTTTGGGGAATGTGCAGCACCCCTTCATTACCATTGCACCTAGGTCTACTCTAGCCCGGAATGGTAGCACCTGATAGGGCCCTATATATGGGTTAAATAAGATTAAACTGCATACTTATGCTAAACTGAATTGTTTGAAATAGAACTGATTATTTACATAAAAATGGATTTGGCGTTGAATAACCTACAAAAGTTGATATGCCATAAAACCCAAACAACCAACCAACCAACATGTGTTTTGCTGTCTATTTTCTGTGTTTCCCAACACGTGTGTTTTAATGTCTATTTTCTATTTTAACCATCACGTGTGTTTTGATGTCTATTTTCTGTGTTTCCCAACACATGTGTTTTGATGTCTGTTTTCTGTGTTACCCATCACGTGTGTTTTGATGTCTATTTCCTGTGTTACCCATCACGTGTGTTTTGATGTCTATTTTCTGTGTTACCCAACACGTGTGTTTTGATGTCTATTTTCTGTGTTACCCATCATGTGTGTTTTGATGTCTATTTTCTGTGTTACCCAACACGTGTGTTTTGATGTCTAATTTCTGTGTTACCCCACACATGTGTTTTGATGTCTATTTTCTGTTTTTCCCAACACATGTGTTTTGATGTCTATTTTCTGTGTTTCCCAACACGTGTGTTTTGATGTCTATTTTCTGTGTTACCCAACACGTGTGTTTTGATGTCTATTTCCTGTGTTTCCCATCACGTGTGTTTTGATGTCTATTTTCTGTGTTACCCATCACGTGTGTTTTGATGTCTATTTCCTGTGTTTCCCAACACGTGTGTTTTGATGTCTATTTTCTGTGTTACCCAACACGTGTGTTTTGATGTCCATTTTCTGTGTTACCCAACAAATGTATTTGTGTTATTTATTGCAATAAATAGATCCTTTTAATTTTGAAAGATCTTTCCCTTTTTTTGTATCTATTCCTCCCCCTTTTATTACTATAAATACCGTTATGTTTTTCATATTGTTCGGTTGGATTTTATTGCATGTCAACCCTTTTGTAAATCATTCAATTCTAAATACTATTCATACATATATCTTGAATATATATGATACTTTATCGGTAGCATTTTTAAGAAAACAAATCTCATTTCTTTGCACACAATTAAATACTTTCATGTATTGCTGTTTAACTCAAATAATTCTATTTAATATTAATCTTTTCTTTGTACATAGTTAATTGATTAAACAGTTAAATTTAACCTATTGATCGGATCCTAAAAGGCACAACTACTCCTGGTCAGAGTGGACCTGGGAGTAATGGCAGTGAAGGAGTACTCTACATCCCCCAAATCTCCAGTACTGGAACCTTACCATACGATAGTTTAATGTCATATCCAGGACACTTGTGTCTTACCCCTCTGCAAAGTTTCAGTCGGTGTATTTTATAGCCCCAGCCGGCTGGAATGTTTTCATGTTGGATTTAACTTGAATAAGGTTGAATTCCCGACAAGACGGATGTCGTAAAACATAACATGGTACTCAATGTTATTTTTTATTCATAACATATGTCAATATAATTCACTTCATTGATGCACCTGTTACCTATAGACTTTTAGGCAGATAATCAAATCTTGATGAAGTATGGCGTGTAAACTGCTTTGATCTCAAGGAGCATTTTAAAGACACCTGAGAGGAATCAAACAAACATACAAATGTCATATGAGATGAGATATTTATGAATAAATGTGTTAACTCTCCACACCAAAAAAAACAAAAACTAAAACAAAAAACAAGACAAAAACAAAACAAAACAATAAACAACAAACAAACAAAGAAGTGTGATTATTAAGATTTAGTTCTGTAACTTTTATTGATCCATTGATTCATTGATACCTGGATTCATTGATCTATTGATTAATTGATCCATTGATTCATTGATCCATCGATTCATCGATTCATTGATCAATCAATTCATCGATCCATTGATTCATTGATCCATCGATTCATTGATTAATTGATCCATCGATTCATTGATCCATCGATTCATTGATTCATTGATCCATCAATTCATCGATTCATTGATCCATCAATTCATTGATCCATTGATTCATCGATCCATTGAAGGATTGATCCATTGATTCATTAATCAATCAATTAAACGATCCATTGATTCATTGATCCACCAATCCATCGATCCATTGATTCATTGATGCATCGATTCATTTATTCATTGATCCATCGATCCATTGATCCATTCATCCATCAATTCATTGATCCATTGATTCATCGATCCATTGATCCATTGATCCATCAATTCATTGATCCATTGATTCTTCGATCCATTGAATCATTGATCCATTGATTCCTTGATCCATTGATTCCGTGATTCATTGGTTCATTGATCCATCGATTCATCGATTCACCGATCCATTGATTCATTGATCCATATATCCATTGAATAATTGATCCATTGATTCATTGATCCATCAATTCATCGATCCATTGATTCCTTGATCCATTGATTCCTCGATCCATTGATTCCTTGATACATTGATTCCGTGATTCATTGATTCATTGATCCATCGATTCATCAATTCATCGATTCATTGATTCATTGATCCATTGATTCATTGATCCATCAATTCATCGATCCATTGATTCCTTGATCCATTGATTCCTTGATACATTGATTCCGTGATTCATTGATTCATTGATCCATCGATTCATCAATTCATCGATCCATTGATTCATTGATCCATTGATTCATTGATCCATCAAATCACCGATCCATTGATTCCTTGATCTATTGATTCATTGATCCATCGATTCATTGATCCATCGATTCATCGATACATTGATTCATTGATCCATAGATCCATCGATTCATTGATCCATCGATTCATTGATCCATTGATCCATTGATGCATCAATTCATTGATCCATTGATTTATCAATCCATTGATTAATTGATCCATCGGTTCATTGATCCATTGATTCATCGATTCATTGATTCATAGATCCATTAATTCATTGATCCATCGAATCATCGATCCATTGATTCATTGATCCATCGATTAATTCATTCATTGATCCTTCGATTCATTGAGCCATCAATTCATCGATACATGGATTCATCGATCCATTGATTCATCGATTCATTGATTCATTGATCCATTGATTCACTGATCGTAAATGCCGAACATTTGTTCGACTAAAGGAAATTCTATAAAATATCTCCAGAATTTTTCATTGTTAATCTATAATTAAAAAAAACCTAAATTTTAACTAAAAACTTAAAAATAGTTTCGAAAAGTTTTCTTAAAAAGTACTGGTTGCAAAAAAAAGTTTTTTCCAAGTCCAGAAAATTTTATTAAAATCTACAAAAATCGCTGTTTTTGTCCAACAAATTTTCTATGCAAATCTCTATGGGAACATTGTTTCACAAAATGTAAACAACTTTCAGTTCAGTTGGTTATAAACATAAATAAAATATTACTCTAATTTTCTAGTTCTTTTCTTTAACTGATACGCATTTTCTTTAGCTTATCTTCTGAAGTGTCTGTATAGTTGCTTTTCCTGCTCTTTTTATTTTCTAGAATTTATCATTTCTATTTTCTTGTCTATCCTTGTGCTATTTTTTGTTGTTATTTTTGTTGTTGCAGTTTATGCCTGTTAATTGTATTTTTTTGCTCTTTCTTGTATGTTCCTGTAGTCTGTAGATTGTGGCATCAACACAATCCTCAGTGCTGGCGAGGTCAACTACGGGAGCTGACTGCATCGGCCGTAGAACATAAGATAGACATAATATGCATACAAGAACACAGATACACGCATACCGAAGATATCAAATATCACGAAACTGGCAATGGATGGACGCTAGCCACTGTATCAGCATGGAAAAACTCTGTCAATGCCACGGTAGGAGGGGTAGGAATGCTTATAGGACCAAGAGCGTTAAAAACACTTAATAGCATCGAGAGAATAAAACCTAGGATGATGGCAGCGACGTTTAATGGCAACCCCAGAGAACAATCATCTCCTGCTACAGCGCTCCTGATGCTAGTGAAGAAACTGAACTAGTCGCCTTCTACGATGATCCTCTTTTGTGCGTAGCATTCCGAAACACAACGTGCTAGTCATTGGCAGAGACATGAATGCCCAAATCGGGAAAAACGAAAACAACAAATACAGCCTACACAACACGTCGAATAGGAATGGACAACATCTAACAGATTTCATGATAGAAAATAGATTAACATGCCTCAATACAAACTATCAAAAAAGGGAGGGAAAATTATGGACCTACACATACGCGAACAATAGTAAAGCACAGATAGACTACGTCTTTATAAACAAGAAATGGAAAAATAGGGCAATGAATTGCGAGGCATACTCCTCTTTCGAGGGTGTGTCCTCCGATCACCGAATAGTCACGGCAAAAATACGACTAAGCCTACGTAAAAACGACACACAAACAGCAACCACCAAACACAATGACTGGGCCCTACTTAACAACAACAGAGATTTAAGAGATAAATATGTAGTAGAACTGAGAAACAGATTCGAGACACTACAAGAGAAGACGGAAAAAGGTACCCCTAATGACGAATATGAGAATTTCGTCAATGTGCACCGCGAGGCGGAAACGAAGTGTATTCCGACAAAACCTAGAACTAAATATAGAGTCCCATGTGAAACGGTAGCGGTAGGAGAAAAACGTGCACACGTGAAAACTGCCTCCAAAAGCTATCGGAAGAACCCAACACACACAAATGCCAGAAAACTAAAAAAGGCACAATATCAATTAGCAGGCATATATCTAAAAGAACAGACAGAATATATACAAAATCAGACAGAGAAGATTAGAGAGTCGGTGGAAGATAGGCAATCTAGGATAGCCTGGCAAACAATAAATGAAGTGAGTAGAAGGAAGAGCACTACCAAGGCAAAATTAAAAACTGCAAACCAACAAGAAAGAATAAAACTGTGGAAACAGCATTTCGAAAATCTACTAGGATATCCACCGAAAGTTACGCAGGAACCAATCGCCAGAATTATAAGTAAGCAATTGAACATTAAACTAGAACCGTTCACTCAAGAAGAACTCGACTCGGTTCTTAGAAAAATTAAAAATAGGAAAGCTGCAGGGCTGGATGAGATTCCTCCAGAAGTATGGAAGACCAGACAATTCGACGACATACTGCTCCGACACTGCAATGATCAAAATCCGATCGACAGATGGATGAAGGGATGCATCCTCCCCTTCCCTAAAAAAGGTGACCTCGGATTAGCCAAAAACTACTGAGGTATAACACTTACATACATAGTAGCCAAAATTTACAATGCCCTACTACGAAACCGCATAGAACCCAAAATCGACAACATCCTTTGGAAAAACCAAAATGGCTTCCGAAGAAATAGATCCACGACCTCACAAATATTGACCATCCGTAGAATCCTTGAAGGCGTACGGGCAAAAAACCTACAGGCGACACTACTATTTGTCGACTTTACCAAGGCTTTCGATTCCATTTACAGGGGGAAGATGGAACAAATCCTAATAGCATACGGTCTACCAAAAGAAACCGTAGCAGCAATAAGGATTCTCCACAAAAACACCAAAGTGAAAGTACGTTCACCGGATGGAGACACAGAATACTTCGACATTGTCGCAGGAGACACACTCGCCCCATACCTCTTTATCATCTGTCTAGACTACGTGCTTAGAACATCGATTGATAAAATCAGAGAAAACGGCTTCGAGCTGACAAAGAAAAGAAGCAGAAGGTACCCCGCAAGAACAATTACCGACGCCGACTACGCCGACGACATAGCGATACTGGCGAATACACCCAACCAGGCCGAAACACTACTGCACAGTTTGGAACGAGCCGTCGCAGGCATTGGCCTCCATGTCAAAGAACACAAAACGGAATATATGTGCTTTAATCAAACAGGCGACATTTCCACACGAGAGGGAACCTCTCTGAAACTGGTAGACAAATTCACCTACCTAGGTAGCAGTGCCTCATCAACCGAAAAAGACATCGACACGCGGCTAACAAAGACATTGACAGCTATCGATAGCCTATCGATCATATGGAGATGTGACCTGACCAATAAAATGAAATGCAGTTTCTTCCAGGAAGCGGTCGTATCGATACTGCTATATGGATGCATTACTTGGACGCTAACTAAACGGCTGGAGAAGAAGCTAGACGGCAATTACACAAAAATGCCGCGAGCAATATTGAACAAGTCCTGGCGGCAACACCCCTAAAGACACCAACTATACGGCCACCTGCCTCCCCTCACGAAAACTATCCAAGTTAGACGAACCAGACATGCAGGACACTGCTGGAGAAGCAGGGACGAGCTCATAAGTGATGTACTCCTATGGACCCCTACATATGGCCGAGCAAAAGCAGGACTACCAGCTCGAACATACATACAGCAGCTATGTGAGGATACGGGATGTAGCCCTTCAGGGCTACATCTTCAGACCTGCCGGAGGCGATGAACGATAGGGAGAAGTGGCGAGAGAGGGTCAAGGATATCCGTGCTAGCGGCACGACATGATGATGAAGATGTCATTGTTATCTCTAGGGTTAAAGACCCCGTGCATTGTTATCAAATTTTTCATTCTATTGTTAATATTCCGAGGTCCTCTCTGGTCCAGTTAAGAAGGAAAAACTTTAGTATTCATTTAATCGTTTGATTAAATTACTGTTGCAGAATTTCGTTTTCAATAGTTTTCTAGTTCTTCTGAGTTACTCCTTTCTTAGTTTTTCTTTTGTCTCTGTTTGATAGTATCTGTTTCAAGTATTCGAGGGTATTTTTAGTTTTCTTTTTCTTTGAGCGCTTTCGTTTTTTCTTGTCATTTTTTTATGCCTTCCTGATTAGGTAGTTTTATTCATTTCTGTTGCACTTTCGCTTTCTCTTCGTTTCCTTTTTTCTTTCTACATTCTCCCTCTTCTTTTGCCTTCGTTTACTCCATCCTGACATTGTAAACGTCTCTCTCTCTCTCCCCCCCCTCTCTCTCTCTGTATTTATTATTTGAAAGATAGTATAGAATTTGAAAAAGACATTTAGAAATCGTACTCGGAGAGACAGGTCAACTGAGTGTGAGTGACAGGGTATGACTCCACCGTCAATTTTGGCTGGAATTGAGTAGTCTCAATCATGTGACCAAAAAGTCCTAAAATCTAAAAAGATAGTTTAAAATTTAATCATTTGGGTTCGACTAGCTGAGATCTATACATGTGTGAAAAATGATGAGCTTATATTTTTCTACTCTACGTTCAAAAGGCCACTCCCTGAATGTAGTCTTGTTATAGCTAAAAATGTGGTTGTTAAAAAGTAATAAAAGAAGTGTGCACACAAAAAGTGGCTTAGCGTTTATTCTTCCCAACACGTGATGCCTTGGTGTTTGTTCCTCACAACGAAACTGTGTGCGGCTCGCAACGATAGAAAGGGGATGAGTCATCGGAAGAACATAATGTGGAAGTCGAAGCGATGACTGCCATTACCCGAAGAAGATTGCAGTGATTCTAAGGAAATTAGTGAAAAGAGAAAGAAAACAAAAAATGGTAATATGGTAGGAATAATTATAGTGGCTTTATCGATGATATCAAAATTAATCTGGATTTCTGTGATTTGATAATTTCCGAAAAGTTGATTTTAGAAGCATTTAGAAATAAACTTATTTTTGGAGATGCAGTATAAGAATAATAAATATAATTCAAATATTAAAACAAATATATTTCGGTGCAAATTAATTGCAAATTAGTTTTTTGTTCTTTCTAGCATAAAGTTAGATATCACGTTGATCTTTTGCAAGAGTGGATTATATTTCACTCAACGGGAAAGTTCATCATCAACTTTGTGTTGGATGAGCGTTTTTCGAACTATTGAAGCAAGGACACAAAAAGAGCCTAAGGATGACTATCTTATTGGACGTATATCTAAATAAAATGCTGATAGATATCACGTGGTTTCTTTTATTTGAATATTCTTTCTTTCTTTCTTATTCAATGTTTTTTTTTCTTTCTTTCTACACTCTCCTCTGCCATTTTATCCCAACTACTTTTCTCTCTTGCTCTGTTACACATAGTCTGTTTTTTACATTGTGTGCCAAACTGTTCTTAAAATAGCGTTCTGGTGTGACTCCAGTGCCACCTATCGATCTTCATCCACTTGCTGTTAACAATCCAAAAGTTTACAAAGGTCGAGATTAAATTATCTGCAAATAAGAAACAGAATTAGAAGTCACGACTAACAATTTCAGAAAAATTCTGACATTGACGCTTAGCCAGGAATCTTTAAGAGAAGGTGATAAAAAACGAACAAAAAACAACTAAACAGTCGAATATATTTTACTGACATTTGGACGTTCTGTTTGTTTGTTATTTAATGGCCTATCATCCTTCTTGGGTTATTTAATGCCAAAGCAATTCTTCTAGAAAACAGTAGTGGTACTATTTAATCCCTAGCTGGAAGAATAAGGGGGTTCATACCTTTCCCGCGGGTATTTTTCCGGAGCGGCTGGAGTTCGAACTCGCTTTCTACGATTCCAGCACTTTAACCATTACACCACGAGGACAACCTCTCCTAAACGTTCTGAAATACTAAAAGACATAGCAGAATATTAACTAAAAATGTCCATTTATTTTTATTTGTTTATTATAAAACTCTTGTAGGCGGGCTTCGGTGGCTCTTAGTTTGAGTAGAGTCACTTCCTCTTTAAAGGATTTAATCACAAATAAAACGGAAACACTATATAATTATCTATTAATTTTTATCTCTCTTGATAAGTTATTATGATCGATGTGAGCACGATCTCTGACTCTGCATTAAAATTATTGTGTAGCAGTTTGATTTGGTTTCTATGTTAAATGGCATATCAACTTTCATGGGTTACTTAGTGCCAAAGCCATCCTTGTAGAAGAAGAACGGTGACACCATTTAAGCCATAGCTCGGGAATAAGATTAGATTTGGATTAAAATGGCTTTATTTTCTAAGTTAGGGCATTTTAACTCTAGCAACAGTCTAGCTACGATGTGCTATTTTCTGTATTTTATGGTATGATATAGTCACATAGGTTAATTATAATAGAGATAGTAGGACGTGAAGTCACGAGACTTAACAAAATCTCAATAAAAGATACTCAGAGTCACGCTGATATCAACGAAAAGGCCGCTCTAGAAATAATTCCAAGATGAAAAAAAAAAAAAAAAGAAATAAACTTGGATCAGGATGGAGGCCAATAGCCTAGCAGTTACCGTCATTGAAAATGAACACAACGGCACGAGTTCAAATTCTGGACGAGGCTGGTTGCATTTCCCTTTCGCGCTAATGACTTTCGGAAAAGCATGAATATATCTACTCTCCTTGCTGTGGGTAAATAGTAAGGCAGGCCGGGCTCTTTAACCATGGAATAGCAAAAGGTATCCAATCTCCTAAAGACTCCACTCGTGAATACACGTCTGGAGCTGGCTTACTCTACATCGGGTGAGCGCTGTTTGAGAGAGAGAGAGAGAGAGAGAGAGAGAGAGAGAGAGAGAGAGAGAGAGAGATCAACTTGTATATGAGATAATACCTGAAAGAGATATAAAAGAAAGTATTCAACAATAAAAATGGAAGTGGGCAAGACACATACCTAGAAACAGATGGTACATAATGTTACTAGGATGGTGCCCAATAAATAAAAAGCATAGTATATATCTACCCAACCACTTTGCAGGATGTGACACAAAGTTAACTTTTAAGCTGGTTTCCTAACCAAGGCTAAAGAACCCAGTCTACCCTATTATTTACCCCTAGCAAGGGCATAAGCACAAAATGAAACGCAAACAGCCTTGTCCAAGATATGAACTTTTCATTGTTTCCAAAGTGGTCATTACACGGTTGGTTGGTTGGTTGGGTTTTATGACATATCAATCTTTGTAGGTTATTTAATGCCAAATCTATTTTTATGCAAATAGTTTTATTTCAAACAATTCGGTTTAGCATGATTACACAGTTTCTCAAAAACATTTCTTTTTCAAGCTATTCAGTTTATTCAAACAGTTCTAATTCAGATAATTCAGTTTAGTATAAGTACAGAAGTTCTATATTAAACCATTCAGTTTAGTGTAAGTATAGTTTCAATGTCAAAAACAGTTCCATTTCAAACAATTCTGTTTAGCATAAGCGCGCAGTTTAGATTTAAGTACACAGTTTAATTGTCAAAACCACGGTTTTTTTCTATTTAACCCATAGGTAGGACCCTTATCATGTGCTACCACTCCGGGCCAGAATGGACCTGTGAGCAATGGCAATGAAGGGGTCCTCCGCATTCCCCAAAGCTCCAGCATTACTGGAACCTCACCATATTCAGAACACTTGTTGAGAGGGTTTTATCCCTCTGCAGAGAAGCAAATTCCTCACCTGCATAGTGTGTAAAACGTTTACTTTCATAATTTACATATGGTTACATAATCATATTGCAATAAAAACTTATTTCGTTGCCAATGTTGCATATCGGGGGTGGGTAAAGTGACAACACTTATTTCTATAAATTCTCTTTTTATTTACGGAAGTCGTTGCAAAATGACTGTATACGAGAGGGAGGGAGGGGGACAGAGAGGGAGAGTCAGTCAGGAACTGCTAAGTCTTAAGACCTTAAGACACCGCTGCACTTCCTGTTTTTTTTAAATCCACACTAACTGACCTGTCAAAGGTCAATATGTAACACCACCGTCTACTGCAACCCATTACTATTAACCTCCTGGCTCGTTACAAGACGTTCCGACTTTTGTGGATCTTTAAAAACACAACGTGTGTTCAGAAAGCATCAACAAAGCAACCGGTTGGAAGACACATGTGGTTATCTCAGTGATAAAAACACAGCTCCTTCATTTTCATTTCTTTCAAATTCACTCTGACTCAGAGGGGTAGAATCTGTGAGGCTACCATCAATGAGTCTGTTTAAAGATTATTCGTATTTGATAGGATCATGCGTCAAAAACAACCCCCCAACTCCCCTAAAAACAAAACAAAATAAAACCAAAAACTCTCAAGAAACAACTTCACGAACATGTAAATATGAACTTACAATGAACGCGATTCCTTAACTTCTTCCATTGAATAACTTTAAAGGGGTGTCATCCCGTTTAAACTTTTCAAGCAACAAAAATATTTTTCATTTAAGAAATAGTGAGACTGATAAGCTCAGATCAATGTTTTTCACATGGCAAGCTATATGTTGAATGTTTCTGAGTGAATAGAAAAAAAGACACTACATATTTCAAATGATAAAGAATAAGAAAAAAATCTATACGAAGAGTCTTGCAGATGCTAATCATAATGTTTCAAACATATATCAGATTAATTCATAAAAACATTTGTCTCTTATCTTTTTTCCCGAGTGATGTCGGGTTCCAATGCTAGTTATTGATAGATTTAAAAGAATTGTTTATCAATTTACTTATCTATATATGGCAGTGGAAAACGCGTCATTATTCTACATTTTCAAGAATGTCACGAAAGACAATACTTCTTGTAAAACTATTGCATTTTTTTCTTTTTCTGATTGGAGAGGAAAAAAATAGCCTTGACTTTTTTATTTCATTTAATGGCATCAAAAAGACACGTGGAAATCTTTCTATCTAAGTGACTTGGAGAAATATCTATTTTTGGCAAGGAAACTCATTTTTGCCTCGAACAAAGATGCTGATATCAACTCTATAATAACTCTTCCCCCCCTCTCACTCTCTCTTTCTTTCTTTCTTTCTTTCTTTCTCGTTATTATAGAATTATTCGTAATTTCATGGAATAAAAGATATACGCACTCTATCTCACTGGAAATAGATAGATATATAGATAGATAGAAAGGGGGGATAGAGGTAGAGAGAGGGAAGAGAGAGAGAGAGGGGGAGAAGAGAGAGAGAGAGAGAGGGAAGAGAGAGAAAGAGATAGATAGAGAGAGAGAGGGGGGGAAGAGAGAGAGAGGGAAGAGAGAGAAAGAGATAGATAGAGAGAGAGGGAAGAGAGAGAGAGGGAAGAGAGAGAAAGAGATAGATAGATAGAGAGAGAGAGGGAAGAGAGAGAGAGAGAAAGAGATAGAGAGAGAGAGAGAGGGAAGAGAGAAAGATATATATATATATATATATATATATATATATATAGAGAGAGAGAGAGAGAAACAGAAGAGGGGATATCTTTTTTTGTTTTGTTTCAATAGAATGATGTAAAAGAAAAGTGTCAAAACAACGCCATTCAAAAAACGACAATTCTACCACCAGGAGATATTCCATTCAGGTTTTTCTATTCTACATAGAATTATCGTTCCATGTCTTGTATATCTAACACCAAACGCTAAATAATAATAAAGATAATAAAAATAATAAGCACAGAGGAAGACTGACCACAGCGAACGGAAACAATACAGACAGCACATGCATCAACAGAACAAAAATAACCAGAAAACAAAAATAAGAAGAAAAACAAAAGTATAGACTTTTCAAGCGATAAACAAGCAAAATCTCACGCGAGAAAATTTGGACATGACTAAGAAAGGGAAACCTTAACAGGGAAACTGAATCTCTTTTGATGGCAGCACAAAACAACGCCATAAGGACAAACTATGTCTAAGCAAGAATAGATAAGATGCAACAAAATAGCCGCTGTACCTTATGTGGTGATTGAGACGAAACGATCTAACACATGATAAGCAAATGCTGTAAATTTGTGCAAAGAGAGTATAAGACTAGACATGACTGGGTGGAGAAGATAATCCACCGGGACTTGTGCTAGAAGTTTAAATTTGACCATACGAACAGATGCTAAATGCACAACCAAGAATCTGTCCTTAAAAATGAGACGCACAAAATTCTTTAGGATTTTGAGATACAAACAGATCACCTAATATCGGCCAGACGATCAGACCTAGTGATAGTCAACAAAAGAAAAAAAAGAAAAAAAAAAAAAAAAGAGAACCTACTGAATAATGGACTTTGCTGTTTCGGCTGACCATAGGGGAAAACTGAAGGAAAGCTAAAAGAGAGATAAGTACTTAGACCAAGAGAACAGAAAAAATTATGGAACATGAAAGTGACGGTGATACCAGTTGTAACTGATACGCTCGGTATAGTTACCAAGGGATTGGCACAGGGACTAGAGAACTTAGAAATAAGAGTACGAACGGAGACCATCCAAACTATAGCATTATCAAGATCGGCTAAGATACTGAGAAGAGTCCTGGAGACTTGGGTGACTTGCTGTCACTCAGTCTCCAGCGGAAAACCATCAGCTAATGATAGTGTCAAAAACTCTTAATTGAGTAAAAAAAATAATATAAACACTAACTTAAACTAATAACAAATAAAAGGAGCTACTATTCACTGTGACTTAGAAATCGAAACTGATAAAATAAAGAGCAATAGAAAAGATATAGTGATTAAGGACTATAAAAGAAAAACACGGGTTCTAATTGATATATCAGTGCCAACTGATTATAACATATCAGTCAAAGAATATTACAGAATAAGTAAAAAAAATGACCTAGAAATAGAAACTGATAAAATGTGGCACCTTAAAACTACCACCGTGCCAGTAATAGTGGGAGCACTGGGTAAGGTCAAGAAAGATACGGATAAACACATTGACAAGATAACTGTCTGTCCCAGTCTATATGAAATACAAAAACACTACTTTGCGAAACTGAGAGGTCTCTCAAAATATATAGGCCCATCTGACAACTAATAACTCCACTAATGATAAGGTTGTGTATTTTGTTTCAGATTTGAAAATAGTATACTATATCAACTATTAATCGTCGACCACAATTCCTTGGATAAGAGAGGAAAAAATATATTGCGTCACTACTTATCTGGAGACAAAATCATTCAAAACTTTGCAAGCAAAATTTCACAGGAAGTTTAACTTAACAATTATACCCGGAAAAGCCAAATTTATCGTTGGGTACACAAATTTTAAGCCACGAAGTCAGTAAACAACCTCAACAAGAAGGCAGAAAATCCCAGATCTGGCAGGAAGTCGATTGCAAGATGTTTCCGACAATGTGGATGCAGTGAGAGATTCCGTCGGAAGGAGTCCGAAAAAGTCCTTTGTAAGATGTTCTCAAGAACTTGGTCTTTCACGTGCTTCGTTGCAAAGAATCTTAAAGAAGAATCTTAAAGAAGAATCTTCAGCTGCAATCATACAGAATCCAGATCAAGCATAAAATCACGCCAGCTGACATGGACAAACGTTTAGTGATGTGCTTGTGGTTCGAGAACAAAATTGAAGATGATCCTGACTTCCCTGATGATGTTTGGTGAAGCGACAAAGCATCCTTCTGGCTCGGTGGACATGTCAATAACAATAACTGTGTGTACTGGGGCACAGAAGCCCCAGACGAGATACTTCAGAGTCCCTCGCACTCTATAAAATGCACAGCTTGGGTGGCCATCCGTTTTGAATTGAAAACGTCGAGGAGGAGGAGGTAGTCTCTGTCACAAAGTGTGTCAGCAGTTCAATGGAAGACATTTGGAACACATCCTGTAAAATGTATCCTTTGAGCTAGATACATTAAATTAATGATTTTTTAAATTGTTATAATATCAGCTTCCCAGACATGCAATCTTTTTTTGAGTTTCTTGTCACTGTAATAAATCATTATCATATTAATGGGTTGCATCTATTTTCAGACACCCTGTACATAGAATACATATAATCACTACCCTACCTCACGCTAGGTCTTGGGTAAAGATACGGTAAAGGATTATACGAAACCGAAAAAAAAGCTGAAAATAAAATAATAATAAATAATTGAATCACCAAAACTGGGCCAGAAGACTGGATCTGGTTGTAATAAACAAGAAGAGAGAAAAATGTCAGCAGATTACAGAGTTAAAATAAAAGGAAAGCAAAAACCTTGAGAAGTATCCGGACCTTGCTAGAGAGTTTAAGTAAGTCGAGGAATATGAAGAGGACAGTTATACCAGTCATAATTGGAGCACTCAGAAAATCCTCCGGATTCAGAAAAGAGAATAGGGGAGCTAAATATATATAATATATATTAATAAATCAGAATCCGAATGTACACTGAAGAGTTCTGATGGCGACGTACTGCCAAAAGAAAGTAACATTTTAAGTTCAGTAGGCTCAAAACACTAATCTGAGCAACAATTGATATTGTCCAGATCACAGCATTGCAGAAATCGGCCAAAATATACTTAGAAGATTTTTGGAGAACTAAGGAGATTTGTTGTCGCTTAAACTTCAGGAAAAACCACCAGTTGCTATTTGTGCAGAAAAAAAAATGGTAATAATAATAATAATAATAATAGTTCAGAAAAAGTACACAAATAGATATGACTTGTTGATTTATTGGGAATCGTGCAAACGATCAGGATCTGACCATGTAAACTAATGGTATATTCACAAACTAGAATTTGATTACAGGATCTGACCATGTAAACTAATGGTATATTTACAAACTAGAATTTGATTACATACTGAAGGGCTCAGTCAGCGACGTGTCATTCGTGGCCATAAGAAAGAATCATTTTACCTATTTACCCAACCCCTCCGCTCGGGCAGGATATGACACAAGGTCAATTGTTTAAGCGGAGTTTAACAGGTTTCAATTCAGAGTTTTCCTTCTCCTAGACTAGTTGCCTCACCAAGGCTGAAGAACTTAGTCTGTCCTACTATTTACCCATAGCTGAAGGGAGAATAATTGGATTCATACCTTTCCTAAGGGTATTAGTGCTATGTGAAATGCAATCAGACTCGTCCAGGATTTGAACTCGTGTTGCCGTGTCCAATTCCTACGACGATAACCACCACACCACGGGCACCTCCTTTAGAAAGAATCATTTTAAGCGGTCAGCCCAAACAAATTCGTCCAGCGGGGGCTCAAAACATCAACCACGGCGCTAGTAATTCGAACACTACCGACCAGCTCAAGATGGTGGAGTCCAACATCATATGTGTGCTATACGAAGATGTCAAATCTGAAACCAGCACAATAGGGAGAGGACCCAAGTGAACTAGGAATTTCACGATCATGTCACGCTCAACACATGACACCGCAATAGCTATATGGTTACAGGTATTCCTATCTAATATTAATAATTTTCAAACATCAATCTCACCAATAAATGAGACCTATTTTTACAATCACTCCTGGTCAGAATGGACCCGAGAGTAATGGTAACTGTTGTTCTCCCTACATAATGTACTCTCCTCCGTAAATACACGTCGAGAGCATCAGACAGAGTTCACCAATCAGCATAACACAATCACGTGTGATACCATTTGCGTGGTGGACGGATAGTCACTGCCCCACTGGACTCTCAGGTTCCTATCAACTAACTACTGTTTAACCAGGATCATTTGTATCTTGTTTCTGTTACTTGAATATACATATTTTTTCTATCAACCCTTTTTGTGTTCCCTGTGTCTTTCTTTTGTGTTCCCTGTGTCTTTCTTTAACCAACAGTAACTAAGGGCTACTCTATAATCTTAGAGCTCCAGAACTGGGACCTCATTCATTTTTTTTTTTTGGTTGTCTTAATCCTCTCAGGTGGATGCAGTTGATGTATTCTAGACTTTGCCGATCGAGTAGTGTTTTTTGCCTTGTGTACAAGACATCTACCCTGATGACGTCATTAGACTAGATGTATGTATTTACCTATCCTTCCGCCCAGACAAGTTGAACAGATTTGAATTCAAAGTTTTCTTTCTCCTAGAACGGTTGATATACCAAGGTTAAAGAGCCCAGTCTGCCCTACTATTCATCGATAGCTGGATGGAGATAGTTGGATTCATATTTTCTTACAAGGATATTGGCGCTAGGAGGAATGCAAACCGCCTAATTCAGGATTTCAACTCGGTTTACTTGTGTCCATTTTCTACGACGGTAACCATTGCAACACAAGCATCTTCTTAGATGTAGATGTAAACTAATCATTTACCAAGGTGCTGAGAATAGGAAGTCATTTTAAATATAATTAACAGGTTCTCTGATGCATCATGCACAAAAACACGTTTTGCCGTTGGCGTATATCTGCTTATATTCCACGATTTTATTCAAAGTAATATAAATAGACACAAAAAAGTGCAAGATGCCTTTCTGCTTTTCAGCAACGATCAACGAGCGAGCTTAATTTGTATGTTGTAGATCCAAGGCGGCAGTGGTTTGGCTTGGTTGTTGTTTAATGGTGTATCAACTCTTGAGGGTTATTTAATGCTAAATCTTTGTTTTTTTTATGTATATATGATTTGTAAGCAAATAGTGTGTAGGTAAATGTTTTTGTTATTAAATGAATTGTTAGAGCGCAAGACAAAAATTAATCGATAATTTTGGTTGGTTGGTTAGTTGGTTTGCTTATCAACTTCTGTAGGTCATTCAATGCCAAATCCTATTTTTTTCTTTTATATGATCTTTAAGTAAGGGCCGTGGTGGTGAGTTGCAGGTCACGTGGCCACTTATAACCCGAGTCACGGACTGCTCAGCTACCAAGATCCCGCCCCCAGGCATTACGAGTTGTTAACCACGACCAACATGTGGCTCCATTGGAGAGGAGGTCTTAACCCCCTGCAGAAATATTCTACAGCTCCAGCCAACAGGGGGAAATGGGATGTGTTAAAACGTAATGTATGTATTTACCCCACCAAACCCTCTCACACCACTAGTGTTACTACCTGTTAGGGTATGCATTTACTAACCCCTACGCATAAACAAGATGCGACACTAGGTCAGTTTTTTCAGAGTAGTTTAATAGGTTTGAATGCTGAGTTTTCCTTCTCCTAGATCGGTTGTCACACCAAGGTTAAAGAGCCCAGTCAACACTACAATCTTCCTCATAGAGAGAAAATAGTAGGATTCATACCTGTCCCAAGGTTATAAGCGCTATGCTAAATGCAAACAATCTCGTCTGTAAAAAGTGAACCTTAATACTCATATTATCACCAATGTCCTGTAAATTTTTCAATAGCTTTTCAACAAACTTCTTGTAGTTTTCGGCTCAGCCACTGCCTAAGAAGTTTTTCACCACGTCAAGAAGCGCGTAATTTCAAGTCAATGAGTTTCCTGATGTCATGATGAAACCATTTTCATAATGTTTATCGTGTACAATGGAATAGGTGCATTCAATTGAGATGTCTTTAATTGGAGTTACTTTCCAACTGTGAAAACAAAACCTCTCAATGAGCTTGGTTTCCTTTCGTAGTGAAGGGACAAAAGTGTCGGGATAAATTTATGAATATCAAACAGAAGATTTTAAGGGTTCATTTTTTTATGTCACCTTAATTATCAGGTTTACTTAAGTGTATTACTGATAAAAGTTTATCAGTTGATTTGAATTTTGGCGATAAATTGGAAAAATTTGGCACATTTTTTTTTAATAAAAATAGTTTATTTCAGGTGACATAGACTACTCGGCTTACTTGAAAATTGATGGGTTTCTACGACCTTTAGTAACAAAATTTTGCGATCTGCCAAGATCGTAAACTGGTCTTTTTTTTTTCTATAAAGGATCAATTACAGTACATTAAAAACGTTTGCAAACCATGAAAAACTAAGATCATTTTCGGAGTCAGTACTATTAGATTCGTTAAAAACGGGTTTTGTCTTTTGGTACTAAAAATCGTGTTGAGGAGTGTAACAATGATAATAACAATAACGACAACAACAATAATAACAATAATAATAATGAAAAGTAAGCATAAATATTTTATATATATTATCCATATCACGTTAGTTACGTTGTGGGACAGTGTACATATATATATCCAAACGGTCTACCGTAGGCAGAGTGGGACACAAGAATTCAGCTGGTTTGAATTCAGAGTTTCCCTTCCCCTTACCTAGGTGCTTAACCAAGGCCGAAAAACCTGGTCTACCCTACTATCTACCTATAGCCGGGTTGTGTTGGTTGAAGAGATGGGTTCATGGTTTTTCAAAGGACGTGAGCGCGAAGTGAAATGCAAACAGACTCGTTCAGGATTTGAACACGGCTCACCGATTCCATTTCCTATGACGATAACCGTTACGCTAAGCTCGCTCCTCACTTTAAAAAATCATCTTTTTTACTTCTGTGTTACACTGTTTGTACATACTCTATCTCAAATACTGAGCACTCTAATAGGGGACACTACAACCTTTAACCAAGGTACACACACACACACACACACACACACACACACACACACACACACATATATATATATATATACAAACGAAGTAAATTATGCGAAAGGAAATTACAGAGACACCGGAAGTGTTTTGCTAGTGATGACAAAGAGATGTGGTCCAGAAAATCACTGTTGATGGCTTAATTACCAGAAGCTACCGCGAATTTGCTGTAAACGGAGGTCATGACCCCGAAATAACTCAAAACTATTATTCGATATGGACAGAAGAAAGAACAGGGTTCACAGTTAATATTAGACCTGTCTTTTTTCTTATTGCCTTTTTTTTTTTAGATTAGCCGTAGGCGTTTGTACAGTTGAGAAGACGACGAAAGGGACTGAGAGCTATGATAAAATGTATCCCATTTGCTGGATTAGTTAGTCAAAATAAACACTTAAAACCATCCATAAAAACTGGAAAAAATCTACGTCTCGACAAGATTAACTCTTCTGCATGACAGCTTAAAGTTACCCATTTCTAGAAATATTTCCAATAGCGAAAGTAACAATATTGTAACGATATAAGTAAAGTTAGCGACCATAGTCGAGGGTGACCCGAAGGCTCCCTTTTCGATAGCTACTACACCAAGGTGTAGGGGAGGGCGCTTGTCCATTCCCAGGATTGCTCCACTTTACCCTTGAACCGTACCTTATAATGCTGAGTGTAAAGCAAGGTGGTATCAAGTACCATTTTTAAAGTCTTTGGTATGACTCGACCTGGGATTGAACCCAGGTCTCCCGGGCCATTGGCGAACACTCTAACCGCTGGGCCAATGTCCCGGTAACGATATAATCTTGTCTATTCATATCTATCTATCTATCTATCTATCTATCTATCTATCTATCTATCTATCTATCTATCTGCTGGGACTGTAGAATACACCGACTGCATCTGGATATGACACTAAACTGCATCTGATGGTGAGGCTCCAGTCCTGGAACTTTGAGGAATGTGGAGTACTCCTTCATTGCCATTACTCCCAGATCCACTCTGACCTGCTGTAGCAGTACTTGCTAGGATCCCATCTATGAGTCGAATAGAACTATTCAATCATTTACTATAATTGAAGCCATTTAACTGTGTGCAAACAAATGATCATTGTTAAATTGATTTATTAGTACTGAATAGCAGTGCTTGAAACCATTTAACTCTGTCTAAATGAATAAATAATGTTGAAGAGAATTATTAGTTTTAGATAGCAATACTTGAAACTATTTAGTGTCCTCAGTATGACATGAAACTGATCTATTGTGAGGATCCAGTTTTGGAATTTGGGGAATGTAGAATAAACTTTCGTTATCATTACTCTAAAGATCACTTTGACCCGAAGTGGTAGTACCTGTTAGGGTCCCAAATAGAACTGTTCCATCTTTTACAAGGCGTTATTATTAATAATAGAATGATTAATGTTAAATGTCAATGCTTGAAATCATTTGACTGGATGTGAAAACAAATGATTAATATTAGATAGAATCATTAGTGTTAGATAAAAATACTTGAAAACATATAACTGCGTAAACAAATGAGCTCAGGCTCGTTTAAAAATAATATTACCTACCAACTATTCGCTTACAAATCATATATATATATATATATATATATATATATATATATATATATATATATATATATTAACTATTATTATTATCATTATTAATAACTATTATTAATTTGCCCCGTCAGCTGGGGCTGTAGAATACACTGACTGCACCTCTGCAGAGGGGTAAGACCCCCCCTAACGAGTGTCCTGAATATGACATTAAACAATCTGATGGTGAAGTTCCAGCAGTGCTGGAGCTTTGGGGAATGCGGAGTACCCCTTCATTGCCATCGCTCCCAGGTCCACTCTGGCCCGGAGTGGTAGCACCTGATAGGGCCCTATCTATGGGTTAAATAGAACTAACAGCATACTTATGCTAAAAGGAATTGAGTAAACTGAATTTCTTGAAATAGAAACGTTTTTGACAATTAAACCGTACTTACACTTAAACTGCGTGCGTATGCTTAACTGTATTTACACTTAATTGAATTATTACATACAACTGCTTAAATAGTTAGAAATGGAAATGTTTTTGACAATTAAACTGTGTACTTATGCTAAACTGAACTGTTTTCAATAGAACAGATTATTTACATAAAATAGATTTGGCGTTAAATAACCTACAAAGGTTGATATGCCATAAAACCAACCAAACCAAACCAAACCTATTACTAATATTATTATTCACTCTTATTATTAATTACTATTATCAAGACAAATATCAAATATTAAACCGGCTCCTTAGTCTAGTGGGTAGAGTGTTCGTCAATAGTCCGGGAGACCGGGGTTCAATCCCAGGTTGAGTCATACCAACGACTTAAAAAATGGTTCTTGATACCTCTTTGCTTAACACTCAGCATTATAAGGTGCGTATGAAGAGTAAAGGGGAGCAATCCAGGGAAAGGAGTAGCGCCCTCCCCTACACCTCGGTGTAATAGCTATTGAAAAGGAAGCCTTCAGGTCGCGCTCGACTACGGTCACAAACTTTACTTACTTTTTAACCCTCTGTAAAGATGCAGTCGGTGTAATGATATAATGATCTAATATAAAATAATATGACAAAATGATTTAATATACAATATGATAAAATGATAGGATATACAATAATATGATAAAATAATATAATTATATGATATGATGATAAGATATCATGTACAATAATATGAATTCAACTGAACTATGATAATAAGTAATGAATTCAACTGAAAAAGTAACGCATAGGCGTTAGCAGTATAAGGTACGTACAAGGTACGTAGCAGTATAAGGTATGTAGCAGTATAAGGTACGTATCGAGTGTAAAGTGGAGCAATCCAGGGAAAGGAGTAGCGCCCTCCCCTAACACCTCGGTGTAGTAGCTATTGAAAAGGGAGCCTTCTGGTTGCCCTCGATTAAGGTCGCCAACTTATATATATATATATATGATTTGTAAGCAAATAGGATTTGTCATTAAATAACCCAAAAGGGTTGATATGCCATATAACACAGCCAAATCTATCTATCTATCTATCTATCTATCTATCTATCTATCTTATCACCAATATATATGCAGATTCCTAACATCTAAAAAAATAAAATTTCTTAATTTTCTTAAAATCTGACATAACAACATTTCAATTAATTTTAGTGGGACCTGATCCAATCAAAATTGATGTTAGGTGTTAGTTTTTCAAAACTCGACAGCATTTAAACTCTGTAACCAAAGCTGTGAATATGTAGCTGTCTTCTGGGACTTCATGCTCGAAAACATTATTGTATCCCATAATTGTGGCTTAAATAAAGGAAATATGTAGCTGTCCAAAAATAAGTACATCTTGTTGGTATATATTTGTCTAATTCAATTTTTCGTAACAGTGGTATTGCAATTCTTATTTCTCAAATACTTGTATCAGTAATTTAGAAAAAGCAAAACACACACACACACACACACACACACACACACACGCACACACACACACACACACACACACACACACACACACACACACACACGCACGCGCGCAAAGCAAAACAAAAAATCTATCTATCTATGTCAGTCTAGTTATCTCTACTTTTCTTCACTTTGTCAGTCGGGCATTAAATATGCCGACTGCATCCATATGACTCTAGTATGACACTAAATTGCACCCGTTGGTGAGACTCCAATTCTGGTACTCTAGGGTGTGTGGAGTCATCCCTTCCCTCTCATTACTCTAAGGTCTAACTTGGAGCGTTGATAACTATTAAGATTATGTCTATGGTCAAATAAAATTTTCTGAGATAATGTTTCACGTCTGAATTACATTAATACAACGGCTCTTAAATATTAACTGACATTCAGGCAAGTTGAAACAACTTTGATAAAGAATATTGCTTTAAATTAGGGAAATCCATGCCTGAAAGAATTAAGGTTGTCATGAACGCTCGAGGAGGGGCAATTAAGTATCAATTCTAATTTTCTTGTCAATGGATTCCATGATTGTTTTCTGAATATTGCTTTATTTCATAATTCCTCCTGAATGTCTTTGAAAAATTATACCATTAATTTAAAAAAAATCAATCTATATGGTTCAAGGAATAATTTAGGAAGTCGGAATGTTCAGCTATTTGATAAAAAATGTTTTGTGCCTTATCTGTTGTTATTTTATTTACTGCTAAAGAAAATGAAATCGTAATAGATATCTGTTTCTGTCGCCTCTCCTTTGTGTGATGTGAATGACGAAGAGTTAATCAACAGACACTCCAGCTTATTATCCACCTCATTCTAATCATTCTGAAACATCGCATAATAATGAAATCAATTATTCATGCGTTTAAACAAGATACGAAAATAAATCTTTCATTTTGTACTTAATTTGATTAAAATTCAACAAAGCGGCTCAATTTCTTAACATAACAATAGAAATATACGGACACAAAAAATTGAACTTATCGCTACACATCTTTTTTGTCACCCAATAACAATGTTTTTATGCTCAAGGCAAGGTTATCCGAGTTACTTATTCGAAGATAATTGCTTCAACAAAAGAAAACCGAATTCTGTCTTCAGACCTGTTTCTTTTTCCTTCTTGCGCAGTTAAGTTGGTTTGTTTAGCAAGTTGAATCCATTTTCTTGCTCAGTTAAATTGGTTTGTTTAGCAAGTTGAATCCATTTTCGTTGGATAAGGAACATCAGGTTGCTATTCGATATTCTACTGCCGGAGTCGGCCATTTTGCAATGGTATATCTTGCCCGACACCTGTATGTATTCACAGAGTAACTTTTTAATCGCAAAATAGAGAAAGTGGTTGGTTGGTGGGTTTTACTCTTGTTGGATACCGAAGTCAGCTTTTTTTGTAAGTAATTACTGTTATTTGACAATAAAGTAAAGTTGGCGACTGTAGTCGAGGGCGACTAGATGGCTCCCTTTTCAATAGCTACTACACCTAGGTGTAGGAGAGGGCGCTACTCCTTTCCCTGGATTGCTTCACTTTACCCTTGATACGTACCTTATATTGCTGAGTGTTAAGCAAGGAGGTATCAAGTGCCATTTCTAAAATCTTTGGTATGACGTGACCTGGGATCGAACCCAGGTCTCCCGAACCATTAGCGAACACTCTACCCACTAGGCCATGTAAACAATTGTAACTTCAAGGAACTATTCTTAACATATATAATTTGTAAACAGTGAAATGGTTTCAACTATTCGTATCTAATACAAATAATTTGTAAGTAATTATATGATTTCAATTAAATAATAAAGTTCACTGTCATTTTAAACATTTCATACAAAATTGCACTATCAGTGGTTTAAGATCCAATACATTACTGTCGTTCATAATCAAAACATTTAAAAACATCTATTTAAACTGTTGATGGGAGCCTAATAGATACGAACACTTCGGGTCAGAATGGACACTAAACTGCATATGGTTCTTACGATCTAGTTTTGGAATTTAGTGTTATACCCAGGACCCTTATTTAGTGAAGATCCAGTCAGTGTTTTTTTGGCCCAACCGATAGGGCAGTATATATATGAAGTTAAAGGGTGGTGGACTGTAATTTATTAATTTGATATTAGTCTAGAATCTCCGGAGGACGATTTTCCACTTTGTCCGGTCTTATTTGATTAAAAGACTCGAGCGATGTTTTTTTTTCTTTTTACACAATTACCAGTGTATAAGCCGAGACAAAAATCCAGAATTTTGAATCCTGATTTTTTGGTTTTGGCCTTTCTCCGGCCAATCTCCAAAGCAAGTTGAATACAAGGTCGAATCTAACGTGAGGACCTTCACACGTTCGTGCGAAAGGTGACAAGAATTACTCAGTTCCGCCATCATTCACCTGTAGTGTCACTTCAATCATCAGGAAGTGACCCTCACCCTACTCGTTTTAGTGCAATTCATAAGGTGCTGTTTAAGGAAAACGGTTCCTAAAGCAGAACAAGAAAATCAGTCCCCTGTCTCAGATGATTGGGGATGGAGTACACATTTTGTTAATCGTTTACAAAGCTTAGCTAGGTTTGAAACAAGGTTAAAAGTATGGAGCACCCAGTGGGAATCAAACTCAGTAACAATTGCCTTTTTCCAGTTTGCTAACTATTACATCACACTAGGGGATGGAAATACTTCCTTTCTGACAGTAGCGTCGATTTTCATCTTTCAATCTAATAGGATTCAGCTGATGCTATTACGTATTTCTGATGTCAGGATTTCAAATCTTTAATGGAGCATGCAAGATGAGGATTACCCCAGAAAATTTTTCATGACCCGCTACTAGCCTAGATATGTCATAGAGCTGCAAGTATAGAGCATTCAATAAGGATCGAACCCATTTCTCAGTAGGAATTAATCTGCGAGACCAACTTGTTAGCCTTTGCACATGACGTGCCCGGTATTTACAAAGTGCAGTTTAGAGAGGTAAATTGGTCTGAGTTTTTATACTGAACATATCGTTTACCATCTATTACTTGCGAAGCATAGCCATGTCGGGTGAAGATAAAAAAAACAATCTACTTAGCTCGAGAGGCCCTTTTCCTCAAGCAGTACCTACGCGTTCGTCTAAAAGGAGTGAGTTTAGAGTTTATTACCAGATGCCTAGGGTGCCTCTGACGGTAAATGCCAACAGAGCAATTTTTGCATTGACCCTCGGAAGGCTTGCTTCCTGCTGAGTGCCCCACAATAAACCAACCTTCTGTCACATTTTGGCGGCAGGCTGGAAGAGGTGCGACCACGAGAATTTACGTGGGTGACACGCCGGAGAGAGACGTGGCCACATTAATTGCGTGGGTGTCTGGGATGTTGGATTTTGATTCAAAGGAGAAGAGTAACACCGAAGATCCGTACCTGTTGGTCCCATATACGCGCAGCTCAAAAGTCTTTGATCCTCTTTTATAAAACAGAAGCAGATTATATTTCATATATAAGTGTTGTCGACTTTCTCTGTTATACAACAAATTCAAGTAAATTTGTATTCATTGATTGTTTTATTCAGATCTTATGTAAATGAAAATGTGTAATCTTACATCGAAAATAAGTTAATTCATAGATTTCCTTATCGAGAGCTCAAAGCAATATTTTAAGGGAATAATGGAAATTTTTAATACCTTTACAAAGTAAACAATTAAAAAATAATGCAAGGTATCCAGTTACAAAATTTGTTTACATCATCATCATCATCAACTGGTGCTGCTTGCACGGATTTATCTGATCCCCCCTCTCTCTTTCTCTATCCGTTCCCATCAACTATCGCTCCCGGTAGGTCTGTTGTATAGCCACAATCACAGCCATAATAGAACCGCACGTATACATATACAAATATACACTTATATGCAGAAACATCATTAACTGTTAATGACGACTTCAATAACGACGAATACACTTCTTTATAAAAATATAAATCTCTCACACTTTATTCCCGAAAGGGTGATGTTTGTTGTGTGTGAGAGATGAGCTGGAGACAAGGACAGACTGCTACATTGACCCAAGTTCTTCTCATGACCATAGCAGCACTTCTTTCTCATCTTGGCTGGGGTTGCTCAACCGTGGGTCACTGAGGGCCTAAAGCCCTCTGTCTGCCGCTGGCTCTCACTTCGGCATCTTGTCTCCAACTGACTCGAGCCGTCTGGGCACCTGGTTATATTATTGTCTCACACCCACCTGCTTCCGCTGTTCTTCCACTTATTTATACAGGTGCATCTCTTGATTGACGGCTCGGTCGAGGGTCAATATATAACAGGTCTTCTAAATTATATCCTGTGTCCGCGCAGAACTGTTGTTGATCAGTTTATGCTGGTCGGCCAACACTGGTGCAACCTTGTGAAGGGGTCCATAGGAAAATGTTACTTAAGAGTTCATCCATGCATCTCCAACTGTGTCTCGCATGATTTCCTGTTGGTCAGACAATACTGTGACGAGAGTGCTTGGCTCAATTGTTTTAGATTAATGTTCGAATTGTGGCTTAAAAATTGAAATAAAAATGATTAAATAAAGAAAAGAAAAATATATCAACGTTCACTTGTGTTCAGTCGAGACGGTCGTAAAGTTATTTTCGGATTTTATGAGCTTGTTCGAGGCCCCGACATAAATCTATATTTTTAGATTTCTTTCAACACTGTTAGTTGTTCCCTAGTTTGTTCGATTCATGTATATATCATTATTTTTATCGATTTTATATCTGCCATAAAATTCGATTTGTTGTTACTAAGAAATTTCCGTGTGGCTCTGTTGTTTGGCTCCCAAATCGACAAGTTGTAATGGAGAATTGTGTTGCTAGCTAAATGGTTACAACATGGAGGTGCGCATAGTGTAACGGTTATAGCCATAGGAAATGAATACAGCGGCTCGAGTTCAAATGATGGAGAAGGTTGTTAGCATTTCACATCGTGCTAATACCCTTTTGGTAATCTCGTCCTGAATATGGTCAGACAAGTGTCCGGAAAAAATTTAATAATATAGTTCTCGTGTATAATACGCACCCCTAAAATATGGAAAAATAGTACGTCTTAAACACAAATAATTACTGTAATACTTGTCTATAGAATGTCTCCAGTGTTCGAGTTGTAAATTAATCGTTGGCGACCCGTGTTCGAGACCTGAATAAGACTGTTTACATTTTACATTGTGCTAAAAACTTTGGGAGAAGCATACATCCAATTGTTCTCTCTCCAGCTAGGGGTAAATAGTAGGGCAGACTGTGCCCTTTAACATTGGTATGAGAATCGGTCGCGGAGAAGAAAAACTCTGAATTCAAATTTGTTAAACCCTGCTTAAAAACTGATCTGGTGTCGCATCCTGCTTGTGCGGAGGGTTTGGTTGGTTAGTTGGTTGGTTTGAGTTTTATAGCATATCAAACTTTGTTGGTTATTTAACACCAAATCCATTTTTATGAAAATAGTTCTATTTCAAACAATTCAGTTTAGCATGAGTACACAGTTTAATTGTCAAAAACATTTCTATTTCTAGCAATTCAATTTATTCAGGCAGTTCTAATTCAGCTAATTCAGTTTAGTATAAGCACAGAAGCTATATATTAAATAATTCAGTTTAGTATAAGTAGAGTTTCAATGTCAAAAACAGTTTCATTTCAAACAATTCAGTTTAGCATAAGCACGCAGTTTAAATGTAAATACACAGTTTGATTGTTAAAAACATTTCTATTTCAAGGTATTCTGTTTAGTCAGCATAAGTATGCAGTTAGTTCTATTTAACCCATAGATAGGGTCCGATCAGGTGCTACCATTCCGGGCTAAAGTGGACCTGGGAGCAATAGCAATGAAGGGGTGCTCTGCATTCCCCAAAGCTCCAGCATCACTGGAACCTCACCATCAGATTGTTTAGTGTCATATCCAGGAGACTCATTTGGGGGTGGGGTCTTAACCCTCTGCAGGGTTGTTGTCGGTGTATTCTACAGCACCCTCCCAGCCAATTGGGCCAGGAGGGTTCGGGTAAATGCATACAATACTGATGTTTTTTTTTTAATAGCGCAATAAAATTATTTGAATTTCATTTGATAACGAGATGAATAAGTCTTTACCTCTCTGCAAATAGATGAGACTGAGTCTCAAGGAGAGAAAAGGAGATTATTATGTTCCAGAAAAGAGAGATGAAAAAGGCGGGGGGGGGGGCTTAGAATTTCTTCTTGCTATAATGCTAAAATAAAATAAGCTGCCCGGTAGACTCCTTTTTTTTTAAATCAAAAATTAGCATGAATGTAACAGTAATTGTATGAAAGTATATGAACAAGTACAAAAAAATCCAATATGAATAAAAATGAAATACACCCATTTGTGGAATGAAATTATTCTGGGTTCATGACCATTAAGGTTTTGGATTTCAAGAATATTGACAGAGAGATAACAAAACTCGTTTACCACTCTGTCGGTGGAGCTAATTCCCTACAAGGGTAAGGGTAATACCTCTCCAAAAGAGTATCTTAAGTATAATACTAAACTGCATATGATGGTGAGGCTCCAGTTCTGGAGAGCTGAGGTATGTGGAGTATCTCTTTAATGCTATTATTCCCGAGCCCACTTTGGCCCGGAGCGGTAGTACATTTGAGGGTGCCCACCCCTTATGGGTCAAATAGATCTGTTTAATAATTATTCGTATTCAATAGGACCGTGTACAAATAAAAAAAACAGCTACACAAAAAATGTAAATATGAGCGCACAATTAACGTAATTCTCTAACCTCAAAGCATAAAATAACCCTAGATAGGCTGACATGCCGTTAAAATCAATCAATCAATCAATCTTTAATCCCAAAAGAAAAATATCATTTTGAATATACAATAAACACGACTTCCTAACTTCTTGGCATAAAATAACCCAAGGCAGTTTGACATGCCGTTAAAATCAATCCCTCAGTCGGCTGAAAAGTTCAAGATACTCTCATGGAATGTGACCAAATGAAACTTATTTTTTAACATCATCCTCCTTAACGGTGCACATACTTCTTCTATCGGTGTTGCTGTGCTTGGATCCCCTTGGTCCAAAGAGTCACTGGCCGGAATGACGTCATCATATAAACTTTTCAGCCCCACTTCATATGGCATCTGTTTGTGTGTAACTGAGTTATTGAGGAAATGGGAGATTTTAGTAAAGAAATTTCTACAATGTACCCAAGATTTACTCATCAATAAAAGTGAAATTGTTTTTTCTTATTTCTGAATGCCAGACATACAACTAAGAGTTCTTATTGCTTTCATTTGATTCCAATCCATTCATATTACTTTTGGCAAAGTTTCCCCCCCCCCCAGAGATTTATCCCAGTCGGCTGGGGCTGAAGAGTAAACCGACTGCACCTCTGCAGAGGGGTAATCCCATCTAATAAATGTTCTGAATATGAAACTAAACTATCTGGTGGCGAGGCTCCAGCCCTGGGGCTTTGGGAAATGTGGAGTATCCCTTCATTGCCATTCCTCGCAGGTTCACTCGAACCCTGAGTGGTAGCACCAGATAGGGTCCTATCTATGGGTCAAATAGAACGGATTGACATTTAAACTGTTTGCAAATAAATGACGTACGTTAAATCGAATTGTTAGATATGTATTTAGCCGGATGTTTTTAGCGTGGTGAAATTGTTATTGTTAGGGTTAGCGAGGAAGAGTTGTAACGTATGTGTGTGTGTTTACGTTGTGTTGTTTCCTCGCTAAGTATTGTTAGTCCCCTCGCTAAGTTTTAAGAGTAAATAAAGGAAGGATGAGGAAGTAAGATGGCGATAGTCGAAATGTGTTTTTAGGAATGGTTTTTATTTGCAGCATGGAAAATGTACTTTGTGTTTGTGCTGCAAGACTCGAGGAAAGGTTGTGAGTATAGAGAGAAAGGCAGTGCGTGTCGTCAGACGTGCGAGGGATTGTGTTCGCCGTAGTTTAGCGAAAGCCATGTTGCCGTTGAAGGAAATTAACTTTGGATGTTACCGTGAGTTTCGTGTGTCTGGTATATTTGGGGAGGAGAGTATGCGTTGTCTCCATTAAAGTGGCCCAGAGGGGAATTGAGAGCTAGGTGTCGAGAGTGGAATAAAGGCATCCGTTGACATAGCCAATTTTGGGGGTGACATAAAGTTGTGCCTGTGCGAGCCATGTTGAATGTATCTAATTCATATTCAACTGGGATTCCTTGCAAGGAATCCATAAATTAGATAGGTTCCCTCATGTGTCCATGCTGCTGCTGCTGCTGCTATTTAAGAGCCCCCAGTGAGACGTCTGCACTGGGCGGCGTTGTCCAGCTAAAGAGGCTGGGTTTAGAAGCTTACACAATTTGCTGCCCGGAAAAAAAAAAGGTCTGGGATGAATAGGATAGGTCATCCTGATTGGGTGAAATTAAGTGTCGAATTAAATTGTGCACCAAACCAAAATACGAAATTTTCCTCCGTTACATGTATATCCATTTAAATGCATGCAAATAAATGACTAATATTAAATGGTTACTGTCACATAGCAATACTTAAAACCATTAAACTCTGTGGAAATATTGATTAATAGTAAATAGAATATTTCGTATCAAATATAAGTATTTGAAACCGTTTAACTGTGTACAAAAAAAAGAGTTCAGATTCTTTCAAAAATGTTATCAACAAAAGTGTGTTTATAATCATATATATCGAATATATATGTATAAACAGGATTTGACATTAAATAACCTTCAATGGTTGATATGCCATAAAATCCAACTAAACCATTTACCAGGGATTGGCTTTACATCTAATAAATTAGCCAGATCATACGGCGCAATAGAGATTTACTTATTGTTATCATTAAAAAAAT
Organism: Sepioteuthis lessoniana; assembly: GCA_963585895.1. Lineage (NCBI taxonomy): Eukaryota > Metazoa > Mollusca > Cephalopoda > Myopsida > Loliginidae > Sepioteuthis > Sepioteuthis lessoniana. Next base: position 24,048,406 of record OY757922.1, read on the forward strand.
GTTCGGAAATATATTTATTTCCAAACATGGCCATTTGCAATTTGCAAAGATGACAAATAATTTCGAAATACTCTCACGTTGAAGTGTCATAAATAAGGTATCTACAAGTCTCTTCTGTGTGGCTTCAGCTAGAACAAATCATCATCATCATCATATCGTACTATCAGCACGGATATTTCTGACCCTCTCTCGCTAACCCTCCCTACCGTCCATTGCTTCCGGCAGGTCCTCAGGGCTCCATCCCGTACCAGCACAGAACTGCTGTATGAATGTTCTAGCTGGTCGTCTTGCCTTTGCACGTCCATGTGAAGGGATCCACAGGAGTACATCACTTATGAGCTCGTCCCTACTTCTCCAGCAGTGTCCCGCATGTCTGGTTCGTCTAACTTAGATAGTTTTCGTGATAGGTGGTAGTTGGTCGTACAGCTGCTGCTGCTTTGTGGGATGCTGTCTCCAGGACTTGTTCAATACTGCTCGCAGGATTCTTGTGTAGTTGCCGTCAAGCTTTTTCTCCATACGTTTACTTAGCGTCCATATAGTGCATCCATATAGCAGTATCGACACGACCGCTGCTTGGAAGAAACTGCCCTTCATTTTATCGGTCAGGTCAGACTTCCATATGACCGATAGCCTATTGATAGCTGTCCATGCCTCTACTAGTCGCCGGTTGATATCTGTTTCAGTTGATGAGACATTGCTTCCTAGGTAGGTGAACTTGTCAAATAGTTTCAGAGAGCGACTGTTTAGTGTGGAGATGTCACCTGTTTGATTAAAGCACATATATTCCGTCTTGTGTGCGTTGACATGGAGGCTAATGCCTGCGGCAGCTCGTTTCAGACTATGTAGCTGGGTTTCGGCTTGGGCGGGTGCATTTGCTAGAAGCGCTATGTCATCGGCGTAGTCGGCGTCGGTAATTGTTTTTGCGGGGTACCTTCTGCTTCTTATTTTTGTTAGCTCGAAACCGTTTTTTTTATTTTATCGATAGATATTCTAAGCACGTAGCCTAGATAGATGATAAAGAGGTGTGGGGCTAAATTGTCTCCTTGCAGTACACCAGCTACAATGTCGAAGTAGTCTGGTCTCCATCCGGAGAACGGGCTTTTACTTTGGTGTTTCTATAGAACATCATTATGGCTGCGACGGTTTCTCTTGGTAGGCCGTAGGCGAGTAGAAGGATGTAGCAAATTCTGCTCCCCTACGGCCTAGAACAACTAAAAACTTTTAAAATCGAAGTATAATTAGTCTACTACTAAGCAAAGATTACCGTCAACTGTAATAGCTTTTTCAATGTGTTTTGTTCTTAGAGGCGTACGTAATGTGACGATTATCGATGTTGGAAATAGACTTGATGACCTGAGTTCAAATCCTAGATAATCTAACTCTTCTTCCCAAACTATGGGCATATAGTTGGGCAGTCTTGGCTCTTTAACTTTAGTTGGGCAACCAGTTTAAGAGAAAGAAAACTCAGAATTCAAACCAGTTGTAAATTGGCGACCTTAGTCGAGAGTGACCACAGGGCTCCTTTTTCAATAGCTACTACACCGAAGTGTAGGGAAGTTGCTGCTCCTTTCCCTGGATTGCTCCACTTTACCCTTGATTCGTATAATGCTGAGTGATAAGCAAAGCAGCATCAAGTGCTATTTTTTGAGACTTTGGTATGACTCGACCAGTGATTGAACCTCGGTCTCCCGGACCATTGGCAAACACTCTACTCATTAGACCAATGGCCTGTTTAAAATATTGTACTTTGCTTAAAAAAATTGACCTTGTGTCACGTACTGCTTGTGTGGAGGGATTGGGTCAATACATAAATGCCGTTCCATGGACAGGTCAACCTTCACTAATAGAAAGAAAAGAAAGTGCTAATGACGACAATGCAACACTTTTAACTATAGAATTTAACTTGACTCGTTGATGGGGACTAGGTCGTAAAATAGTGATCTGTAGCTGAAAAAAAAAAACAAAAATAAAAACAATCTACTTATTCCAGAGAGTAAAAGGAAGTGGTATAAAGTACTTAAAGTAACATCCATTGATAACAGTGATGGGGTTTTGAGCCAGGTTTAAAGCAAGGATTTTGAGGCAGCCTGGTCCTCACCTCTTGGAAGAGTACTGTAACACAATTTTCCTTGCTCTATTTTCGTAAGATTTACCCTTGTGTTGTATATACTTATCTTGCCTAAGTAAATATAGGTAATATCGCATTTATATAGTGGCATCCTCAACGCAGAAACGTACTGTAATTCGATATTTATAGACTAATAGTATTTTGGATTATTGATACAGCGAATTTGTTATTTTTTAAGGAATCAATAAACCAAATGGTAATAAAAATAAATCTTGCTGTTTATCTGCGGAACATATTTTCACTTTCGCAACTCAATACTGGCGAGAATGTAGCTATTTTGAATAGAAGACTATGAGCAGGCATATTAACTTGGAGCTTGAATTATCACAACTTGCAGTACCTTCCCATTTTGCATACAGGTTTTAAGAGGATCATTGATGTTCATAAATTATTGTATGTTAAAATCTTTCATTAATGCATGCATAGCAAGTATCTCATCGACTGGATCTCAGAGGGGTAAGGGGGTGTCCTCGTGGTGTAATGGTTAAAGCGATGGATTGCGGAATCGTAGTACGCGAGTTTGCACTCCAGTCGCGCTATTACGTTCACTTTCGGGCAAATACCCTTGGGAAAGGTATGAACCCCCTTATCCTCCCAGCTATGGGTTAAATAGTACCACTACTGTTCTTCTAGGAGAATGGCTTTGGCATTAAATAACCTACAAAAGTTGATATGCCATTAAACAAAGAAACCAAACCAAATCAAATCAGAGGGGTAATACAAATGTCCTGGATATGGCTCTAAACCATTTGATGATGAAGCTCCATGAATAGGGCTTTGAGGTTTGCGGAGTACCCTTTCATTACCATTGCTTCAAGGTCCACTCTGACTCGGAGTGGTAGTACCTGATTAGGGTCTTACCTATAGGTCAAATAGAAACATTTAATCATTTACTTTACTTGGAACCATGTGTTAAAATCTTTCATTAATATATTGTGACGGGGAAATTGATTAAAATCCCTAAACGGGACTTTATTTTCGCACGTGTGAAGACGGGGCAGGTTGGCACTTGATCCCCTACAGAAATAAGTCCTGTTCAGAGTTCTTTTCTCAGGCAGATAAGAACTGGCATATTACGTGAGGGAATAATTTAGGGCCAGACTGGCCACCGCTGGCAAAGGGGTCCAAAATTTCACACTATCACACACCCACCAGGCCGCTAAACTTCTTCCCCTTAGATAATAGAAGAATACGGGCCTATAGGTCTTAGTTGTAATAATATTAATATTGCTACAGTCGGCAACTCCGGTTTCCCGTGTGATACTTTAGGAATTAATAGGACAGTTCTCAGCAAGATAATATAAGGCGAATAGAAGCTGAAAGGAAAGCATGAAATAATAACATAGACCACATGGTAAAATGAAAATACATAGGTTCTTTACTACGGTTATATATATATATACATATACGTTCAGTAAAATGTCAAACATATAGTAGGATAGTCCATGAATATAAATGTCTTTTCTTGGCTTTTATCCTTTTTCAAATTGAGAGAGAGAGTGATAACAAAATTTGGGTGTAACGGAAAAATGTCCCAAAGTTACTTATCTTATTTTTTTGACGGGGTTCCACTGGAGAATTTCTCTTCTTTCACGGGCTAATAGACTTTGTACTGTTTTTAATGCTGGCTTGAAGGATTTTGGAGTCCCTCGTGTCTCAGTCTTTTTGTCTTTAGCCCGGAGTAAAATGGCTATCGTCCGTCTGCCACCAGACTTGCCCAAAAACTTCTCTTTCTGTATTTACTTCCGTTGAGGGGAAGGGAACCCCACTTCCGTTTGGGGTCCCCCGCCAATCATTTGGCTTCATTTTCTCTTTCCCCTTCCGATGTCCGGCGACCCAAGGTCACTTAGGTGCAAACATCTGCGTGACCCACATTCTTCCCTAACGGTCACTTTTTGACTGCTAGATAATGTTAGTTCAACGGGGGGAGGGGAGTATCATTCCCACCTCCTCGTCTCCGTGAGCCATCACGTGACAATATCTATAAACTGCATATCTATCTATCTATCTATCTATCTATGTGTGTGTGCGTATGTGTGTGTTCAGATTAAAAAACACAACAGCACCATGATAAAAAAAAAACAACAATGATATTTCTTTCAGTTCAGATATTACTAACTCTGCAATTGTAGAAATAAATATGAGTGCCCCATAGAAGGCAACTGATGTACCAACAACATTGTATACCAAACTACAACCAAAGCTAGTGATGATCAAGATATGGTATACATCGGTGCCAACAAAAGACTTTTCGAAGGAAAATTTTACAATCATAAATCATCATTCAACATATATCATTATTCTAACAGCACAGCATTAAGTTATATTAAAGAGACATGATATACACATAGGATAACAGTGCTCTGAATTTAAACCAGTTGTATTCCGCGAAAAAAAAAATTAGCCTTGCGTCTCATCCTTCTCCTAGCGGAGAGGTTGAGTCAATATGACCTCAAAATTGGTTCAGGTGAGATTAACAATTGATTATTTTGGGCTTCTTAAACTTTTTACTTGATACACCCCTTGTAACCAACTTTAATTTCCATTTTCCACAACCAAATAATTGAATATTGATGACATTCTTTCTTAGTCTCCCTCGATGCCGTGAAAAGGTGTTGATTTTTAAAAAAGGCTTTTCGATTTCAAAATTTAAATTTTTACAAAGCAGAAATTATTATGAATGGAATATTAAATTATATAACACCCATTCTAATAATTACCTGACAATACTGAAACTGACTTAACAAGTGAAGAATCGTTATTATTATTATCAATGATTTAATTTATTCATCAAAGATCTGTTATCATTGATGAGAATTTCTTTCTTTATTCTAAGTCTAAATTTTTATTCTTTGCATTAAATAATCTTTTTTCTAAAAAACATCTCATAACTCAAAATAAAAAGTGATATTTTAGAATTCCTAATTTTTCTAAACTAATTCGTTTAAAATATAATTGTTTTTAGATGTTTTCTTTCGTGAAAATATGATTATATGCGTCGTTAATGACATTCAAGAGATCGGGATCTTTTTGGTCAGAGCCTGGTCGTTCGTTCATTTTAATGACCCGAATGTTTTGAACGGGTCGGACGTGAACAACACATCACTAGTGGCCATCATACTCAATATATAAAATAGATTGTTCCTTTTAACAAATTATTGGGCATTTTCAATTAATACATACGTACATACTTACATACATACATGCATACATACATACAAATGTATATATCAAATTTGAAATCCATCTGATGTGGTTGTAAAAGCGAAATAGATTTATCATGTAATACAATCTCTAATTTTCTTGTTTTTAAAAACAATATATATATATATATATATATATATATATATATATATGCTCCCCTACCCCTGTAAGGTTGAGCTCTTTTGCTAGGGAAGTAAATGTGTTTCCATTTGCGTAATGCAAGGCTCTTCATATGAATCGAGCTCTCGGTAGCCGTTTAGCGGATATATGTAAACAAAAACAATTGTGATACATAAGCGTTTAAATTTCCTTCGTTTGGGCTAGTTTCCTCGTGGCTGAGTGGTAGAATCTTGAATTAGCGTTTTGTTCAACCGGTTTTCGATCTCAGCTTCGGGAATCTAGCCACACTGAAGAGTTCTGATAGAACGAAGCAGACCTGTCTGAGGATGACAATATATATATATTTCTCACCCTTCTTCACGATATGGGTGACACAAAGTCAATTTTTAAACGGAGTTTAACAGGTTTTCATTCAGAATTTTCCTTCTCCTAGACCGGTCAGCAAACTAAAGTTAAAGACCCAGACTGCCCTGCTATTTACCAATAGCTGGAAGGAAAGCAATTGGATGCATACGTTTTTCAAAGGTATCAGCGCTATGTGAAAAGCAAACAGACTCATCCAGGATTTGAAATCAGGTCTCTGTACCCATTACACCATATATATATATTTATATATATTATAAATTTTTAAAATGATGTAATGGTTATCCCTGTAGGAAATAGATAAGGTGATCCGAGTTCAAATCTATACATTTATATACCCATGTGTGTGTGTATGTGTGTGTGTGAATAAAAGCATAGGGTTCCAACAGAAATGTTGGGGGTGTTCAGGGGAACAAATATGGAAAGCTTTTGCCAGTCGCTCTGCGCTTCAACTGGTGTTTGTAGGAGAGAAAAATATACTCGATGGCTTCACTAAAAGGTAATAAAGAAGGTTAAAAAAAACTATCATCAAATTTTCTTATCTCACATTTATAAGCTATTTACTAACATCATAGTTACCAGACTAACAATATATATATATATACGAGTCTTTGACACGTTCCAGTAAAAAAAAAGCAAGGAACGTTATGTCTGGTAGTTCTTTAGGAGAGTCAATATCAGAATATCAAGATTATTGAATTAGAAAGATAAAAAAAAGATGTTTCTTCTGTCGAAGCAGCAAACAAACAACATGTACGAAATAAAGCCTCTTTTTATAATGAAAAATATATTTCTACAAAAGTAAAGAAAGCGCTAAAATTGTCCTTAGTGGAGTTTACGATTGTGATAACTTTCGGAAACTAGTTTAGCTTAAGAATTTATTGAACGTAATAAATGTTTATGATGTAGTTAACCAGCTTCCCACCAAGTCGATATATGACACAAAGCCGTTTTTTAGGGTGGAGCCACGCGCAAATCGAGATTCATCCACGGCTGATCCAAAAATTCGTGGACCTCTCGGCATTCCTCGATTGAGGCGCCGAGTAATAAACTTAACCCTGCAAAGCAGGTATAGCCTAGGAAGAAGGTTCATTGGAACCAAGCTATCGCCAACCACTCACATACTCGTCAAGGTAATTAATAGTTATGACGATATTTATCCCGATCATTAAAATATTCGGATCATTAAAATGAACGAACGATCTGGCTCTGACCGAAAAGATCCCGATCTCTTCGATGGTCACTAGTGAGGCATCATTCACATACGACCCGTTCAAAATATGACACAAAGCCATTTTATGGTGGAGGCCCCGTACGAATCGAGACTCATGCGTGGAAGGTGCAAAAATTCTTGACCTCGTCGGTATTCTCCGATTGGGGCACCTCAAGTACCAAGCATTAAACCTAATCTGTCAAAGCAGATATAATCTAACAGGAGCCTCCTCCCAGAACCAAACCATCACCAACCACTCACATACTCGTTAAGCTAATAAATGGTTATGACCGTAGTAGTAGTAAAAACTGTCTACCGTATTAATACAGAAAAGGACCGCAGAGATGGTAATCGGTTGTCTTATCGCAAAGATGCTTTTGAGTAAAGGACATCCTGTGAGTAGGGAGTACAAATCGTTCACGTTGAGAGTATTAACAAATAAAATTTATTTCACATCACATTCAAGGAGGGTGAGTAATTATCAGTAGAAGAATCGCTTCCATATTGCTTAAATCACATAAAAATACTATTAATGAATTATGGAATTTAGGGGTGTCAATATACCCCTTTGAAAACAGTATCAATAAAATGGTCAGAAATATGTTAGGAGACCTGAAATTTGAAATGGGGTAGGGAGTACAAATGGAGAACTTGCATCAAAATGATTCATGATGTTAACATTAGCTCATGAAAATTATTTTACATCGCATTCATAGAAAGGGGGTGATTTTCAGTGGGGTGGGCGACTTGTACCGCACCTCTTGGCTACAAGCACACAAGTTACATAATGACAATAATGTAGAAATGTGGAATTTTAGTGCCTCTGTGTAACCCTTTAGAGATCATCATCATCATCATCATGTCGTGCTGGTAGCACGGATATCCCTGACCCTCTCTCGCCACTCCTCCCTATCGTTCATCGCCCTAGGCAGGTCTTCAGGACAACATCCCGAATCCCCACATAGCTGCTGAATGTGTGTTCGTGCTGGTCGTCCTGCTTTTGCACGGCCATGTGTGGGGGTCCATAAAAGTACATCTCTTATGAGTTCGTCCCTGCTTCTCCAGCAGTGCCCTGCATGTCTGGTTCGTCTAACTTGAATAGTTTTCGTGATAGTAGGCAGGTGGCCGTACAGTTGGTGTCTTGTGGGGTGTTGCCGCCAGGACTTGTTCAAGATTGCACGCAGCATTCTTGTGTAATTGCCGTCTAGCTTCTTCTCCAGCCGTTTTGTTAGAGTCCATGTAGTGCACCCATATAGCAGTATCGATGTGACCGCTGCCTGGAAGAAACTGCGTTTCATTTTATCGGTTAGGTCTGATTTCCATATAATCGATAGCCTATTGATAGCTGTTCATGCTTTCGTTAACCTCGTGTCGATATCCTTTTCGGTTGATGCGACGCTGCTTCCTAGGTAAGTGAATTTGTCTACTAGTTTAAGAGGGGTTCCTTCTAGAGTGGAGATGTTCCCCGTTTGATTATAGCACATATATTCCGTTTTGTGTGCATTAACATAGAGGCCTATGCCTGCGGCTGCTCGTTCCAAACTATGCAGTAGTGATTCGGCTTGGTCGGGTGGCAGAGATAGTGTCAATAAAAAGGCCAGAAATTTAAAATGGGGGTCACCCTGAAACTTGAAATGAAGGGATCTAAATTTTTAAATGCGGAGAGGGAGTACAAATGAAAGACATCAGTAAAATAATTCCTGTTATAAGCATTAGCACATGGAAATTAGTTCTAATGATTTTCAAAGAACGAGGGTGATTTTCAGTGGAGGGGGGTGATCTACCCCTCCCCTTGGTCTGCAAGTCTTATAATGATACTATTACAGAAATATGGAATTTTTGGCACCTCTTGGCACAAATTTGTAGACAGTGTCAATAAAATTTAAAATGGTCGGGGGTGGAAATTTGAAATGAGGAGGGGCTTGAAACTTGAAATTTAGGTTGGGACGCAGTACAAATGGAAGACGTGAGTAAAAAAAAAAAAAAATAATTTATCTCACTCAAAATTTAAGTGTAAAATTAATTTCCAACTAATTATGTCGAACAAAAGTTCTTTTATTAAATCTCTAAATGTCAACGCTCTTGAATCAAATGCTCAGTGTATCAAAAGTTTCGCAATATTTTGGTCATGCGAGGAAAACTTTGTAGCTCCGAATTCTTTTGCTGAGGTTGTGCTTCTCTGGACTGCGAGATGCCAAACTCGTCTGACACTTTCCGTATGTTACTCTCCGGATTCGCCTCTATGGCTTAGGCCACGGCCTCGGAATCTACGGTTTTAGCAAATTTCAACCATCTGCTTCATGTACTGTGATCATCTCCGTAGATATGGCACAGTTCGAACTCGTTAAGCATAATTTTCCGATTTAGACTACATTTCATATTGATCTGCATTGCTTTCAAACGAAACACGATATAAATCGAGTTGATATTTTTGTTATTTACATCTTTGTTTACAGATTGGTAAGTTGGTTAATTTTACGGCATATCAACTTAACGTGTCAGCTCACCAACTACCATAATACTACCAACCACCACGGTTTGAACTATTTGGGTCACGTGATATAACTAGCACGTGCCAAAATATGGTAAAATTACTTAATTCACCCTGGTGTTTACGACAATATGTACATTAAATTAAAAAGCCTCAATATTCAAATTCGAACTGGGGAATATCTCATTTATCTCAGTGAATATTCAAGATGACTTTTTTGTGTTTTGAATGATTGTCTTTGTTATATCCTAAATAAATTACTATGTAGATACGTAGGGTTCATCGATTGACTGGTTAGGTTAGATTATTTGATTCAATTGCATATCTATATTTACCAACCCCTCCGCTCGGGCAGGATATGACACAAGGTCAATTTTTAAGTGGAGTTTAACAGTTTTGAATTCAGAGTTTCCCTTCTCCTCGGCTATTTGCCTCACTTCGTCTGCCCTACTATTTATCCATAGCTGGTGGGAGAATAATTGGATTCATACCTTACCCAAGGGTATTGGTGCTGATATTAATGCAATCAGTCTCGTCCAGGATTTGAACTCGTGTTGCCGTGTCCATTTCCTAAGACGATAACCATTACACCACGGGCACCTCCACTGCCACTGACCCGATTTGAAGAGTACTGGCCTCTTCCGACGGAATTGCATATCAACCCTTGATGGTTATCCAATGCCAAATCCTGTTCACACACACACACACACACACACACACACACACACACACACACACACACACACACACACACATATATATATATATATATATATATATTTTATTTTATAATTTGTAAGCAAATAGTTTGTAAGTAACTTTATTCTTTGGTTGGGTTTTATAGCGTACCAACCCTAGTGGATTATTTAATGCCAAAATCAGTTATATATATGAATATACAAGGGCCATTAAATAAGTTTCCAGACTTTTTTGTATGGGCATATAAAATTGTCGTAGACTCTTGAAAATCCAGTATGTTATTGCTATACATTTGTTGAAATGACTGACCAATCTTTATGATTCCAGATTTAAATGAACAGCTATAGCAGCAATTAGAATACACCCTACTAAAGCCATATTGTCACTGCTGGTGAATTTCAAAAATGCAATCTAGACATGAGGACACTTTAGAAGAACGATATGCAATAAAATTCTGTTTTAAACTTGGAAAAAATGACACAGAAACGTATGGAATGCTTCATTCTGCTTTTGGAACATCTTGCATGAATCTAACATCAGTTTTTGAGTGACATAAGAGATTCAAGGAAGGCAGGGATGATGTGAGGTGTGGGAGAAGTAAGGAAGTCAGAATACCACAGTTGATTGGCCAAATAAAGAATTTCATGGATAAGGACCGTCGTGTGTCTATAGAGACAATTAGTGCACAGTTTGATGTCAGTGTGGGAACTGTACACACAATTATTCGCGAGGAACTGAAGATGCGGAAGATTTGCACCAGGTTTTCCCCAAGAGTGCTCAGAGAAGATCAGAAAGAAAGACGTTGTCATAACAGCAGGGATATGGTCGAGCTGATCAATTCAGATCCCACAGTTCTTGATGCTCTGGTGACCTGCGATGAAAGCCGGATCTACTGCTATGACCCAGAGACCAAGAGACAGAGTTCCCAGAGGAAGCATGCTGGCTCTCCCAGACCCAAGAAGGCCAGACAGATCAAATCCAACCACCAACTTCTGATGATCCCTTTTTTTGACAGAAATGGCATGATCTACATGCACTGCGTCCCCACTGGACAGACAGTCAACAAGGAATACTATATTGAGGTTTTAAGGGAGTTCAGGAAGAGATTCGGTCGGAAGAGGCCAGCACTCTTCAAATCAGGTCAGTGGCATTTCCACCAGGACAATGCACCAGTCCACAACCCCATCCTTGTCACAGACTATTTGACCAAGATGGGCATCAAGACAGTTCCTCACCCTCCCTATAGTCCAGACCTTGCTTCCTGTGACTTTTGGTTATTCCCAAAGCTCAAGGAAAAACTTAGAAGCTGTCGTTATGAGGCAATTGAGGAGATGAAAGAGGTTGTGACGAAGGTCATTGACAGGCTCACACAAGAGGACTTCCATGGGGCCTTCCAGAAAATGTTGGAACGGTATAACAAGTGCATTGCAGCTGGAGGAGATTTCTTCGAAGGGGACTTGAGTTTCATGTGTGTCCTATCAATATAAGTGCCCATACGAAAAAAGTCAGGAACTTATTGAAAGCGCCTCGTATATATAATGATTTGCAAGCGAATAGTTTACCAGATCACGGTTTAGTCACTAAACTTTAGTGTCATATCGAGGACACTCGTTCGGAGTGAGGGGTTACACCCCTGCTAGGTTGCAGTCAGGGTATTCTATGGCCCCAGCCGATAGAGTGATCATTGATGTTAGAGGCACCCTTAAAAAAATGCTGATGGAACAAAACTACTGCAACCCCACCCACACGTTTTTGCCTTGGAAATAGAATAAAAACAACCAATTTTCAAATTCTGTCTATTACCGAGAGGCAAAGAAATTTATTTTGATAAGAAACTTTCTTTAAAATCATACAAATTAATTTCACTTTATTTTATAGAAAAAAAATTCTTTTCGCAATTAATTCTTTTTAATGTGAGGACGCATCACGTGATACAAGATTTAACGAGCTTAGGATAGCAATCAATTGCAAGTGAATTCGGTTCTCACTGAGAGCCTTGGGCCACAACTAGGCTAAACTAAGTAAATAACTGGGTGGTTCGTCGTGAAAGTTCTGTACAGTCTTTTCTTTTTTTTAAAGAGTTGCTTTGCGTAGTGTAATAATGCTAGCTTGGCTAGTAGAGTATTGTTAGAGAGTTTGATTCTCTCCGGGTGCCTCATAATTTGGTCATCTCTTTTGCTAAACTCAATAAGTGACAACCATTAACCCCCACCAAAACACCCGCCTAGAGACTGAATACATCAGAAAACCGTTTTTATTTTTTATTTTTTATTAAAACCAACAGAAGCGTATGCGCATATTTAACATTTACTGTTGAAGTAGTTAAAAGGGGTAGAATGAAGGACACACCCTGATCACTTTTGCATAGGCTGATGGAACAGGGCAGTTTCTGGAACACCCATGGCACGTAAATTGCGGGTATGGTATACTAAAACCAAAACCATGTGTTGTATTTGGCCTCATTAGACACCTGTGCAAGTATTTAAAGAATAAATGAGATTACATATTAAGTCATGAGAGACAGATCTGTCTTTTTGTTCCCTGTATAAAGTTTTGGCATTGTAACTATATCACCGAGCAAATCAGCTTTACTACAGTGAATTCTGTCCTCACTAAGTGTCCCAATCTTACACCCTTACAACTTTGAAAAGTCAAAAGAGTACTTTTTCAGTTTTAGTGAGAGTAACAACCTCACAATTTCTTGAAAATAAATCGAGTCGATCTTTTAGCTATTTACATCTTTGTTTACAGATTGGCTAGTTGGTTGGTTGGTTTGTTAATTTTACGCCATATTAAAACTTATTCAGTTATTTAATGCCGAGGTCAGTCTTCTTTTTTTTTTTTGTTATTTCACGTTACCAAGGATAATAATACTTGGTAAACAATTCTTAATACTAATAATTTGCACACAGTTGTACGGTTTCAAGTATTCCTATCTAATACTAACAATTTTCAAACAGAACAATTTGACCCATAGATGAGGCCTTAGCAAAGAGGAACTCTCGCTCCGTTTGTCTTCAAACCCTGTGCTGTGCAAAAGCTGCTTGTGACGCCAGGGGTGGTAGTACCACCTTAGCCATCAAAACTGTGGCTGGTTGGTGGCTCTGATGAGGAAAGGGTATCACACGTATTCTCACACGTTGTATGATAAAATATAAAAAATATAACTATTCTTAATACAAATAATTTGTACACAGTAGTATGGTTTTAAGTATTCCTACTTAATACTAATAATTCTCAAACAGAAGAATTTAACTCATAGATGGGGCCTTAACAAGTACTACTGCTCCGGCTCAGAGTGGACCTGGGAGTAATAAAAATAAAGAGGTTAATCAACGCTCACCAGAGCATTTACGAGGCTGTTTGCGTTTCATTTCACGCTAATACCCTTGGGAAGCCATTGAATCCATCTGCTTTCTCTCTATCTCTTTGTTTCTAACTATGAGTAAATAGATGGATAGGCTGGGTTCTTTAGCCTTTGTTAAGTAAAGGAAAACTCTGAATTAAAACTAGCATAACTCCGTTTAGAAATTAATCTTGCGTCACATCTTGCACGCAGTGGAGGGGTTGGGCAAATAAATACTGTACTGGAGCCTTCCCACTTGATGCAGTTTCACGTCATACTCAGGACACACCTTTTTTTGGAGTGGGGAAGAGTTTTACCGACATTATAAGTTGGGGTTGAAGTAAATGGGCAGTCAATAATAACATCATATTATTTACCATTCTCTTCTGTTTCGCTTTTTATTCAAGAATGTTCGAAAGAAGAAAGATTTTGTTGTCAGGGGTATTCCTTTTTTTCTTTCAATATTCTAACTAACGATAATATTCAGAAGAAAAAAAAGACTGATATCAGCATTTAAGACCCCAACTAGGGTTGACTTGCCATAAAGAACAACCAACCAACCGACCAACCAACAAACTAGTAGTGTCTTGAAGCAATGATTATTCTCAAATGATTATTACAATTAAAAAGGAATGATCACTTGTAATAATTACTTGAAATAATCACTTGAGATCATATAATTACTTAATGCTGAGGGGGTGTCCTCGTGGTGTAATGGTTAAAGCGATGGACTGTAGAATTGTAGGAAGCGAGTTCGTACTCCAGTCGCGCCATTACGTTCACTTTCGGGCAAATACCCTTGGGAAAGGTACGAACCCCCTTTATCCTCCCAGCTATGGGTTAAATAGTGCCACTACTCTTCTTCTATGAGAATGGGTTTGGCATTAAATAACCTGCAAAGGTTGATATGCCATTAAACAAAGAAACCAAACCAAACCAAACCTTAATGCTGACATCAGCATTGAATAAACTAACAATGCTTGACAGGTCATAAAATCACTCAAAAAAACTATTGCAATTAACATGAGTTTAATACCTAGTGCCCGATATACATGTCTTAAATTATGTATATACATATGTTGTTTCGTGATTTTCTTACATCTGTAGGTAATTTAAAGGAAGTATTCTCGATTAAAATCACCATTTTCCTTAACAACATGAACTATTGATATTTAGCTTAACCAAACTAGCATTGGGAAGACGACGAAAGATCCGGTTCATATTGTTTCACATTATAAATGTCCAGTTGCGAACTTTAAAGATTTGACCTTTCGGGTTTTTTTCCAATGATCTAACCCTTAAGCAATTCATAGCTATGGCTGCTAATACTGACCGATTTCCACTTGTACACTGTCCAGACGGTTGTTAATCTATATGCGGATTTTATGAGCTCATTCGAAGCCCCGACGTAAAATCTATATTTTTAGATTTCTTTCAACGCTATGTTGTTTTTTTTTATAATCATTACCGTTATCGATTTTATATCTGCTATAAAATGCGCTTTGTCGTAACAAAGAGATTTCATTGTACTTCTGTTTTCTGGCCCAATAAGGCTAAGCTGTTTCGTTTGGTTTCTTTGTTTAATGATAGATCAACTTTTGTGGGTTATTTAATACGACGCAATCCTTATATAAGGACTTCAGTAGTACTATATAACCCATAGTTGGGGGGATAAGGGGGTTCATGCCTTTCCCTAGGTTATTAGTCCGAGAGTGAACGTAATTGCACGACTGGAGTTCCAACACGCTAACTACTATGCCACAGTTTAGTACGTAAACCATTACGCCACGTAGACTTGCCATGTTAAAGTGGTGCAAAATTAATTGAATCGTATTGTTTGAGAATGAGACAAAGAAATCTTTCCATCACTATAACAAATAGGTCACTAACTTAAGGATAAAAAAGGGACAATATGTCCTGGGGAGGTGATGAAACCGGTCAAATATAAGATGGTGGGGTAGGTTCGCAATTTCTAATTGTTATAGAGCTATTTATTCTTTAAAACGACTACACATGTAATAGTAAATTCCAGAAGTAAAGAATCGCCAAAAAGTACATTATTAAGTTATTATATAGTCATGTAATTCAAAGGTTGTCACTTGAGCCTGGACAGAATTCAAAAGTTGTCGTTCGATTTTATTTCGAGTTGGTTCTTGTGAGTGAGTTGGTTGGTTATTTGGGTTTTATGGCATATCAACCCTTGTAGGTTATTTAACGCCTAATCCATTTTTATGCAAATAGTCAGTTCTATTTCAAACAATTCAGTTTAGCATGATTACACAGATTAATTGTCAAAGACATTTCTATTTCAAGCTATTCAGTTTATTCAAACAGTTCTAATTCAGCTAATTCAGTTTAGTATAAATACAGATTTTATTCACATACAGTTAAATGTCAAAACAGTTCTATATATAACAATTCAGTTATAAGAATAGCAGTGATACTATTTAACCCATTGGTGGGAGGATAAGGGGGTTCATACCTTTTTCCAAGGGTATTTGTACAAAAGGGAAGATAATAGCGCAACTGGAGTTCGAACTCGTTAACTACGATTCTGCAGTCCAGCGCTTTAAACATTACACCACGAGGTCACCCCCATTCTTGTGAGTGGGTTTGGCTCCAACCATCATTCCACAGAGAAAAGATGGTCGAGTCGGCTGGGGCTGCAGAATACACCGACTGTATCACTGCAGAAGAGTAAGACCCTCACTAACGAGTGTCCTAGATATGACACTAAACAATCTGTTGGAACGGCTTCAGTAATGAGGAATGCGGAGTATCCCTTCATTGCCATCGCTCCTAGCTCTACTTTGGTCAGAAGTAGTAGTACCTGATAGGGTCCAATTCCTGGGTCAAATATAACTGTCTGACATTGAAACTGTGTATTCATGCTAAACTGAATTGTTTGAAATAGAACTGTTTGATCATTTAACTGTGCGTAAACAAATGGCTGATATTTAATTGAATTGTTAGTGATACATGGCAATACTTGAAAACATTGAACTGTATACAAACAAATGATTAATAGAAAATTGAATTATTCCTATTAGATAAAAATAAACGGTTGATATGCCATAAAACGAAATCAATTCAAACAGAGAAGAAAAACTTTTACAACATTACTCCGGTAGCCCCTTAGGGGCCGAGTAGGGACTGTTTCTAAACGTCATGCCTCACTTATGCAACTGTTTTGCTTGATGTTTTGACAGCAACTCTGTCCCGTCACAGTTCTCACAATACATTGACTGTATCCTCTGCTGAGCGGTAAGACATTCTCCAAAACGTGTTTGTGTGTGTGTGGGGGGGTCCTGGTCATAACACTAAACTTCATCTGATGGTGACCTTCTGTTTCTGGAGTTCTGAAGAGTGCGGAGTACCCCTTTCATTGCCATTACTCTCAGGTCCACTCTGACCCGGAGTGCTAGTACCTGTCAAATGGGTCAAATGGATCTCTTTAAAAATAATTAGTATTTGATAGGACTGAGTGCAAAAAAACATCTAAAAAACAAAAACAAAACAAAAAAAAAAACAAAAGATCAAAAAACAAAAAAATTCTTGTGTGGCAAATTTCGGCATTAAATAACCCATAAGGTGTTGATATGGCGTTAAACAAAATAAACCAACCAAACACCCAACTCAGTTTGATTTACAAGACATTAAAACAATCTTGTTGCCTTAACATTTGTACTAACTGGGGTTGTTTCCGTTTTAAGACGTTTGTATACAAACCGATATTTAAACGAACCATTTTTGAAGTTTGAGAAATAACGATTTTTACGAAATTGAAATAGTTACTTGAAGACACAATTGTTGATCAACTATTAGAATCAGGAACACTTGAAACCATACAACTGCGTGCAAATTATTTGTATTGCATAGGAATACTTGATATATAACTGTGAAGTCCAAGTTAAAAGCCCATTAAGTGTAACTCGAAGCCTAACAGTTTTAGACTTTATTTTTTCGATGCAGGTAGCATTGGAGAATGAGAAAAGTTTTCGTAAACCGTTTACTCTTATCGGGATTTTAACTTGGTCTAATTTGCAACCAACCGATTATAGATAAATGAAAAAGTGTAATTTTAAACGAATGCAGCAAAACTTTTAAAATCTACTCACGATTATAATCAAACATTTACAGATGAATCAAATTTCGGTATTAAATAACCCTTAAAGAGTTGATATGCCATTAAATAAATAAACCAACCAATCACATAAACCTTTCTTTTTCTCTCGTTTTCTTTCTCTACCTTCTCTTCCACTGGGGGTGTGTGTCTTCGTGGTGTAATAGTTAAAAGTGATGGACTGCGGAATCGTAGTAAGCGAGTTCGTACTCCAGTCGCGCTATTATGTTCACTTTCAGGCAAATGCCCTTGGGAAAGGTATGAGCTCCCCTTATCCTCCCAGCTATGGGTTAAATAGTACCACTACTGTTCTTCTATGAGAATGTCTTTGGCATTAAATAACCTACAAAGTTTGATATGCCATTAAACAAAGAAACCAAACCAAACCAAACTTTCTCTTCCACTGTTTTTTTCTTCTCACATGGATATATTATCAAACATTTACAGATGAATCAAATTTCGGTATTAAATAATCCTTAAAGAGTTGATATGCCATTAAATAAATAAACCAGCCAATCACATAAACCTTTCTTTTCCCTCTCGTTTTCTTTCTCTTCCTTCTACTCTTCCACTGTTTTTTCTTCTCACATGGATATATAATCAAATATTATATCCATTCAAGTTTGCTAATTAAATTTGGAGACTTTACTCGACGTCTTAGCTATTTGATATCTTATATTTCATACCAGTACACGCCCTTTTCTTGGTACTGTCTGAGATAAAGTACTGGCATTATTCAAGAAATTTGTATGACTAATATCTTTGTTGCTGATACCATTACGTTTGGACTGACATGTATTCCACAGGTGTATTTCGCATCCATTGTGCTTCGGATAGAAACTCGGTCACATTATTTTTCCACAACTTTCGGCACAACTCCAATTATTATTCACATTTTTACAAAACATTAGTAAGAATAAATCATGAAACGCCGCGTTTTAAACCTTCAACCAACGTTGCTATACCTTTTGATCACACCTTATCCAATGTTCGACTAAAACTAAGAAATAAAACACATTCTACGTTTTCTTAATTCTGCCAGAGAAAACAATCGCTATTCACCACAAAACAATAATATTGTGAGTCAGACCAGAAGGCAATATTTTTTCCCCTTTATTTCTTTATTTGGCCTAAGGAGTACAAATTCGTCGTTCATGTAATATTCCAATAACAAGGATGTCCTTTGTACCAGCTGGAATATCTAAATAATGGAAGCGTAGGACTGTGCTGTTTGAGGCACGACTGTCTTTAAAGAGTGAAGCATTATAAATAAGAGAAAATCCTTGATTAGAATGTAAAGCAAAAATAATTATGTCTAGAGATTAAAATACCAAATATCAATTATTTATTTGTTGTCATGCACAGAAATAGACGAATACACGCGTATTTATATTAATGTACGTATGCATATATTTTGTGTAAATGGGATTTCTTTCTTTCTTTCTTTCTTTCTTTCTTTCTTTCTTTTCTTTCTTTCTTTTTTTCTTGTATATCTCCTGGTTTTATTGTTTAATTATTTTTTTCTTTTTAAATTTTTCTTTTTTTATTATAGCCTTTTCTTTTTCTTTCATTCTTGTGTTAATTTTCTATGAATTCGTGTTCTTTCTTTCTTTCTTTCTTTCTTTCTTTCTTTCTTTCTTTCTTTCTTTCTTTCTTTCTTCCGTCTCTTTTCTTTTCTTTTTTTATTTCATTCATTTTTATTTTTCACTTCTTTCTTTCTTTCTTTCTTTCTTTCTTTCTTTCTTTCTTTCACTCCTGCCACAATATTTTTTTAGCAATTTTATTGACAGAAATTTCCCAACGGTTTATTACGTATAACGTTGAAAATATTTTACCAATTCATTTGAATTTTGATCAGCATTCTATTGCTTGTACATAGTTCTTTTTTTTTCACTTTATTTGGAGGAAGGAACCATGACTGAAGATAAAATGCACATTCGAAATACTTTTTATATTAAATCTAATAAAAATAGAGCCGAAGCCATGCACCCACCACCACCACCACCACCACCTATATAGAACGAATATACCACTTTCTTGGTTTTAGGCCGACGGCAAATTTGAAATAACAACTAATCCAACACTAAGTCCGTATTTATGCTTACCTATAAACTTGGCCCTTACAGACGGAAAAATCGATGATCACTAGTTCCCATGGCGTCTGCTGTCTGATCTAGCTGGCGTATTAAGTTATTGTAATGGGAGGAATAGTTTTGTGAGATAATGATGGCATATAAGGCTATGACCACGATGAAAATAATTACACAAACAACAGAGGAAACAAATTATCTTGTGTGGTGGACATTTACCTTGTCCAGGGGTGGGAAACTTTTTTTTATATATAAAGGTCACATTGAAATATATTGTCTAGCAATTTATTGTCTATTAATTTATTGTCTGCCAATTTTTCGTGTTGTACTAATTTTTTGTCAATTAATTTATTATCTACCAATTTATTGTCTACCAATTTATTGTATACCAATTTATTATCTACCAATTTATTGTCTACCAATTTGTTATCTACCAATTCATTGTATATCAATTTGTTATCTACCAATTTATTGTCTACCAATTTATGGTCTACCAATTTATTGTATACCAATTTATTATCTACCAATTTATTGTATACCAATTTATTATCTACCAATTTATTGTCTACCAATTTATTATCTACCAATTTATTGTATACCAATTCATTATCTACCAATTTATTGTGTACCAATTTATTATCTACCAATTTATTGTCTACCAATTTATTATCTACCAATTTATTGCCTACCAATTTATTATCTACCAATTTATTGTCTACCAATTTATTGTCTACCAATTTATTATCTACCAATTTATTGTATACCAATTTATTGCCTATCAATTTATTGTATACCAATTTATTATCTACCAATTTATTGTATACCAATTTATTATCTACCAATTTATTGTATACCAATTTATTATCTACCAATTTATTGTATACCAATTTATTATCTACCAATTTATTGTATACCAATTTATTATCTACCAATTTATTGTCTACCAATTTATTATCTATCAATTTATTGTCTACCAATTTATTATCTACCAATTTATTGTATACCAATTTATTATTTACCAATTTATTGTGTACCAATTTGTTATCTACCAATTTATTGCCTACCAATTTATTGTCTACCAATTTGCTATCTACCAATTCATTGTATATCAATTTGTTATCTACCAATTTATTGTCTACCAATTTATGGTCTACCAATTTATTGTATACCAATTTATTATCTACCAATTTATTGTCTACCAATTTATTATCTATCAATTTATTGTCTACCAATTTATTATCTACCAATTTATTGTATACCAATTTATTATTTACCAATTTATTGTGTACCAATTTGTTATCTACCAATTTATTGCCTACCAATTTATTATCTACCAATTTATTGTCTACCAATTTATTATCTACCAATTTATTGTATACCAATTTGTTATCTACCAATTTATTGCCTATCAATTTATTATCTACCAATTTATTGTTTACCAATTTATTATCTACCAATTTATTGTCTACCAATTTATTATCTACCAATTTATTGTATACCAATTTATTGCCTATCAATTTATTGTATACCAATTTATTATCTACCAATTTATTGTGTACCAATTTATTATCTACCAATTTATTGTGTACCAATTTGTTATCTACCAATTTATTGCCTACCAATTTATTATCTACCAATTTATTGTCTACCAATTTGTTATCTACCAATTTATTATCTACCAATTTATTATCTACCAATTTATTGTCTATCAATAAGGCCGCGCTCAATACATTTTTTATGTTTACCGCAAAATCTAAAGTTTAAGCTTTTTGTCAATAACCAAGTCAAACTTTGATTAATTGATACTACTTGAAAGAAATGAAACACTCTGTCGACGAGGCATAGAATAGGTCAACTGCATCTCCTGCAGGGAGGTAATATCCCCGCTCTGCCAAAAAGGGATGCCTTTAGTATGATTTATAAACTGCATTTGGTAATGAGGTTCCAGGAGCTGTAGCGGGTATGGAGAACACCTTTGTTGTCATTACTCCTAGGTCCACTCAGATCCTGAGACGTAGACCCTATTAGGACCTCATTCAAGAATCAAATAGAAAATTATTTGTATTGGATAATAATACTTGAAACCACATAAATGTATACAAACAGATGATTATTATAGACAAATAAAAAAGTTCGATAAAAAAAAGATTGCAATGGAATATTGAAAATGTACTTATGAGTATAAATAAACATTTAGAATTTGAACAAATTTCGGCATTGAATAACCCATGAGAAGTTGATATAAAGTAAGTAAAGTTGGCGACCGTCGTCGCGGGCGACCAGAAGGCTCTCTTTTCGATAGCTACTACACTGAGGTGTAGAAGAGGGCGCTACCCCTTTCCCTGAATTGCTCCACTTTATCCTTGATCCTTACCTTATATTGCCGAGTGTTAAGCAAGGAGGTATCAACTACCATTTTTAAAGTTTTTGGTATGACGTGACCTAGGATTGAAGCCAGGTCTCCCGGACCATTGGCAAACACTCTACCCACATGGAAACCTTTCTCTCTCTCCTCTTTTATTTTTCTTCTTTTTCCCTCTCTTCGTCTCTTCTATTTATCTCTGTCTTTTCAATTAAATGAATCAAATTTCTGCATTAAATAATCCTTAAGGAGTTGATATGCCGTTGAACAAACAAAGCAGACCAAACTGTTTTTGTAACACCTGCGTCCGTGACTTTAATTTTGACATATACATTTTGTAAATGAATAAATAAATGAAAGAAGGAATGAATAAATAAATAAATAAATAAATAGATGAATGAAAGAATGAATGAATGTGTAAATAATGGAATGAGTAAGTAAATAAATGAATGAATGAGTAAATGAATGAATGAATGAATGAATGAATAAGTAAATGAATGAATAAATGAATAAGTAAATGAATGAATAAGTAAATGAATGAATGAATGAATAAATGAATGAATAAGAGAATGAATGAATAAATAAGTAAATGAATGAATGAATGACTGAATGAATAAGTAAATGAATGAATGAATAAGTAAATGAACGAATGAATAAATAAATGAATGAATGAATGAATAAGAGAATGAATGAATAAATAAGTAAATGAATGAATGACTGAATGAATAAGTAAATGACTGAATGAATAAGTAAATGAACGAATGAATAAATAAATAAATGAATGCATAAGTAAATGAATAAATGAATGAATAAGTAAATGAATGGATGAATGAATAAATGAACGAAGGAATAGGTAAATGAATAAATGAATGAATAAGTAAATAAATGAATGAATGAATAAGTAAATGAATGAATGAATAAATAAATGAATGAATGAATGGGTAAATGAATGAATGAATGAATAAAAAGTTCACCTAGTTTTGGTACCATACATCCTGATGCCCCTTTACTGTTCCCCACCTTTTTTCTCGTCACCCACCTGCTTTCCCCATTTTTTTCTCGCCTTGAATCGTTGCATTTATCTGTCTAGGGGCGGTATCGCCCACTTTGGGAATTGTTGATTTACAGAGAAAACGATGACGAAAACAGCTGTAGGTGACGCGGAGAAATACATTTTATCGACGCACTTTTTATGGAAGAAAAAGGATCATTTAAATATGTAACTATAACGCTTTGAATGTTTTTTTTTTATTCTCTTTTTTTTTCAGTATCAATTCAAATCGTCTTGTAATACTGACTTCCCCTCAAGATACGCTTACCATAAATATAGTAATGATAGCAGCAAATTTGATGAGCACATTCTTCGTATTCCACATATATTTTTATGGAGGTAATAATGACGCAATAGGTATCATAAAGAAAAAGGAGTCTGCAAGCAAAGCTCGAATTTCGTTGTTTGCGTTTCCCTTTCCCCAAAAATCATTGAGATAGGCAGGAATTCAATTCTTCTCTCTCTCTCTCTCTCTCTCTCCCTCTCTCTCTCTCTCTCTCTCGTAACGAGTAAATAGTTGGACTGACTGTGCAGTACTCAGCGGGTATAAGCTTTTGAATTCGATAATGAATTAATTCGAAGAATTATCCGAATTGGTACTATTTACCAACCCCTCCGCTCGGGCAGGATACGACACAAGGTCTATTTTTAAGCGGAGTTTAACAGGTTTGAATTCAGAGTTTTTCCTTCTCCTAGACTAGTTGCCTCAACAAGGCTGAAGAACCTAGTCCGTCCTACTATTTATCCATAGCTGGAGGGAGAATAAGGGGGTTCATACCTTTCCCAAGGGTATTTGCCCGAAAGTGAACGTAATAGCGCGACTGGAGTACGAACTCGCGTACTACGATTCCGCAGTTCATCGCTTTAACCATTACACCACGAGGTGAACGCATTTTAGTTGTTCTCACAGCTTTTCGACCGGTGTATCCTCATCCACTTCAGGTATAACATACAATACTGTACTTTTTTTTTCTTCTGGTCTCTCTCTATGCAGTGCAAAGCAAAAATGATTTCAAATAGTCTTTGCTTTTTGACAAAACAACCGATCGAGAAGAAGGCTACTCAAACTTGAAAACCAAAAACAAAGACAATCAGACGTTGTCTTGAAGATCGTTCTGGCAATTCCAGATGTCAAGTTATATTGCCCCTTGAACTTCTTTTGGGCATCGAAGAGAAGGGAGACTGGCTGCATGAGCAACTGTCAGTTTTCCACGCAACTTTGATTAAGCTTATATCGAGATTCGTTTGCAAATCGAAAGTCTAAAGATACTAAATATTTTTTGTAGATTCTTTTCTGTATATACACAACAGAAGGTCAATTTTTAAGAGAAGCACTTCTGGTTTGAATTCAGAGTTTTACTTCAATTAGATTAGTTGCCTCATCTGGGCTAGAGAATCCAGTCAAGTTTACTATTCTCTAGGGAAAACAGACTGGTTCATGCCTTTCGCAATGGTTTTAGCGCCGGGTGAAAGGAAACAACCTCATTCAGGATTTGAACTCGAATCGCCAGTTCCATTTCGTAAGAGTATAACCGTTATACTGAGCGCGATGTTTTTTTTTCTGTAACCCTGTAGATTCTTTTAAGTGATTTGCTGTTAAAAGTTGGGAGAAACTCTTCTGAGCGGAAGAAATGATTCTTTTAAAAACTCTTTGAAGTGTAAAGCACGGGAAAGACAAATGTAAAATAAACGTCCGTCCAGACATCATCAAAATCATCATCATGTCACGCTACTTGCATAGATTTCCCTTGGTGAGGCGACTAGTCTAGGAGAAGGAAAACTCTGAATTCAAACCTGTCAAACTCCGCTTAAAAATTGACCTTGTGTCATATCCTGCCCGAGCGGAGGGGTTGGTAAATAGGACTTGCATAGATTTCCCTGATCCTCTCTCCCCACGCGTCACTATCGTCCATTGCTCCCGGCAGGTTCTCCACGCTACATCTTGTATCGGCAAAGAGCTGTTGAAACCAGGTTCTTGCTGGTCGTCCGATCTTTGCTCGTCCACGTGAGGGGGTCCAAAAGACTACATTGCTAAAGAGTTCGTCAGACGTAATATTGGTGGTGTTGGTGTTAGTGATGGCTAAAAAACAAACAAAAAAACAAAAACAAAAACAAAAACAAAAATAAAAACCAAACCAAAACAAAAAACAATAAAAAACAAAACAAAAACAGAGCTGCGAACCGGGATAATTTATTGTATAATAACGTCAGGTTGTATTCAAAACATTTAGGGAGTAAATTGGTCGAAACAGAGAAATATGATTCTTGTGTGGTAAGTACAAGTACATCTACCCACTTGAATTCACCCCCTTGATAATGCGTACTGTAACGTTGTCAATCTACGCATGTGCAGAGATATACGAGGATCATTAAATAAGTTTCCAGAAATTTTTTCGTATGGGCACTTTTATTGATAGTACACATATGAAACTCTAGTCTCTTCGAAGTAATCTCCTCCAGATGCAATGCACTTGTTGTACCGTTCCAACAACATCTGCTAGGCCCCATGGAAGTCTTCTTGGGATGAGACGCGGTTATGTCTATCTATGAACTAAAATATATTAATAGAAACTTATGATATCTCGTGTCTTAAAGTTCCGGCTAAGTTCCGATTATCTAGCGAGTTTTCAGTCTGTTAAAAATTTTATTTTGGTTTTTAATTGACTGAAAGTAATTATATATATATATATATATATATATATATATATATATATATATATATATACGAGGTGCATACGATAGGTTTCCTGACTTTTTTCGTATGGGCACTTTTATTGATATGACACACATGAAACTCTAGTCCCCTTCGAAGTAATCTGCTCCGGCTGCAATGCACTTGTTGTACCGTTCCAACAACTTCTGGAAGACCCCATGGAAGTCCTCTTGTGTGAGCGTGTCAAGGACCTTCGTCACAGCCTCTTTCATCTCCTCAATTGTCTCATAACAACAGCCTCTGGGCTTAAGGAATGACCAAAAGTCACAGGGAGCAAGGTCTGGACTAGGGAGGCTGAGGAACTGTCTTGGGGTCCATCTTGGTCAAATAGTCGGTGATAAGGATGGAGTTGTGGACTGGTGCATTGTCCTGGTGGAAATGCCACTGACCCGATTTGAAGAGTGTTGGCCTCTTCCCTAGGAATCTCTTCCTGAACTCCCTTAAAACCTCAACATAGTAACCCTAACCCTAACTGTAACCCATTTGCTCAATCAACTCTGGTGTATTGACTTCCTTACTCCTCCCACACCTCACATCATCCCTTGCAGACTCCCCGACTCCCTTAAATCTCTTATGCCACTCAAAAACTGATGCTCGATTCATGCAAGATACTCCAAAACCAATCTGAAGCATTCCATGCGTTTCTGTGGAATTTCTTCCAAGTTTAAAACAGAATTTTATTGCATGTCGTTCTTCTAAAGTGTCCTCGCGTCCAGATTGCATTTTTGAAATTCACCAGCAGTGACAATCAGGCTTTAGTAGGGTGTCTTCCAATTGCTGCTGTAGCTGTTCATTTGAAGCCGAAATCACAAAAATTGGTCAGTCATCTCATAAGATGTATAGCAATAATATAGTGAATTTTCAAGAGAAACTTATTGAAGGCACCACGTATAATCTAAAAAATTGACTTTGAATGATTAGGTATTTTTCTGACTTTCCACTAAGTCAGAATTGACATGCATGAGAGACTCGTGGTAGCCTCTCAAAAAAAATCCTGGTTTCTTTCGGCATTCCCCTTCAGGCGCGCCACAGGGGTCAAGAAGTTAACACAACCCTGCTCCTTTTCGACATGTCGGGAAAGCCGAAAAGTTGTCGGATCCACCAGAAGGGAGTTAAACAGATATATTATTCTGCATGTTCGTGTAGCACGAGAACGTACTTAGCTCATTGTTCTCCAGAATCTTAAACACTTGCGGAAAAATCAGTAACAATTAAAATAAAAGGTAATTCTCTTCGTGGTGCGGCCTAGACCATTTCAGCACTATTTGTGTATCTCTCTCTCTCTCTCTATATATATATATATATATATAATTCTCTTAGTCGAGGGTGACTCGAAGGCTCACTTTTCAATAGCTACTACACCAAGGTGTAGTTGAGGGCACTACTCCATTCCTTGGATTGCTCCACTTTACCCTTGATCCACACCTTATAATGCCGAGTGTTAAGCAAGGCAGCATCAAGTAATATTTTTTGAGTCTTTGGTATGACTCTACCTGGGATTGAACCCCGGTCTCACGGACCATTGGCGAACACTCTACTCATTTGGCCGACGACCTGGTATATATATACTTATATATATATACTTATAGATATATACTTATATATATATACTTATAGATATATACTTACATATATATACTTATAGATATATACTTATAGATATATACTTATATATATATACTTATAGATATATACTTATAGATATATACTTATAGATATATACTTATAGATATATACTTATATATATATACTTATATATATATACTTATAGATATATACTTATATATATATATACTTATAGATATATACTTATATATATATACTTATAGATATATACTTATAGATATATACTTATATATATATACTTATATATGTATACTTATAGATATATACTTATATATATATACTTATATATATATACTTATATATATATACTTATAGATATATACTCATAGATATATACTTATATATATATACTTATATATATATACTTGTAGATATATACTTATATATATATACTTATATATATATACTTATGTATATATACTTATATATATATACTTATAGATATATACTTATATATATATACTTATATATATATACTTATAGATATATACTTATATATATATACTTATAGATATATACTTATATATATATACTTATAGATATATACTTATATATATAAACTTATATATATATACTTATAGATATATACTTATAGATATATACTTATATATATATACTTATAGATATATACTTATATATATATACTTATATATATATACTTATATATATATACTTATAGATATATATACCAGGTTGAAAAGGGGAAAAGTGGATGAACCGAAACACTGACAACGGATTCAAAAATGATATTTCGTCTATATTTAAAAAAGAAATCTTTTTGAAATAAAGACGAAATATCATTTTTATTCCGTTGTCAGTGTCTCGGTTTATCTACTTTTTTACTTTTTTTTCTCATCTTTTTTCTTGTCGGATTTACCAAATTTACCATTTCTCCAGATGTATGTATATAGACCAAATATTCGTTAGAATAGAAGTGAAATAAGAGGTAAAAACCAATTTGGTGGAGTGTTTATTATTATGCACGTTTAGGCCGTAAGAGCTTCGTCAAATAATGATTTATTACAACTGTTTACGGGTTTGTCGTGGCAGCGTGATTAGGAAACGCCGATCGTCATGGAATTTTAGAAGTTGGAGATGAAGAAATATTTATTTTTTCCGGTTTTAACTACGTCGCCATGACAATTCTATAAACAGTTTTAATGTTCCTAAAATTGTTAAAGTAATTTTCTGACAAAACTCTCATGGGTTGAACGAATGTAATCATGAATATATAATCACTCAACCTAATCGTTTTTCACGTCTTCTCTTCCATATCTTATAAGCTCTTTATCGTCTCCTTCTAGAGGGCTTACCCGTCTTTGGTCGGGTAAGTTTCGGTAAGTTAGGAAACAGAAGGATATGAAACAGTATCTAACCGTATTGTTCTCCCTGGTTTAGATGTTTTAAGGGTGGGGTCTTGTTCCTTGAATTCTAGATCTCTCTTTCTCTTTCTCTTTCCCTTTCTCTCTCTCTGTCTGTCTGTCTGTCCCTCCCTCTCTCTCTCTCTCTTTCACACGCACTATCTATCTATCTATCTATCATTAAAACGAATTTGAAATATAACTGGATGTTTTACGCTTATGTGGTTAAAAACAAATGCTTGGTTCTATCGACATTACCCTTGAAGGGCGCTTCATGTGCCGAGCAATAAACCCGGTCATTGTGCCCTTTAGGCGCTTCCTGGAAGAAAGACCCCTGTGACCAAGCGAATCATTACTTGTCTTGTCTTTTTTCTCAATGGTCAAAACATGTTCCTGTTTATTTGATTCATGTGGTGTGAGAGTTCTCGATAGGTTCCCCATAAACTCTCAGTTGAATAAAATACCAAAATACTTTAGATTCATCCGAATAATGTGAAGACTTTCTTCATAGAATGAATTACGTTCTCTTTAAATACAGACATAACCAGCAAAAGCCACGAGCAAACAACATTTTCCATTTACTCTAACGAAACACTCATTTCTTAATGTTGCACCAAAGTTCCATATTTAATTAAATCTTGTTTTTTTTTTTTTAAATTTTGCCTGTGTAATTAGGCATTTTTAATTATACCACTTGAATTGCATATTTTTAATTATTTCTAAGAACATTTTCTCGGCAATATTTGAAATTTTATAAAATGATCACACCTGAAAAGTTTTGGTTGAATTTTTCCCATTATTATTATTATTGTTGTTGTTTACTCAGAGTTTTTCAAATCAGCGTAAGCTGATGGTCTTTCACTGGAGATTGAGTGACAGCAAGTCTCCTCAAGTCTCCAGGACTCTTTTCAGTATTCTGGCTGTTTTCAATAATGCTGTTGTTTGGATATTCTCCACTCGGCCGCCAACTTCCAGATCCTCCAGGCCCTTTAATATTCCTTTAGTTAACGTGCCAAAAGCACCAATCAAAATTGGTATTATTGTCACCTTCATGTTCCACAGTTTTTTTTCAATTCTCTAGCAAGGTCGAGGTACTTATCTCTCTTTTCACATTCTTTCAGTTTTATTCTGTGGTCAGCCGGGATAGCAAAGTCGACAATTTTGCAAATTTTCTTTTTTTTTTTTTGTTGATTATTATAAGGTCTGGTCTTCTAGTCGAGATTAGGTGATCCGTTCGTATATTAAAGTCCCATAAGAGTTTGTATGTGTCATTTTCAAGGACAGGTGCTGGGTTGTACATATACCATTTGTTGGCATGGTCAAACTTAAATTTCTTGCACATTTCCCAGTTGATCACCTTGTCCACCCAGTCGTGTCTAGCCTTGTACTCCTTCTGTGCCAATTTGCTGCATTCGATTATTATTATCTAACTCCTTTAGAGTTATTCACATCAGTGTTAGCTGATGGTTTTTCACTGGAGTTTGAGTGACAGCAAGTCTAAAGTCTCCAGGTCTCGTCTCAGGATTCTGGCTGTTCTTAGCAATGCTGTCGTTTGGATAGTCTCTACCCGTCCGCCAATTTCCAAGTCCTCCAGGCCTTTTAATAATCCTTTAGTTATTGTGCCTAACGCGCCAATCACAATTGGTACAATCGTTACTTTCATGTTCCACAGCTTTTTTAATTCTCTATCAAGAACGAGGTACTTAGCCTTCTTTTCACTTTCCTTCAGATTTATTCTGTGGTCTGCCGGGACAGCAATTTTGCTGTATTATTATATTATACATTCTGTTCAATTTCCTTTTCAGCTAAATCCCCGTGATGTAACTGATAACGTGCAGGACTGCAATATTGTAGATTGCGAGTTCGAAATCCAGGCGCCCTATTGCGTTCACTTGAAAAATTATGAGCCCCATTATCCTACTGGCTTTGGCTTTAAATTCCCCACGAAGGGTGATATGCCATTGGAGGTGCCCGTGGTGTAATGGTTATCGTCGTAGGAAATGGACACGGCAACACGAGTTCAAATCCTGGACGAGACTGACTTGTATTTCAAATTGCAATAATACCCTTGGGAAAGGTATGAATCCAATTATTCTCCCTCCAGCTATGGGTAAATAGTAGGGCAGACTGAGTTT